>JAKSZT010004015.1:13828104-14047848 GCA_026826555.1 Tolypeutes matacus
ACTCAGACTGCCCTAGCAGAGGTGAAAGGGGAGGGGGACGTCTGCTCAAGAAGAATGTTGGAAGGCTGGCATCTGCTGGCAGGTCAGTGCAGGTGTTGATATAGCACCAGGTTCGGGGTCCAGATTAGGCTGATTCTACTCCAGCCTCGTGCCATTTCCCAGGAGACCTCAGGTCTCTCCCTTCTTCTGGTTCTCCATCATAATAAAGATGTAAATGATGGGTTGATCCAGATGACTTATCACCAGCCTTTTTTCTTTCCCCACAGAAGATTTTGTCCACTATTGTGATAATAGCAACTTATATTTGTTTATTTATTTGAAACATTATGAGAGAAAGTAACTGTGTCATGATTTTATGACAAACCATACTGTGACTTCAGCAACACTTTTAATAAGATTAGTATTTCATTATTCCCAGTAACACCTAAATTTCAAAAGCAGTATATGTGTATGTGCAAAATTTGATATTTATTCAGTCTAGAGCTATTGTCCTACTGCTCATGGATTTGCAGAGCCCTGAAGACCATCCCATGCCCTCGTGAATTAGGGCCACAGGAATGGAAAACAGACAGATCATAATCCTCCAGTCAAAGAAAGTCACAGTAAATTGAAGAAATGGAAATGAAATGACTTTAGACTGCATTAAGACTGAGCTGCTTACTTCTGCCTTCTGCTGTCTGCTTCCTCACTCCAGACAGGGGATGGCCTTTAATACCTCTTCTTCACAGGAGGAAGTGTCTCCAAGAGTCAAGAAATAGATTGCCTTCTTCCCAGAGCCAGATGAAACATTCTCTCCCAGGCACACAGAGTACAGGGTGGCTTCTAGACTGCCTCCCAGCAAGAGGACAGTTCAGAGAAGCTGCCTGGGCATTGACAGAACTCTGTGTGCTGCTTAATGGAGTTTTTGAAAAGCTGTGTCTGGATCTTTGGGAAAGAAAAGCCCCAGGCCTGGAAATTGGTGCTGCCCTGTCTCTTGACCTCTGCTGCATTTATTTTTTTCCTAACAGTTTGCCTTTGTCAGAGGCTTGATTTTCTTTTCCCCAGGCTCATTAATTTCTCAGCATTAATACATTTCCCTTATCCTCTAATTAGGCACCATTTCTCACATATTTATGGTAGTGAACGCCCTTGGGCCAAACTGCCTTTCTGTGCATAGAAAGGTCATTCCGCACTGGTGATCTGTGTCCCAACCGTGTCCGCAGGCAGGGCAGGAGCCACAGATCAAGTGCAAGTCCCAGAAGACCACTCCACCCATAAGCCTTTCATTCAATACATTCAATAAATATTTGAGCACCTACAGCATTCCAGGTGCTGGGCTAGATGTCTGGGATTTTTGCAGGTAAAAGGGAAAAGACCAGAATCTCTGCCTCCCAACCTCAGTAAATTTTATCATAGGTTAGAAGTTAATAAGCGCTTAGTAGGAAAAATGAAAAGAGTAGGGTAAGAGAGTTTGGGTGTGCCAGAGAATGGCAGAGGGCTAGTGTGCGTGTGATTATAAACAGGGGGCTGAGAGGTTGACCCTTGGCAGAGACTCGTGTTAGGAAGGAGAGTTAGCCATGCGGGTATCTGGGGGCAAAGCAATCCAGACTGAAGTGACAGTGAATGAAAGACCGTAAGGAGGGTAAATGACCAGGGCATTCAAAATGGAGTAAGGAGGCGAGTGTGGCTGGAGCTACACAAGCCAGGGGGATAGGGAAGGCTGAGATCAGGGAAATCATATGGCCAGAGAGTGTGAGGATTCAGGGGCCACTGTGAGGACTTGGGCTTTTTTTCAGAGTGAAATTAGGCCAATGCCAGGTTTTAATCAGAGGAGTGATTGAGATCTGACTTATGTTTTATTCTCATTCATTATGAGCTTATTTTTCCATTCACTTAATAGTTTTAACATCAATCAAAAGTTTATGCCTGAATCCATTACATCAGCATTTATAAAAATGATTTTTCTAATCCTGTCACTCATTCTTCTTTTATCAGCTGACAATCCTTCGTGAAATAGAGCTTTCTGTCATCCACTCTGAGTATGTGATTACCCAGGAATACATTTTGTGCTGGAAAGGAAAACAAAATGTTCAGATCGTTCCCTTTAATTGTAAATTTTCAATACACAGTTTTAAAATAGCCTCCTCAAATACATGTGAAATTGCCAGGTGCTTTAGAGGGGCTTTCCCACTGATTCCTCTTATATGGCCTTTTCTTATGATGGGGGTGAAATTCCCTCCTGGGAGCCACTCCTGGAGTTAGCTGTCATCCTTTGGAGGCTCCTTTTGGACAGTGCAGCAGTGACACCGGCAAGAAAAGAAAAGGTCCTGGAGGAGCAGATGTTCATACCTCTTCCTTAGCTTTGTTGGTCAGCTGAGCTGTTTGTTCCCTCCAGAGCCTCAAGAACAGTTTTGATAGTGTCACTTCCATACCCCACAGCCTGCATTACTTAAAGTTAGATCCACAAGACCTTGCCAGGTTTCCAGGGCTGTGTGAAGTCTGACCCTGGGGAGGCTCTTGGATTCTTTTGTGCCCTTCCCCTGGCCCCACAACCAAATTCGGAACCTGACTATAGTTCTCTCAGCTACCCACTGTCCCGAGCCGTACTTCATTCTTTCCCATCTCCAGATTTTGTCCAGGCTGTAATTTTCCCCTGGAATTTCCTTCTCTAATGTTAATCTGTAGCCATTGAATTTCGTCCTTCAAGGTCTTCATCAAATGCCCCTTCCCTGATCCTTCCCAAAAGCTGAAACCTGATTCCCCTTGCCCTGTGCAGCCACATCCCTTTGCTTTATCCCCCTCTTACTCTGCTTCTCAGTTGTATAAAAGTTACTTGTTTTTGTGGATCTCTCAGCCACGGATGTATTATCTTGAGAAGAGGGGCAGTTGCACTCGTAATTTCCCACACTACAAGTAGTGTCTGGTTTTTAGTAGGTGCTCAAACATTCCTGGAAAAGAATTTGCACAGCAACTGCAGCGATTTTCAACTGCTTACTTACATTCATACATTTAACCAATATGTACTGAGCACCTATTGTTTCTCAAAAATGGGTACTGTGGAGAATATAGAAGTGAATCAAGAAGTGGAGCCTGCTTTCCTACCAGGAGAGTACAATTTAGAGGGAGAGAAGGACATGTATGTAAATTACTGTAAGGCAAAGCAAGAAGTGCTAAAAGCTAGAGAATCAAGAACTAGAGGTTAAATTCACTTTGGTGTTTTATTTGCTTCTGCTACTGATATGTTTTCCAATAGCCTATGAATCATCCCATCAACTAAGATGGAAACAACTTTCACAAGTCCACAAGGGATTTTCAGTTGTCCTTAGAAGAGCTTTCAGTGTCTCATGGATGCCCTCCCTGGGCAGAGAACAAAGACCCACTCGTTTTATGCCGTGTTTGGTTTTTTTCTCTCTCTCTCCTAACTCTGGCTAAGTTCCCAACTTAAGGGCATTTTATAAGTTTGCTTTCCACCAACAACCAAGCTTTTCATTTTCATAACTCCTATAAATTAGGAATCAGTCGTTTGATTCTGAAGCTTATCCAAGGTAACTCTAAGCTCTGGATTCTTCTGACTTGCCTGAAAAGTCATTTCTGAGTCCGATGTTTCTGTGGGGTTATCGACCAGCCCTGCAAACACACCTGGAAAGAAGACAAACATCACTAAGAAACTGCTTTTTCTCTAATTTCCTGCTGATACAGGCTTCACTTTGCCCCATCTGGGCCATGTAGGGTGCTACCTTCCTTGTTAGAATCACAGTGTGCTCCTTGCATCAACCCTCCTTATTAAAACAGGAGTGCTGAGAACAATCAGAGCCAAGCAACTCTCCCTCTCAGCTCATCTGTTCTCTGTTGACTTATTCATTCACTTATGTATTCATTTATTCAACAAATACTGATTAATCACCTCCCTTTTTATATACTCGGACTATTCCCAAAAGGATGGGTGGTTACTTTTGCCATCAGACATAATGCAAAACAGGGTAGGCAAGGATAAAAACAGAAAGCAAGGAGAAAGCGCTTCCACCAGCTCCAAAAGTGGTCGGAATTTGGTCTTGGCTCTCTTCTAGTTTTTGCTTTGTGCCCAACCAAAACATGCAAATTTGTGTACAGTGTATAACTTTTTTCCTTCAACTAAACACATTTAGTTAGCATCTAATGGAGTGCTTTGTTCTTGTACTCTCATGATTTTGGAATAAATAGAAGGATGAATTCACTGTTTCCCAAATTTTAATCATTTGCATGCCACTTTCAAATTTTTACTTAAAAACATGACTGTTATATATTTTGTAGTTTGCTTTAAGTTAACTTTTTACTTAAATTTATTTTTAAAAATATATGTCCCTTCTATAAATGGAAAATATAGTTGCCACAACTAGAAAGTGATGATAAAAGTAAATAAGACAAAATAAGATGGCATTCCGAGTAAACAATGATGTCTATCAAAAACTCTGAGCTGTGGCATCTTTCCTTGTGTTAAAAGGGAGATTAGAACATGTTAGGGATTAAAATCATGATAGCACCAAACCAAGACAGCCAGATTCTTTTGATCATATCAATAAGGAAGAAAACTAAAAAGGAAAAATGTCACTCTAGAATCAGCCTTATATTACTATTTTTAAGTACCATTCTAAATCATCATCTCATACTGTCTAAAACCTTTTCATACTAGTCCCCTATGTTGGAAAACATTGACCAATTTAAATTGAAATTCATGGGGTAGAGTTTCTTTCCTACCTAGAAGAGGTGAAGGCTCTATGACCCATACACATTTGATTCATTTCAACAAATGCAGAATCAAGCCACTGTCACCTACTTCCTTTGTAACTAAGGACTGTTGTAGGTGGTTGGTTCCAGAGCACAGAGTGTGTGTGCATGTGTGTGTATGTAAGGAGGAGGAAGGAGGAGGAGTTAATTATCCAGATGATCTCTTGGAAGCCTTGCTAGAGTCCAGCAACAGTGAATAATACTTATTTAACAATCTTAGTTTCTTTTAAACAATATGCCAGACAGCAAAATGAACGATTAATCAATTTGGAAACTCTTTAAGAATTCAAGAATCTTTAAAAATTGAATTCCTAGTTTCAATGGCTGAAAGCTTGACACCTCTCTCCTTTCTAAAAACTACTGTCACTTGCTCTAAAAACAAATTTTAGCCTCCTCATCACTGGCATTCAATATGCCTTCATGGACAAATGTACAATTGACTCAGAAGAGTCTTCTGACATTTTCAAGAAAAACAAGTAACCCTTTTATTAAGAGAATTGCTGTTGATATGCCATAGTTGTTTAACTGATTAGTTAATGAAAATATTCATCTAACTTAAGGAAACAAGAAAAAGCTTCATGTGTCATTTTTAATGGTCTGAGATTTTTTGATAGACCCTCAGGGGAATAATATCATTAATTACTTAGATGGCATTTAGTTTACCAATTGTTGGACTGTATAAATACTAACAGGTAACAAAGGAAAGTGACCATCTACTCTAGATTTTAATCACTTAATGTAAATGGCATGGGATTTTTTTTTCAAGTTTTTTAAAAAAATTTATCCTTAATAAATGCTCTTTTTTTGTTTGTTTTGTATATATTTGTTTTGGTAATTTGGAGGATATTTCTGTTCTAGTAATTATTTAACTATAACATTAGTAATACTTATTAATCCTCCATTTCTTAAGATATAGATATTATCTACCAACTTTATGCTATAAGCAATGATAAAACTAGTATATTCCTTCTTTGCTGTTTATTCTACTTTCCAATTTCTGTTCACAATACTATCTTTTCTAGTATTTAGTTTTGTTCCCTTATACTTCTCATGCTCAATTCATCATTCTCAGCTATAAAATGTGAATCATTGCATCTATACCACCTACATCATTTACCCTTCTTCTCCCAACTTTTGCTAGACTATTTCTACATTGTCCAGGTTAATAAAATTAATATTCTTCTCTGAAACCATTATCCCTACATGAATTAGTCTCAGTCCTAGAGTTAAATAGATTCACTCCTCATCCATGGTCTTTTTGCTGCAATTTTCCCAAACATATGTGGATTGGCTGAAGATTTTCCTCTATTATATTCTTCATTAAAGACTAGGGGGAAAATATTCCCTAACTTCTTGCTTGTTCAAAAAAAATTCTCTGTTGCCTTTATATGTGATTGACAGTTTGGCTGGATATAACGTTCTTAGATCATATTTTATATCCTTGAGGATTTTGTAGGCAATGCTGCCTTGTCTTTCAGCATTTGTTGAAGCTTGTTTTGCTGAATCTCATTGTTTTCTATGTATTTTTCATATTCCATTCTTCCTTTTTTCTTCATGGTATCTTCTTATATCTCCTAGGGTGTTTCTTTTATTACTCATCTTAAAATAAGGTTTCTTGTTTCAAAGCCAATTATTTGCGTGAGATTTTGTGGAAGAGTGGTGGGGGCGGGGGGGGCGAATTTAAATGTATAGGTTTGTGTCTGTGGTGTTTCAGGCTTTTCTTTTCCCAACCAGCAAAAACAGACATGTATAGGACTATTCCCTTTCCCACAGAAATTGGGCTTTTGTATGATTTTTTAATGTTTAATTTCAAGCTTCTTTTAACTAAACAAGGGATAGGGTGAGATGGTAAATGATAGTACCCTAAGAGATAAATTGCATTATCCAGTTCTCATATTGATGGGGAAAAATAGGTGTTATTAGATATTTTACCTCAAAGTTTAAATTTGGGTTAGGCAGAGTGTAAAAGCATCAACTGCCATTTGAATAATTATGATGTTGTGGGGAGTGCCTATGTATGTGTGTGTGTATGTGTGTATTAGTCAGTCAAAGGGGTGCTGATGCAGAGTACCAGAAATCTGTTGCCTTTTATAAAGGGTATTTATTTGAGGTAGAAGCTTACAGTTACCAGGCCATAAAGCAGAAGTTACTTCCCTCACCAAAGTCTGTTGCCACGGGTTGGGGCAATATGGCTGCCAATGTCGGCAAAGGACATTGGTTTAGGATTCTTCTTCCTCTTAATTCTCCACGGTCCTGGCTTCTTCCAATATCATCTGTAGGCTGGATAAGTCTCGTCTCTCTCCCAGGGATCTTTTCTCTCTGGGCTCAGCTGCTCTTTTCTCTCCACAAGGTCAGCTATAGACTATCAGGCTAACAACTTGTCTCTCTTCTCGAGGTCTCTGCCATGTCTAATGGAGCCTTCTCTCTTTCCTCACATATCTGCTTCTCTTTATGCTTGTTTCCTGGGCTCCAGGATCAAAACTCTAATTTTCTGTTCTGCCATGTCATTTTCTCTGTGAGTTCCCACCCAAGTGTGGGTGACTCAACATCCTACTGATGTGGCCCAATCCAAGTCTTAATCATTATTTAATCAATTAAAAGTGAAACCTCTGAGTCCAATCCAATCTAATATGCCCAGAGGAACAGAGAAGTTCACAAACATAATCCAATATATATTTTTGGAATTCATAAACAATATCAACTGCTACTATGTGTATATATAATATATTAACACCTGACATATTTATATGATTTACAATAACCATATAAAGATGAGATAACTAAGGCTGATAAGTTTACATCACTGATCCCCAGTGGTTGGTACAGAGTTAACTGTTACAGCAATTACTGGGCTTCTCTGTTTAATGAATTCAATTGAATAATTATAGATTGAATGTGTAATAGTATGCTTCCCTGACCTCACCACCAATGAAATCCCCAAATCTTGGTTCTCCTAATCCCCACAAGTATAATGGCATGAATTCCGGGATCCTCTTCACCAAATAGTACTGGTAATTCAAAGGCATACCTACATATGTAACCTCAAGAAATTCTAATCCCCACTGGTTTGTTGGTTTTAGAATAGGTCACATCTTCCCAGTGCTTAGAGTCATGTCATGTAGTTGATTGGTTGGAAGGAGAAAGACAGACCTTTCTCTACGAGCTTATGGTAGCACAACCTCTGACTTCCAAGTGAGAGACACAGTTAAGCTCTTTTTTTCAGAAGTAAGAAAAACGTTTAAGGTCATGTGTTTTCATATCAGAATATGAACTTATTTCTGATCATATGCCTTTAGAAATGAGGTTTTTATGGAAAACATGCAGAGTTTTTCTCTCTTAAGGAAACCACAAATTTCATAGCAGTGGTTTCAACAAATAAACTGTTGAGTGCTGAATGGGAAAATGGACTTAAACCTCATTTTGAACCCTGTGGTGATGTTTCTTGTCAATTAAAATGAGAGAGAAAGAGTAAATGGGATCAAATTGACTGCAGGTTTTCCCTGAGACACTTACCAATTGTTCAACATGTTCAAGCTGATTAGGAAGCCAGAAGAATTCAGCCAAGAAGCCAACAGGCACTGACCTTCTTATGTAAAATTAGCCACTACTTCACCTCATATGTAATGGTGGACTGGCAGCCTCTCCTGATGAGTAAAGGTTGTTGTTTTGTATAGGAGCCTCCGAGAGAATAGGACAAACATATCTGGGTAGTCTAGGTTTAATATTCGCCTAGGTTTATGATGCTGTGATGCTTGGGATTTGGTTGGTTTTCATAGCTCTTAAGGATATCACCCCTTAGCTCTATTAAATGGTACTTATGCCATGGAAGATGAAGCCAAAGCCAAAATGTGTACTTGAGCTGCTCTAATACGAGGCATAATATTACCATATACCTTGAGTTCTAAGATGCCATCAATTGTACAGTGCATTGTAGATTTAATAATAGCATTTTGAGTATAAAAAAATCTCTCCTTAAAGGATCACATCAGTGTAGGATGCATTACAATTTCAGAAACATTAATATGTGAAAAAGTGAGAATATATAGTAATATGACCTTTGAGTCTTATGAAACTAATTTGAATGTATCCTTCCCACAGAATTTCCTAGGGAAAAACAAAGTCACCAATAAGTGCCATATTAATTGCTGCTGAGGTAGATGGCAAATCAGGCAAGTGCCTGTTTTCCTGTAGTCTTTGGCCCAATTCAAAGTTGGTTACTGTGAGAATTGTGGGAAGGAACCACTCATGAGCGTTTAGTTGGGGAATCTCTATCTGACGTCACTGATGAAATGGTAGAGTTGGATATATACCTGGAACAAGCACCAAAAGTCAAATCAGAAACAGGACTGTCAAGTCAAAATGCTATACAGATGACAAAGTAAAGGAGGCATCAAAAGGAAGAGGCAATGAAGCGATAGCAAGAAATGGAAGCTAACCATTGAGGAACGGTAGAATGCAGAGAATTCTGGAGGTGAATGATAAGATTTGGTGTCTTTCCCAAGGCTATCTGGATGCAAGAGTATTCCTAGCAAATACATGGCACCTGGGCTTTTCCTAGTGCTGAGACACAATTTAAGATACCCTTACACCTGATACCTCTGCTTCTGCCACACTACTCAGAAAGACAGTAAGGAAACATCTTACTGGATAAATCGAATACTTGAGTCTATTAAAAATGTCACAATATGTTACTCAGAGCCTGCTGCTCTTGAACCAAAACACCAGGAAGCTTTAGAAACCACTGTTTATGATAATTACTAACTGAACTCCTGCTCCAGCCTTGGTCCAAACCATGGAGTCAAAGATGACACCAAACAGTGTGTACCAAAACTATCAGAAAATACATCCTCCATTACACTGTCTCCCATATCTTTCTTTTTTTTTTTTTTTTTTTTTTTACCGGGAGGTCCTGGGGATCGAACCCAGGTCCCTCCATATGGGAGACGGACGCCCAACCAGTTGAGCCACATCCGACCCCTCCCATATCTTTCTTAATAGAAGAATATTAGAAGGTAATAGAATAAGAAAGGCTTGTTTAGACTTTTGTGAGAATGAAGGATAAGAATTTTGGATTTATGGGCCTTAGACACAGCTGTACAGAAGGAGAATTTGAGGAGTCATAAAATAATAAGAAAGGCTCTCACCCAATCCATATAGCTGTGATAAATTTATGTGGATCTACTGCCAACTTAATAAAACAATCTAGTTTGATTTGAAAGGGTTGTAGGAAAGAAGGAAGTTCCTTCCTCTGGCCAATCCATGAGCAAGTATTTATTGAGTACCTACTCTAAGATAAGGATAGTGCTGTAAGGAGTATACAGAAAGCAATATATATTCCAGCACAGAAGTTAATTCGAGTTGGTGAGAATACTAATGCCACAGTTTATGTTGCAAGCAATCTATAGTTAAGAGCTAAATTTTGTTTGCAATTATAAGGAGTCAAAAAGGAAGTGGATCAATGATAGCTAAAGAAATTTGGAGAGATTTCTTGGAAGAAATGTAAATGGTAGGTATTGCTACAATAAAAATCAGCATTTGATTGAACAAAAGCATATATGTAGCCCATTAAGTGATAAGAACTGCAGCAGGTGCTATTTATCTTCCTACTTTATTTCATTGTCCATCCATAAGTTATTTTTTTTTTATTTTTATTTTTTGTAAAGATTTTATTTATTTATTCATTTATCCCCCCCTTGCTGCTCGTGCTCACTGGGTCAGCTAACCACACCGTGCGGGCAGGCCCACCCTCACCAGGAGGCCCCGGGAATCGAACCCGGGGCCTCCCATATGGTAAACGGGAGCCCTACTGATTGAGCCACAGCCGCTTCCCTTCCATAAGTTATTTTAATATGACTTTTCATAGCAACAGCTAATCTTTATTTACAGCCCACCTCAAATCAAGTACTCTGTATGCATTACCTGTGAATTTGGTGTTGTCCCCTTGTTGCATATGTGGTCACTGAGGCTTAGAGAAGTGAAGAAATTTATCTAAGACCACACAAAATAGAAAGTCAGTACTTGAACTCAAATCTGTTTAACTTAAAAGACCTAGCTCTAAAAAAAAAAAGACCTAGCTCTTAACCAGGCCTGTACACTGCCTCTTTGGCATTGATAAATGTCATTAAGTCCACAAAGCCACTGATGAAGTACTGTATACTCCTTTTGAAGTTATACAGGTGACACTTTCTTAATTAAAAATATGTGCTGCAATTAAGTCTTTGGTTTTCCCCCATAATGAGATGTAGAAGCCTAATTTTGTCAGATTCCACAGTATCTCCAGCTATGTCATGAAATTCTCAAAGCCAAATTAGCCAAAGCTCTTGTGAATTGAAATTAAAAAGAAAATCAGAATAAAGCAAACCCTACTATAGTGTTAAGAAGGTGAGGAGTATGAATTAAGAAGACACAGAGCAATGATATGCCATTTTAGGAATTCTGGCATTCAGAAACACTATCATTAAAAACCAAGAATAAGAAATTGCAACTAATGGAACTTATGGACAATAGTTAACACTGATATTGTAATGTTTTTGCAGCAATGGCAAAGACGATATTTTATCAACTCTAAGGGACAACAACAGTGGGGTATAAGACGGTATGGGATTTTTCCTTTTGGAGTAATGAAAACATTCTAAAATTGACTGAGGTGATGACAGTACAACTCTGATGAAAACGATAGCCACTGTGTATACACATGGAACATATTGTACAAGGCATGGGACTGTGCAACACAGTGAATCCTGTGGGTGGAAGATGGACTGTGGTTAACAGAACAAATATAAGAACAGTCTCTCACGAACTATAATAAATATACCATACAACAGTGTGTTAATAATTGGATGGGTTGGGGGAGAAATACACCAAATGTAAGATGTGGACTATAGTTAGTGGTAATATTTTGATGATGCTTTTTCTTGTTTCTAACAAATACTTCACAACAATGCAAGGTGTTTGTGGTGGGGAGATGTATGGGAGCCTTGTATGCTGATATGCATGTTTGTTTTGTAAGTTCACAAGTTTTCCTATACACTTATTGTTTATGTATCAGTGAAATCTTTAATGAAAAAATAAAAAATAAAAGACTAAGAAACAGTTTATAGTGTGTTAGCTTTTAATTGAGACTTTATGGTATGAGAGTCACTGGATTGATGCACAGAGGTCATAATATATTGTTTGATTAAAAAAAAATTTACATGTATCCATTACATTTATTTAATTAATAAATGTATAAATTTATTCATCTGTGTTTACTTTTCAGTTTTTAATTGTTTATGTTTTCAATTATTAAATGTACAAAATAAAGTTAAATAAAAGGTCATGACACAAGTGGTCTTTACACAAGTCAAATGAGCAGTTATATAAGGGATAACCACGTGCACAAAGGAAGGGATTAAGCCATCATTAAATACCAGATGCTGTTCTAAGAACATAAAATATTTTATACGTTAAGAATGTGTAGGAGCTATGTACAGTGCAGGAAGCATAGAGAGATTGAGAGATGAGGAATTTTCTTGTTTGTCACTTTTTTATTATTAGCATTATTGAAATAATGAAAATGCTCTAATAATTATTGAAGTGATGAACATACAACTATGTGATTATAGCAAATACCATTGACTGCACACTTTGGATGAATTGTATGTTTATTAATATGTATCAATAAAATTGATTTGTTAAATTAAAAAAAGAATGTGTAGGAAAGAAATTATCCTGATGTGAATCACAGCAGATCAATCTTTCCTTCCATCTCCAGAAATCAGATTTTTCTTTATCATTGTAATTACAGATAAGGACACAAGTTATTTAGAAGAGGAGAAGCAATGCCATTTCCATAGTTGGTATTCCTGTGTTTGGTAAGTATCTGTTCTTAGTTATTTCCTCCTATGAGGTTGCATTTTAGAATATGATTGTAATATATATTTGTTGTTTGTGAGAATTTTTGACATCCTTCTGTTTAAAAAATCCTCTTTCTTAGTGAAGAGCGTATTCCATGTGTTTAAAAGAAATCACCTTGCTACAGAGGTGTGTGCAAGAGCTGGGGAATCAGAATACCCATCACTGGGATCACTGGGTCTCTTGGGTTTCCAAAGGCCATCTGGCCTGCTACATAGAGAAAGCCAGTCTAAAACATGGAAGGAGAGAGGTGATGACATTGGAGCCCTTAGATCTCTGGACATTCTAGTGCTGTGAGCCAATGGATTCCCATTTTTGCATACGTAGTTTGAGTTGGGTTTCTATTACTTTCAGCAGAAAGAGTCATTGTAAGTATAGTGATTATGGTGACCTCGAGGAGACTGTGTAAGGTGGTAGAGTTACGAGATAGTCTTATCTGTGACATTGTCTGTGACTTCAGGCAAACTACTTAATCTTTCTAGGCCTCAATCTCCTTTATCAATGATATGTGAAAATTGGATGACATAAACTCTGAGGCAGTCTTTCATTTTCTGTTTTTATTCCAAGTTCTGTTGCTTCCACTTTATTCATTCATAGTTATTTCTCACCTAAAAGTCAAAGGGGGAAAAAAATTAAATAAAGAAATAAAAAAATAAAATAAAAGTCAAAGAGGAAGGTGAGCCATACACACTTATTGGCACATCTAGCTAGGACATGGCTTTTATTTCTAGATAAAGAAGGTCTCATCTATCATTTCCCAGGTCTCACTTCATCTCTATCCCAAATAGCTACCTGACAAATGTGTGCTGTTAGAGATATTTGGGTCTGCACAACAATGCATACTTAGCTCTGAGAAAATCCATCCCTCCCACCTGGAAAATGAACTTGAGTACTTGCACACAATGAATAGGAAATCATCTACAAAAGCCACCAAGTGATTTTTCTTATTTAACATCTTTTTTTCTTTATATCCTCATAACACCTATCCAGATACATGATTTCTACTCAAATGCACAATTAAAACTTCTAAGTCCTTTGAAAAGGGAGTTCTCATCTATTATACTCTTACACAGATACAATAGTGTGAGGCTAGCTATTCCACTTTAAACAGCAGCTATATGATAATTCTGCTGCGTATTCTGTAGTATTCATCATTTATCCTCTGAACCAAGTCAAAAGTATTGTGTAAGGATATCTGCATACTTTCTGGATTTAAGTATTTACATATTATTAAAATTATATAATATTGAAAAAACCTGAGATTCATCCTACTGACATTCTGCTATGTGACATATTTCTCACTAAGAAAAGATCAGTGTGTAACCTAAAATAAATATTAAGCCTCACACTTAGGTAAAGAGCTTACTTAAAATTTAAAAGATCATTATTACTCATTGAATACAGTCATAAACAAGACTTGTGTTATAGTTAGGCTAGTGAGTTCCCTCAGTTAACTTGTTGCAATGGCCTCCAGAGGATGTCAATATTAACAGACAGATTCCATTGAGTTTGAATAGCCACCAGGTACTTTTACACCCAGCTATCTATAGTCATAAGATCCTAAACATACACAGAGACATTTATATAACTTGTATGCAATTATTTTATCCTGGACTGGTACCTCCTTAGCAATTAATTTTCTAAGAATTCCTAGTTAATTTGACACATAAGCAGGGATAATTTGAAATTTAATAGCTATGTAAGGGTGTTTGACATTCTCTAAAAATTTTTTTTTCAACTTCTAAAATCTTCCCTTAAATCTGATCAATGAAGTACTTAAATTATATATGCCTTAAATGTTTATACAATTTCCTCTTTACTGATTATATTTAAGGAGAGATCTTTTGCTCCTCTTTAGAATAAACCACCAATGTCAATTCTATAGAATATATGGTGATCCATTAGAAGAAGCACTGGGCTAAGATGTCCCTTATATCTGTCACTTCTTTGTGATAAGACTCTTAGGGTAGCTCCCTAAGTAATTGCTCTGGCTCCAGTCTCTCCCCTTGATGATTCATTCTGCACCAAATGTATTTTCCAAACTGGCAGGTGCCCCTGTATCACCATGCTTATTATAAACTCACATTGGCTGTTTGCTGTCTCTAGGATTAATGATGATATTAGTGATATTAATAATTATGAGAGCCAACATTAATTGGATTTATTGTATGGTAGGTGCTATGCAATGTACTTTACATAACATTTTCTCATTTAATTTTCACAACTCTCTGAAAGTTGACAGATGTGAAAGTTGAATCTCAAAAGTGTTAAGAAATTTATCCAAGATCACATAGATAGTACATGGTGGAACTGGAACACAAATTCAGATCTTTTCGACTACAGTTCATGTTCTTAGGACATTATACTGCCTCTTTCCTTTAATGAATCACCAGTCTTTTGGTCAGTCTTTTACAAAATTGATACTCTTTATTTATTCATGTACATCTTTTTCACTTTCTAACACACACTCACTTCATTTGATAGAATGTTACTAGAAAGCACTTGCTGATTGGACATTATCCCTGCCTTCCATAAGCCCACTGACTAGTGGGGACATCAGGCATGGAAAGGAAAATTCCTTTCCGTAATAGAAGTAGTAAAAAATGGCAGAAGAGGCCTTATACCAATGGCTAGTTTCAAAACGATATTAGAAGGATCAGAGTCTTAATCATTTTATAACTCATATCTTATTTTCAGGGATGAATAAGCTTACCTACTGTAGGTAACTTAAAACTCCTTGAGAATAAACAAAGCCCTATGTTTCTTTTGTATCATCTGCACTCATAGCTTAGAAGTAGGTATGTAATAACTATTTGTTCTTATCTAACAAATGTGTGTATAAGATATGTTTAATGTCCTACTTATTTTTTCCAAGGAATTTCTTGGTAGCATGCATGTGTTAAGTAATATGAATATCTATTTCTGCAAGTATATCTCCAAATATAGAAGATATTGTGGTGAAGGAAAAAGAACATTGGGATTTGGAATTTAAGGAGTAAAGACTAAGAGCTGTTGATGGATGTATGCCATTGGATAAATATCTTCTCTGAGGAGAGACGTGACAATTCCTACCTTTTGAGCTCCACAGAATTATTATGTTAAGCAAGTTAGAGCATTGACATGAAAGGCCTTATACTCTATACTACCAGTTCTCAAAGTGTGGTCCAAGAAACTCTAGGAGTCACTGCATCAATCAGGGTTCAACCAGAGAAACAGAACAAATAAAAGATAAATTTTTAAGAGATGTATATTAAGAGATTTATTGCAAGGATTGTGGGGGCTGGCTAGGTAAGTCTGAAATCTGTAGGGTAGAATCTGGAAGGGCAAGATGGAACTCTAGTGCACAAGCTGAAGCTATTGTCCACAGGCAGAATTTCTTCAGGAAAGCCTAAGATCTGTTCTTAAGGCCTTTCAACTAATTGAACTGGGCCTACTCAGATTATCTAAAATAATCTCCCTTAAAGTCAACTGGTTATGGAATTTATCACATCCACAAAACACCTTCACAGCAACACATTGATTAGTGTTTGATTGAGTAGAGTTTAACTAGACACTGTAGCCCAGCCAAACTGACACATAAAACCGAAAATCACAGTCGCCAAGATCCTTTCAAAGGGTTCACAAGTCCTCCTTTTTCCTTTTTCTGTGAGAGGCAGGATTTTTTTATACACGTCAACCAAAACAACATAGTGCAACAAATTGAATGCATAACAAAGAATTTAGCTGTTTTCTATTATTCTAAGTATTTAAAATATTTGCAAAAATATATTAATTTTTCATTTAGAAAATACAGTATTCATAAAATACTATTATATATAATAACTATTCATGTTAACATGCAATAAATATATAGTTATTTTGAAATAAGTTAATAAATGCTTATTATAAATATTTTTAAGTTTAAACTTCCAATACAATAAACAAATGGGGATATGACCTACATAAACAAAAACTCCTATTGTCCTCAATTATTTTTAAGAGTATAAAGGAGCCCCAGTTCCAAAAGGTTTAAGAACAACTTTCCTAAGCAAATGCAAAGATTGCATACTCTTATCTGTATCAATAAAACAAACAGCTCAATAATAATCCTTATATTTGTCATAAATCATTGTGTTTCTATTGCATAGCCTATTGTAGACAAAGTACAACCTCATCCTTACTTTAAGAATATCAAAACTATATAATCCACCTCTCCTCATACATTGATTTGAACAAATTATTATTCAAAGAAACCCAAGCTCCTTTCATGACCTCCTAATGCCTTGATCTGAAGCTATAAAATACCTATTTGAATCTCAGCAGTAAACACTTTCAACATCAGGCTTTCTTATTCCAGATTTATTTTCTGCAGATCTTTGTGCATTATCCCTGCCAAGTTTCCTTACATAATAGTCAAAATATTTATTTTGAGAACATTTTTATTCATATTTACATACTAAGAATTAATAAGCCAGCAAAATGAGTAGGGAGGAGAATTGTGGTAGCTTTCTATCCTAGTAGATAAATTAGGTGCACTGTTATTTTCCACTATTCAGCCACCTTTTGATTAAACTGAATAATTGGGGGAAAGAAAGTCATGGAAAAGCCAAATTTGTGGTTAAAACAAAAATGGCCAAAGTTTGGAACAAAATTGATTTTATGAAAATTAATATAGGCAAATTTTCAAATCACATTCAGAAACACATTATCATTTATAGTGTCACCCTAAGAAAGAGAGTAAATATATATAATCATTTAAATGTAACTGTAATCTTTAGGACAGAAGTTACAAACTCCGAATGTTTCATGAACCAGAGAGATGATGTAACCTACTAAAGCAGTCCAGGTGGGCAATGGGGCAAGCTGGGGAACTTAGGCCCTATCGAAAGGGGTGCCATTATTCACCAATGGCCAACTGTTGACCTGTGGGAATGTGTCCTCTTTGTTCTCAGTTCTTTGGCTTGCTCTACCAAAAAAAATCTGCATTATTATGAGAAATCTCCCAATGTTT
This sequence comes from Tolypeutes matacus, assembly GCA_026826555.1. NCBI lineage: Eukaryota > Metazoa > Chordata > Mammalia > Cingulata > Chlamyphoridae > Tolypeutes > Tolypeutes matacus. The sequence continues at coordinate 13,845,731 of JAKSZT010004015.1, forward strand.
AAATGCTGCCACTAATCTAAAATTTAAGTCTGTGCAGACCAAAAGACATGCCTGTGGGCTTTCACCATTTTGTGATCTCTGGTTTAGGATCATAAACGTCACATAAATTATTTGATGACAAAGGACCAAGAAGTTTACCATCCACTAAGACTACTAAGATAGTCTGTAGTTGCCATCTGTTTTGTTTTTTTTTAAAGATTTATTTTTTTTTATTTGTCCCCCACCCCTTGCTGCTAGTGTTCACTGTGTCTATTTTCTTTGTGTTTTTCTGTGTCTGCTTGTCTCTCTTTTGGTGTGTTATCTTGCTGCGCCAGCTCACCACACTGTGCAGGCCATCAACACACCACACCGCGTGGGCCAGCTTGCCTTCACCAGGAGGCCCCAGGAATCGAACCCAGGGCCTCCCATATGGTAAATGGGAGCCCAACCAATTGAGCGACAGCTGCTTCCCTGCCATCTGTTTTTTAGCTGAACCTATCCCCAGGCACCCATCCCAACCCTGATAAGGATAAAGTCTTTCCACAATTATTTTGCCTTTGCTTTCAAAATTTACTTCAGAAAAAAATTAATTTGTGGAGGCCCAGACTGACTCTCCTTCAAATTGCTCATCTTTAAAAATTTGCTGAACATCTATCAAGCCCACCTCATTTACTCAGTAAAACAAAGTTTTGCAGTTATGCTGATCCATCACATTCAGAGGCAAGTTAAGAGACATCTAAGGGAGAATCTCTCAATCTTGATACTACATTTGGGCTAGGTAATTCTTTGCTGTGGGAGACTATTCTGTGCATTATAAGATGTTTAGCAGCATCCTTTGCCTCTACCCACTAGATCCATCTCCACCTCAACTGTGACAACCAAAAGTGTCTCCAGATATTTCCTGATGTTTCCTGGAGTACAAAATCACCCCTGGTTGAGCACCACTGATCTAGGGGCATTCATGTGTACACCTTGGTAAGCTCTCACCCTGCCTCAGACTCCTTACAATATACTCTCCCTGGGAGGAGTTATGGTAAATGGTATTTTCAGCGATGTTTTAATGTTCTTAATAGAATTAATCCTAGGCAAATGCCCCACTATTAATCCCCATCTTTTGGCTCTGAAGGATCTAGTTTTGTGATTCATCTCTCAACATCACCATCTTGTCCTCATATTTTTGTTGTTTGCTCAATGCTTCCTCCAACTCATTAATCCTATGCCAGTGTTTGCATTTGGTTAACCAGCTTAAAGGCTTCAAGTTATTTTATATTGTAAATGCTTAAAAATCATTTTGCTTGTTCAGTAAAGATTAATCTAGCCTCCTTCCTTTCCCATGACTAAAATTAATTAAGACAAATGAACATTGCCTTATCAAGGTTATCATAAGAAGATTTTTCCCCACAAGTTTTCTATTATTATTATTCGGTTTGTTTGAAAATTTTAATCACCCTCTTTTTTAAAATGTCTTCTTTATCCTTTTAACAGATATGAATCATTGATTACCTCAATCCATATCAATTCATTAAATTCTACTCACTTTCCTTTTTAGGTCTTCAGCAATTTCTTTTTAATTCTTTTTCATTTACTCATTACTTGTTATTTGGATTCTAATATTTTAATTTCTGTTTTTCCACATATATAATTAAATAGTCAAATTTATCCAGAATATTGGCAGAAAGACCACATAATATGGCATCTACTAGTTATTCCCTAATTCTAAAATATAGGCATGTTTAAATATGTAGTTGTTTTTACCAATTCACTAAGATTTTAATATTTTTACCAACATATTCTACATTTCTTAAACTTGGATAAACATAATCCAGTTATCTAATATCCAGTAATTCATATCCATATCCAATAATCAAAAATTGGTTCTCATTTCTTGAGTAGAGTTATCCTTAAATGTATAAAAGTCAAGGACTCTGGGAAGATGATTGAATACACCTAGAAAAATGTTTAAGACAAACTTTTAACTAGACTGACAAAGAAAGAAAGAGAGAAGAACAAATAAATAAAATCAGAAATAAAAGGGGAAACATTACTACTGACCACATGGAAATAAAAAGGATCATAAGAGGATATTATGAGAACCTGTATGTCAACAAATTGGACAACCTAGATGTAGTGGACAGAGTCCTAAAAACACACAAACAATGTACACTGACTCTACAAGAAATAGAATACCTCAGCAGACCAATTACAAGCAAAGAAATTTAATCAGTCATAAAAAACTTCCCAATAAAAACCCCAGGACCAAATGGCTTCACAGGTGAATTCTATCAACCATTCCAAGAATTTTACCAATCTTGCTCAAACTCTTCCAAAAAATTGAAGAGGAGGAAACACTACCTAACTCATTCTATGAGACCAATATCACCCTAATACCAAAGACAGATAAAGATACTACAACAAAAGAAAATTACAGACCAATTTATCTTATGAATATAGATGCAAAAAATCCTCAACAACATACTTGTTAATCAGATCCAACAGCACTTTAAAGAATCATACACCATGATCAAGTAGGTTTTAGCCCAGATATGCAAGCATGGTTCAACATAAGAAAAATCAATTAAAGTAATGTATCACATAAGGAAAAGGAAGGGGAGAAAAACCCATGAGAGCCTTCTGGGAAGATGGCAGACTAGAACGATGTGGGACTCTCTTCTCCTCCAGAAAAATAGCTAGAGGACAGGATGAAACAGCCTAGAAAAAGATCTTGTAGGGTTTAGGACACCAGGCGAAGGCTGGACACCGCTCATAAGAGAGGGGGACAAAGGAGGGAAATCATGACTATAGAGCTGTGAGTTGAAACCAGTGGCTACTGCTGCCCACCCTTCCCCACACTAAAGATACTTCAGAATTCTCAGGCCTCTGGGGCTGCCGCTACAGACAAAGAGGGCTCCAGGGATCTACCACCCCAGGAAAGGGGAGAGGGAGGGACACAGCCTAAGGTGGACTAAGCTTCTGACCCACAAATTTGGTCTGCAATGTCCCACAAGCCCTTCCAGGCCAGGTGAGACCACACAGGGGTTTGCCCTGGGAGCCGGCAAAAGACTGGAGAAATCCGACCTCATCAATCTCCCTCTCTTCTAGCTGGAACTGATTGTTGAGGACACCCCAGGAAAGGGGAGAGAGAGGACACAATCTAAGGCTGACTCAGCTTTAACGGCCACACCATTGTTTGCCTTGGGAGCCAGCAAGGGGCTAAAGTTATACAACCCTCCCAATCTCCTTCTCTACTAACAGGGACTGATTGTTGAGGACTCAGAGGGGAGTGGAAATATTTCCTACCCAAGAGAAAGTTGGCGGCTGCTAGAGAAGGCTGGAGAACTGTCTCTGAGAACGTTTGAGTTACAAGGCTCCTAGCCTTCAGACAGGAAGCTCTATCACATTGATCCAGTCTGTGTTGCAACAAATACGCTCCAACTAGGCATTGAACTAAGAGCTGCCAGAGAACACCATCTTCTGGCCAACCAAGGAAGGGCATGTGAGAAAATTAAAAATAAATAGGAGAGGCTTTTTCCGGCCTCTATAGCCTCCCTCCCCAAGGCCCTAGGAGGCGAGTCTACAATCAATTACTGGGTTCAGTGCCCAGTTTTGAGCAACCAACAAGGACAATCTTAACAATGCAGGTCAGACCAAGAATCAAAGAGCAGTGGTAACGTACAGACTCCCACCACTAAATCCTTACGAAAGAGAAAGAAATTGAGCATCTGTGTAAACTACATCCTAATCAGATGCCTAGATATCAGCAATTAATTACGAGCCATACTAAGAAAATAGAAGACATGGTGCAAGAAAAGGAATATGTCAAAGCCCCAGAAGAGACACAGAATTTGAGAGAACTAATCAGTGAGATGAGCACAAACTTCCAAAATCATATTAATGAGTTGAAAGACAATATGGTTAAAGAGGTAAATGACATCAAGAAGATATTGAGAGAGCACAAAGAGGAATTTGAATTCCTGAACAGAAAAGTAACAGAGCTTATGGGAATGAAAGACACATTAGGTGAGATAAAAAACACATTAGAGGCATACAACAGCATACTTGAAATGACAGTACAAAGAATAAGTGATACCAAAGACAGAACAGCTAAAATTGAAGAGAGAAAAGAACAGAGAGAGAAAAGAATGGAAAAAATTGAGCAGGGATTCAGAGAGTTGAATGATAACATGAAACAAAACAACATACATGTCATGGGAGTTCCAGAAGAAGAAGAGAAGGGAAAAGGGGCAGAAAGAGTATTTGAGGAAATAATAGCTGAAAATTTCCCAACTCCCATGAAAGAAATGAACTTACATGTCCAAGAAGTGCAGTGTACCACAATCAGAATAAATCTGAATAGACCTACTCCAAGACACAGACTACTCAGAATGTCAAAAGCCAAAGATAAAGAGAAAATTCTCAGAGCAGCAAGGGAGAAGCAAACCATCATGTACAAGGGACGTCCAGTAAAACTTAGTGCAGATTTCTCTTCAGAAATCTTGGGGCCAAGAAGACAGTGGTATGATACAATAGGATACTGAAAGAAAAAAACAGCTAGCTGAGAATTCTTTATCCAGCAAAAATGTCCTTCAAATATGAAGGTGAGTATAAAATATTCACAAACAAACAGAAACTAAGAGAGTTTGCAAAAAAAAAGAATCCACCTTTGCAAGAAATATTCAAGGAAGCCTTAGAACCTGAAAGAAAAAGACAAGAGAGAGAGGCTTGGAGGGCAGTATAGAAGAAAGAATAGCAGAAAGGGTAACCAAAAGGGTAAAAACCAGAAAAAAATACGATATGACATGTGAAAACCAAAGAATAAAATGGTGGGAGTAAATAGTGCATTTACAATAATATCAATGAATATGAATAGATTAAACTCCCCAATCAAAAGATACAAGCTGACAGAATGGATAAGAAAAAAACAAAAAAAACATGAGCCATCCATATGCTGCCTACAAGAAACTTACCTCAGACACAGGGTACAAAATGGCTGAAAGTGAAAGGTTGGAAAAAGATACTCCATGTGAATAATAACCATGAAAGAGCAGGGGTAGCTATACTAATATTAGACAAAACAGACTTTAAATGCAAAAAAGTTATAATACAGATACAGAAGGCCATTATATATTAATAAAAGGGACAATCCACCAGGAAGATATAACAGTCATAAATATCCATGCACCTAACCAGAGTGCCCCAAAATACATGAGGCAAACTCTGGGAAAAGTGGAGGGAGAAATAGACATCTCTACATCAATTGTTGGAGACTTTAACACCCCACTCACATCATTAGATAGAACAACTAGACAGAAGATCAACAAGGAAACAGAGAACTTGAACAATATGATAAACAAACTAGACTTAACAGACATATACAGAACACTGCATCCAAAATCAGCAGGTTATATATTCTTCCCAAGTACCCATAGATCTTTCTCCAGGATAGACCACATATTAGGGCACAATGCAGCTCTCAATAAATACAAAAGATTGAAATTATACAAAGCACCTTCTCAGATCATAATGCAATGAAACTGGAAATCAATAATAGACAGGAAAAAAGTAAATTCACAAATGTGTGGAGGCTGAACAACACACTCCTAAATAATCAGTGAGTCAAAGAAGAAATTGCAAGTGAAATCAGTAAATATATTGAGAAAAATGAAAACGAGAACAAAACTTATCAAAACTTATGGAATACAGCAAAAGCGGTCTTGAGAGAGAAATTTATAGCCCTAAATGCCTATATTTAAAAAAGAAGAAAGAGCTAAGCTCAAAGATTTAACTGAGCAGCTAGAGAAACAAGAAAAAGAACAGCAAACCAATCCCAAAGTAAGCAGAAGGAAAGAAATAATAAAGATTACAGCAGAAATAAATGAAATTGAGAATAAAAAAACAATAGAGAAAATCAACAAAACCAAAAGCTGGTTCTTTGAGAAAATCAATAAAATTGACAAACCCCTAGCTAGACTAGCAAAGGAAAAAAAAGAGGGAAGATGCAAATAAATACAATCAGAAATGAAACGGAGGGAGTTACAACTGACCCCACAGAAATAAAAAGAATCATAAGAGGATATGATGAGAAAATGTATGCCAACAAACTAGACAACCCAGAAGAAATGGACAAATTCCTAGAAATGTACAACCAACCTACACTGAAGCTTCAAGAAATGCAAGAACTTAACAAACCAATCACATTTAAAGAGATTGAATCCATCATCAAAAATCTTCCAGCAAAGAAAAGTCCAGGACCAGATGGCTTCACAGGTGAATTCTACCAAGCATTTAAAAAAGAATTAACACCAATCCTGTTTAAACTCTTCCAAAAAATTGAAGAGGAGGGAAAATTACCCAACACGTTTTATGAAACCAACATCACCCTAATATCAAAGCCAGATAAAAATTCCACAAGAAAAGAAAATTACAGACCAATTTCTCTAATGAACATAGATGCAAAAATTATCAACAAAATACTTGCAAATCTAATCAAACAGCATATCAAAAGACTTATACATCATGACCAAGTGGGATTTATTACTGGTATGCAAAGTTAGTTCAACACAAGAAAATCAATCAATGTAATATACTACATTAACTAATTGAAGGGAAAAAAAGCACATGATAATCTCAATCAATGCAGAAAAGGCATTCAACAAAATCCAACATCGTTTTTTGATAAAAACACTTCAAAAGATAGGAATAGAAGGAAAACTCCTCAATATGATAAAAGGCATATATGAAAAACCCACAGTCAACATGATAATAGGGAAAATTTGAAAGCTTTCCCTCTAAGATCGGGAACAAGACAAGGATGCCCATTGTCAACATTGTTATTCAGTATTGAACTAGAAGTTCTAGCTAGGACAATTAGACAAGAAAAAAAATTAAAAGCATCCATATAGGAAAAGAGGAAGTAAAACTCTCACTGTTTGTGGATAACATGATCCTTTACTTAGAAAATTCTGGAGCATCCACAACAAAGCTACTTGAGCTAATAAATGAGTTCAGCAAAGTGGCAGGATACAAGATCAACATGAAAAAATCAGTAATGTTTTTGTACACTAGTACTGAAAATATAAGGAGGAAATCAGGGGGAAAATACCATTTTCAATAGCAACAAAAAGACTCAAATACCTAGGAATTAATTTAACCAAAGAAGTACAGAACCTATATGCATAAAACTACAAAACAATTTTAAAAGATCTTAACAAATGGAAAGACATTTTGTGTTTATGGTTTGGAAGAATAAATATTGTGAAGGTGTCAATCTTACCCAAACTGATTTATAGATTCAGTGCAATACCAATCAAAATTCCAACAGCTTTCTAATTCACAGAATTAGAAAAGCAATTACCAAATTCATTCGAAGTGAAAGTGTACCCAAATAACCAAAAGCATTCTAAAAAAGAAGAGCAGCATGAGAGGAATTTCATGGCCTGACCTTGAAACATATTACAAAGCTACAATGGTCAAAACAGCATGTTCCTGGCATAAAGATAGACACATCAATCAATGGAATAGAATCGAGAAGCCAGAAATAAATCCTCACCTATACAGTCAAGTGGTTTTTGACAAATCTACCAAGTTAATGTTAACAGGACAAAACAGTCTCTTCGACAAATGGTGCTGGGACAACTGGATATCTATAACCAAAAGAATGAAAGAGGATCCCTATCTCACTCCCTATACAAGAGTCAACTCAAAAATGGATCAAAGACCTAAATATAGAAGCCAGAACCATAAAACTACTAGAAGAAAATGCAGGGAAACATCTTCAAGACCTTTTAGTAGGTGGTGGTTTCTTGGACCTTACACCTAAAGCACATACAACAAAAGAAACAATAAAGAAATGGGACCTCCTCAAAATTAAACACTTTTGCACCTCACAGGACTATGTCAAAAGGGTAAAAAGGCAGCCAACTCAATGGGAGAAAATATTTGGAAATCACATATCCAATAAGGGTTTAATATCCAGGATATATAAAGAGATGTTACAACTCAACAACAAAAAGACTAACGACCCAATTGAAAAGTGGGCAAAAGATTTGAATAGACATTTGTCCAAAGAAGAAATACAAATGGCAAAAAAACACATGAAAAAATGTTCAACATCACTAATGATTAGGGACACGCAAATCAAAACTGCAATAAGATATCCTTTCACACCTATCAGAATGGCCAGTATTAAAAAGACAGAGAACTACAGGTGTTGGAGAGGATGTGGAGAGGTAGGAATACTTATTCACTGTTGGTGGGAATGCAGAATGGTACAGCCACTGTGGAGGACAGTTGGGCATTTCCTAAAGAAATTGAGTACAAATTTGCCACATGAACCTGCAATACCACTACTGGATATATACCCAGAAGAACTGAGAGCAGTGACACAAACAGACATCTGCACACTGATGTTCATAGCGACATTATTCATGATTGCCAAAAGTGGGAAACAATCCAGGTGTCCATCAACAGAGGAATGGATAAACAAACTGTGGTGTATTCACACAATGAAATATGCAGCTGTAAGAAGAAATGAAGTTGTAAAGCTTATGACAACATGGATGAACCTGAAGGACATTATGTTGAGGGAATCAAGCCACACACAAAAGGACAAATACTGTATTACTATGAACCAAATATATTGTGTAACATATTGTATGATTCAAAAAATATTTATATATATATCCAGTACATTTAATTGAGAAATGTAAAAAACAAAACAAAACACATGATCATCTCAGTTAATGCAGAAATGGCATTTGATAAAATCCCTTTCCCAATGAAAACACTTAGAAAACTAGGAATAGAAGAAAACTTCCAAACATGATAAGGTCATATGTGAAAAACTCAGAGCTGGCATCACACTAAGTAGTGAAAGCTTGAAAGCTTTCCCTCTAAGATCTGGAACAACACAGGGATTTCCACTGTCACCATTGTTATTCAACATTGTACTGGAACTTCTAGCCAGAACAGTTAGGCAAGAAAAATAATGAAAAGGCATCAAAATTGGAAAGGAAGAAGTAGAATTTTCACTCTCTGCCGATGACATGATCCTATATATAGAAAGTCCCCCCAAAATCTATAGCAAAGCTACTACAGCTAATAAACAAATCCAGCAAATTTGCCCAGGTACAAGATCAACACAAAATATCAGTAGTTTTTGCACAATAGTAATGAGCAATCTGAGTAGGAAATTTTTTAAATTCCATTTACAAAGGCAACTAAAAGTATCAAATATCTAGGAATAAATTTAATCAAGGATGTAAAGGACTTGTATATAGAAAACTACAAAACAATGCTAACATAACTCAATGAACTAAATAAATGAAAGGACATTCCATATTCATGGATTGGAAGACTAAATATCATTAAGCTGTGAATTCTACCCAAAATGATTTACAGATTCAATGCAACCCCGATCAAAGTTCCAACAGCCTACTTTTCAGAAATGGAAAAGCCAATTATTAAATATATTTGAAAGGGTAAGGAGCCCTGAATAGCCAAAAACATCTTGAAAAAGAAGAACAAAGTTAGAGAACTCACATTTCCAGACTTTAAAGCATATTACATGGGAGAAGTCTGGGACCTGTCAGTGGAGCAGGCTGGTCAGATTAGGAGCAGAGAACTTTGGCGAATTTAGCTTGCAGGCATCTGTCAAGCTCTGAGCTCCAGGCGCTCCAGGAGTGGCCTCTTCTGTACAAGTACAAGACCTGGTCCACTAAGCAGTAGCAGCAACACCAGACACAGCAGCAGTGCTGGGGTCCTGTGTAGAAACTCCCGTCCCCAGACTCAGAGGCAGGTATTCGTGTATTTTAGTTTGATGTGTCATCATAGGTGGGGCTCATGGGAGGCAGAGGAACATCCCATGCAGCGAGTGGCTGCGAGCGGGGCTGTGGAGCTACTTGCTACTCGGGACTACTGTCTCCATCCTAGCTACATCGGTCCTCCCCCAAATCACAACTTTACCTGAGTCCCTTGGAAACTGTAGGCAACTCTTTGAGAGTAACCACGGCATCATTACATCATTGCTTCAAAAAAAAAGTCTTAAAGAGGAGGTTAGAGTGCGCGGACTCTGTCCCCCATTATTCACCATTGATGGGAACTCTTGCTTTGGTTTGTTTCTGGTTGTTGGAATTTAGTAAATTCTTGAAGTGTACCATTTCCTTGTGCAGTGGGAGGAGTGAAAAAGTGGTAAGAAGTTAGTTTATATTGTCAGTGGTTGCTTTCTAAGGCTCCTGTCCTTATTTCTTTTTGAGACACAAAGACAACTTTTTGAGAGAAGGTTATATGAAATAAATGACTAGTTGAATAAATCTGAAACTGTTTTATTTATGATGAAATCAGCATCTTTTGCCCTATTTTTGACATTCTTTTGCACAATTGAGTTACTCTACGCCAGATTTTTTGAGGCCAGAGATTGGGTCTTGTTCACTGTGCTTGGTCCTGCAGTTGGATAGCAACTAACTTAGAGTCACTTCAAATATTTGTTGAATGAATGACTTTTCAAACCCTTAAAAAAAAAAAAAAAAGCATATTACAAAGATACAGTGGTCAAAGCAGCATGGTACTGGAACAAGGATTGATGTATGGACCAATGGAATCTAACTGAGAATTCAGAAATAGATGACCACATGTATGGCCAGTTGATTTTTGACAAAGCTGCCAAGTCCACTGAATTCAGAAATAATAGTGTCTGCAACAAATGGTGCTGGGAGACCTGGATATCCATATACAAAAGAATGAAACAGGACCCCTATATCACACCTTATACAAAAATTAATTCAAAATGGATCAAAGACCTAAATATAAGAACCAGGACTATAAAACCCCTAGAAGAAAATGCAGGGGAGCATCTTCAAGGTCTTGTGTTAGGCAATGTTTTCTTAGGCTTTATACCCAAAGCACAAGCAATGAAAGAAAAAGTAGATAAACCAGAACACCTCAAAATTAAAAACTTTTGTGCATCAAAGGACTTTGTCGCAAAAGTGAAAAGACATCCTACTCAATGGAAGAAAATATTTGGAAACCACATATCCAATAAACATTTAATATACAGAATATATAAAGAAATCATACAAATTCAACAATAAAAAGACAAACAACCCAATTAAAAATGGGCAAAAGACTTGAATAGATATTTCTCCAAAGAGAATATACAAATGACTAAAAAGAACATGAGATGTTCAACATCAGTAGCTTTTAGGGAAATACAAATCAAAACCACAATGAGATATCATTTCATACCCACTGGAATGGCAACTATTAAAACAAAAAACAAAAAACAAAAAAGGACAAGTGTTGGGGAGGATGTGGAGAAATAGGAACTCAGTCATTGCTGGTGGGACTGTGAAATGGTGCAACCACTGTGGAAGACAGTTTGGCAGTTCCTCAGGAAGCTAAATACAGAATTGCTATATGATCCAGCAATCCCGCTATTAGGTATATATCCAAATGAACTGAAAGCAGGGAGTCAAACAGATATTTGCACACTGATGTTCGTAGCACATTATTTACAACTGTGAAAAGATGGAAGCAACCCAAGTGTCCCTCAACCAATGAATGGATAAACAAAATGTGGTCTCTACATAAAATGGAATATTATTAAGCAGTTAAAAGGAATGAAGTCCTGACGTATGCAACAACATGGATCAACCTTGAGGACATTTTGCTGAGTGAAATAAACCAGACACAAAAATACATATAGTATGATCTCACTGATATGAACTAATTAGAATAAGCAAACTCTGAGAGTTAGAATCTAGAATATAGGTTACAGGAGGATGGACTGGGGTTAGAGAATAGGGAGTTGATGCTTAATTTGTACAGAATTTCTATTTAGATTGATTGTAAAGGTTTTGGAAATGGATGGGGGTTTTGGTAGCATATTACTGTGAGTGTAATTAACAGCACTGATTTGTATATGTGAATATAGTTAAAGGGAAATTTTAGGTTATATATGTCACTAGAATAAAAATTAAAAGCTAAAACATAGGTCTGTATAATACAGTGAACTCTGTTGTAGATGATGGGCTATAGTTAATAGTACAAGTATAAGAAAGTTCTTTCATGAATTATAACAAATATACTAAACTAATACAAGATGTTAACAATAGAGTAGTATATGGAAAAAATACACCTAAAGTAAACTATGTAATGTAATTAATATTAATACGTAATTAATAATACTATATTAATGGTCTTTCATCAGCTGTAACAAAGGTACCACACTAATGCAAAGTGTCAACAATAGAGGGTATATGGGAACGCTGTATTTTTTACATATTTTTTCTGTTAACCTACAAGTTCTCTAATTAAAAAAAAAAAAGTTTTTAAAAATTCCTAGCTTTTATCTGACACCTCCGCTATCAGATTTCGGATTCAGTGGATAGTTCCTCTTTTGAAAAGTTCCAAATGTCCATGTTTCTTAGTAGTTTGATAAGATCCACCAGTATGTATAAAGTTTACAATTACATTAGCAATCAACCAAGAGTTTTGTAAGGATTTTCATGAAGTATATGGTATATGTTCATTTCTTTCCACATCCTTTTATTCCCAAGCTTGATAATATTCCCCTTTTGCTACCTTCAAAATAGTCTTGTTGCTTGTTCTACCTTCTTTCTAATTTATGGGCCTACCAATAACTATTCATCAATTTGGCAATCTGGCTCATGACATTTGCTCCAATTAGCTGAGTTACAGGCAACTCAGTAAAAGGATTATATATGGAAATTTTCTTTTAGTGTATGAATTGAAGTTATTAATAAATCCATAAATAATTCTGATTTTCTATATGTTTGAGGCATTCACATAATCAGCAAGTATGATATGTTCATCCCACTTTCCTTATTTTGTATTATCAGACAGTAATCTATAAGATCTATGACTACTGCAAAATCAGACCTCTGAAACTTTGAGGGCAAATTAATCACCAGCACATGTATAAAAGTCACTGCAGAGAGAGTCATCTCTTTCTTTCTTAAGTGCCCTGGAAGCCTGGTAGTTGAATCATATTCCAGGCCCCCAGAGAGTTACAGGGTTATAACTGTCTTAAGTAAAGGCATTGTAAAAAGTAAATGGACAAAGTATTTTTGTACCATGTACAGAGAATAAAATTGCTTATGAATTTTGATATCTCTAACTTGTCGGTTCACAGAAGGCGATATTTATGCAAGAACCAAGTCTAACAGTGATGGGGCTGTGTAAATGGACGGACGAAATGAGAACACTGCCTTCACTGTTCTGACGTCGGACCCTTGCTCACAGGCTTGCTATTCTTCTCCTTTGCTCCTGGTCCTAGTGAGGTGACTTCCGCCCCCGCCCCCTTTCCTTTATTGGCCACAGTTGTTTCTTCCGGTCCATCTTCACTGAGTTTGCAAAGGATTGTTAGGTTAAGGCCTTATCTCGACATCATCAGATATAAACAGAGAAATGAAAAATGCCATAGGGAAGAGAAATGATTTCTATTAGCAAAGCTGTACAAGGGAAACATTGCACTTTCAAGCACTGCTTTCCGTAGCTTCTAATGGAGCCTGCTCAGTAGGGACGGCAACTTTGCTGGGGTAAGTAAAGCAGCATCGCCCTTCCCACCTAATAGGGAAATGATCACCTCCTATGAGCATTGATTCTAAGTTTTGAATCAGGCCCAGGATATAACTACTTTCCTTTATGTGCATCTGAAAATTCATTTGGCTTGCTGGGTGCAAGATCCACCTTTCTTTTCTAACAGAATGTTATATTTTTCTTCAGTTGATTTCATTACGATAAGTTAAGTGAATGCTACGTTCCTACGCAGCAGAGCTTGCAGTCGGAATGTATCTGAATACATTTTAAGATAAATAATATATCCTGTGTTCATCCATTGCAGCCTGAGGAAGCAGATGGAGTTAGTGCCTTGTTCTCAAAGCACAAAGCTTCTACAGCTTTGAGGAAGAGAGTGAAATAATTATATGGCTTCCCAATTTCATCTAGATAAACACTGAAAGGGGCACATTGCAGTGATTTTCAACTACAGGTGGAAATGTTGGTTTTCCTTTAAATTGGAAGGAGAAAACTGGTGCTTAAAGAAAAATGTGTTTACTCCCTGACTATTGGCTACTCCCTCCTGAAAAAGCTCCATGTATGCGGTTAGGTCCACGGTTAACGGTTAACACAATTTAGTACAAAACCTAATTTAGTATGCTGATTAGGGCTGGGGTAACAACTTTCCCAGCCACAAGGTGAGAAGTTAAAAAAAAGAGAAACATTTAAAACCAGTCTGAGCAGCTAGTTGTTTAGCCTGCAGAAGTTCATAGACCTGGTCGAACTCATTTGTCTACTGAATTTGCTACGCAATTCCAGAGGAGGTAGCCAGGGGAGAATTCAAAAACTCTGGGGAGGAGCTTGACTTCCAATAGCCAATCTGGCACTTTGCCCCTTTCTTCTCAAACAGCCACTTCTCTATTTCCAGATCTTGCAAACTTGGAGTTGAGTATGAGTGTTATTCCATTAACAGATGCACTGTTACATTAAGCCATTAATCAAGCAAATCACAGATGTTATTTTCTTTTTAGATGTTACTATAATTACTGTTAATAACACCTACTGAATATGTCATTTCATTGCCATTGATGACTTTTTAAAACTTTATCGGAGAATTAATCTCTAAAACCTCCACTTATACATATTTAAGTCATATGTATTGCCACCTTGGAGGGTTCAGGCCCTCGCCTGAGATTTGTCACCATCTATTTCCCAAAGAAGGTAGCAGGGTAGCCTCCCATATGGACAGATTAATAAGCTCTTGAGAGAATGAAGGTTGAAACCCACATGCCAAGTTTGCAATCAAACCGTATTCCCCATATGCTAAAAGATGGGTGTTATCTTTTGAGACATATGGTGCTAATAAATCCAGGTGCAGACTGTCATTCTCAAAGGCAGAGCTAGAAAGGGAGCTTAGTCCAGCTGCCTCGTTTATACATAGTGAATCTGGAATCCAGAGAAATGAAGCCCGAGTTACTGAGACAGAACAAAGACCAAAAGTTAAGGCTCATGGCTTTCAATCCAGTGTCAATTCTTCTACAACACTTGTTCTCCAAATGGTCCCTGCCATCTCAGAAGGGAATAAAAATACCATTCTCAATGCATGAGTAAACTAAAACGGGTTGGATTTGTGAGACTGCTTCCATTCACATTCCTACTCTCCCAAAAGTAAAACTTACTCAGAAATTCTCAATTCCTGGTTTGGACTTAGTGGGCTCTGTCCTCATTGCTAATTAAATATCACTTATTTCTCCTTTTCTGGTGATATATTGTTTTAAAATCTTTCCTTGTGAAAAAGTTGAAGCCTCTAGAGCCCTTTCTCCTTCTCATTTTTTAGTTCTCCATAAAGTGTACTTTTATTAGAAATGGAATAAATTGGGTAGTAACAGCAGCAGTGATGTGGCTTAGAAAAATCAAGGGTTTTGGAATCAAACTTGAATTTGAATCCCCATTCTATTTCTTAATAATTGTGTGACCTTGGGCAAACTACTTAGTCTCTCAAATCCTAATATTGACAGAATGTGTGTGTATCTGTGTGTGTGTGTAATCACTTAGTACAATGCAATGACCAGCTCCCAGAAGGCTTAATAATTATTAGTCATTACTATTAATTGGAACTGGATGAGAAGGCATGTAACTGTCATGGCATTTTAAAAATATTATAGATATCTTAATGTCTGCAGGAAAAAAGGAGAATCTCATTTTCTGCTTTTGGTATTAGTGATTACTAGTGGCTGTGCCTTAGTAAAGCTGTAGGAAGCCTTGCAGATAATTTAGCAGCCTGCAAACCACCTTTGTAGGATAAATAGGAATGTATTAGACTGAGAAATGATACAGGAACACAAGGATTCATTGGGTGCTTCATTGCCCCAACCGCTTGATTAAATGAAAATTCCGGATTCCTGCAATCACTAGCAAGCATGATGGTGAAATTTTGACACACATGCCGCAATATGTTCTCTACCACCTTCTCCCCAAGTACAATCCAGAGCAGTAGTTCTCAAAATGTGGCTCCTAGGCCAGCGGCATCTGCATGGTTCTGGAACTTGCTAGAAATGCAAATTCTCTGCCCTACCCCAGACAAGCTCTGGGGGAAGTCAGAAATCTGTGTTTTTAACAAGCTCCCTGGTGATTCCAATACTCACTGGAGTTAGAGAACCATAATTTGGAGAATGTGTCCAGCTGTTTTATGTACACAGTGTTTCTCAAAGTGAGGGGCAAGTACCAGGACAGCATTCAGAATAATTTTAGGTTGCACAAAGATTACTTCAAGTTACATTCGGAGGTGGTGTCAAGTAGCTGAATCACACAGTGAACGCTTTCCGCCTATTAATTCCCTTGTAATCCTTAAATCTCGGATGTTAATAGGCCTTTAATATCTCTCTACCCATTACTAATCTCCCTTTTAAACAATGAGAGTAGTATGCAAATTCAGTGTCTTCAGGAGGCAGCAGGATCTAGCTAGAGTTTAGTGGTGTTTTGGTTTCTTTGTTTATTCTTATGGCTATCGTCAATGTATGGCACATTACACTTATTTCCATTTAAATGCTGATAAAAAGTTCCGCTGTAAATGTTTACATTCATCAATTTAAAGAAAATGTAAACCTAGAGAAAGAATACAGTTGGTATGTGAATGTGGTAAAAAGTTGTGTCATTAGGCTGGGGGTGAGTGCATTTAGAGAAATGCTGGTCTAGTGGAGGGAGCCCAGTTATGTCAGCATAAATATTTAATGAAATTAAATAATTAATTCCATTTGTGTCATTAATTAGCTGTGCTATTTTCTTAGCTTCAATTTTCTCATCTTTCAAATGGGAATGATATACTGATATCATAGAAGAAGTATGAGAACTTATATATGGAAAATGCTTGTTACAATCCTCAGAATATGTACTTGTTATCTTATATTATTATTCATTTCTTTTGAAGCCAGTTTGCTGTGTGGCCTGTGGCAAAGCATTCTGGCTAACGTTCAGATTCCTCATTTTTAAGAAGGTAAAGGAGACTGATGTCTCAAAGGGCACTTCCAGCTCCTTATATCTGTTTATGTAAGGAAATGTGTATGTGTGTTTATGTATATGTACATATGTACACATACACATAAAAAACAAATTCTGTATTCTCTACTTTTGTGTCAGTACAGCTTAGCCTTAAGTAGCTCTATTCCCCAGACATAAAACTTGAATGCTTGGGAAAAATATTGAAAGTGGATGAACTGTGTTGGGGAAAAAAATTAAGTCAGGAAGAATGTGGAAGCTGATGTACATTTCAGAGCTCAAATGTAATTTCATCGTAGTTTATTATTATCGGTCAAAGCAATACTGAGACTAGAAAATAGATTGTTACGAAGGTTTCTGAGGACAATAGTTTCCATGAGTTAGTATAAATATATTCAGAGAAACTTGTTCCTACTTAATAACCCTCGTTTTTCCTTCTGAATTGCTGATGTGTTAGCTTATAGCCTTTGAAAGGCAGTTTGTCCTTTGCTGTCAAGTGAACTTGATAGAATAGAAAATTCTGAAAAATTCAACTGATCTTGTTGCTTCTCAAGGGAATTTCTTGACTATTTATTCTATTTACAGAGAAAAAGAGAAGACAGTTTTTCTTTTGTCTTCTACAAAACACTGACCAAGTTTAACTGTGGATTGTAGTTAGCAGGTGTCACATGGAGAGTTCCCTTCTCAGCCTTCCAGGGACTGAGGCTGACTTGTTTTTGGGGGCCCTTTGGATGGTGAAAGCCATGCATAGGGGGTCACTATCAGATTGCATTGTTGTGAAATCTGCTGTTGTAGCCATCAGTGTATTTATTGCTTGTAGCATTTTTTTTTTTTTCTTTTTCAATTTGGAGACCTAAAATAAGAAAAAAATGGTGAAAGTAGTTTCCTTTCATTAGGGAAAAAAGTTAACTTGCACTATCTTTTACATGACTTACTATTAACGAGCCCCAAAAGTTAGATTCACTCAAATATTGGCAGTTCTGATGAAACACCATTTGATTCAACTTAGCAGGTACCTGGTTGAAAATCACTATAAGAGGTGCTGGGAATGTGTTTGAAGTTGGACAGCCAATGTGGAAGTCACTATTTGCACTCCAGTTTCCTCATCTATAAAATGAGATTAAAGTGTTCCTACCTCACAAGACTGTTCTGAGAATTAATGATGGAGATGATATTGGTAATAACCAGAACAGCTAATATTCACTATCACTTACTACCTACCAGGTGTTATTCCAAGGGCTTTACATGTGTAGGATAATTCAAACCTGAATAAATCTTTGAGGCTGGTACTGTTATCTAGATGTTATGGATATGAAAACTTACCCCACAGAGAAGTTAACTAACTTGCCAAACATTGTATGGCAGAAGGCGGCTGAGCCAAAGTGGGAACCCAGGTAGTCTGGCTCCAGATGCCTCTTCTCTAAGGCTTAAATGCACTTGACATTGTTCCTGACATTTTGTATATTTTCAACTGTGTGGAAACATAGATACTTGATGATTTTTGACCTATAAAATGTCAATGTTGTGTGATTCTACTCAATAATAGTAGCTACAGTATCTACTGTTAGTAATAATAGCAATAAAAATATTGATTTTCCTTGAACCTTACTTGGTAATATAAGGAACGCAGATGGCATTGTAGTGTAAAGGCCACTAGCTTGGCAAACTAGCTTGATGATAAAGAGCTAAGTAGTGTCAGTTTCCCCATTTGTAAAATAATGGGATTGATCTTTTCAAGCCCTAATAATCAGTTCCACATCATTATAGAATAGTAGATAACACTCTGAAGGAAGACAAAGGGAGAGGTGTTTAATTTGGCTTGGGTTTCAGAGGGGGCTTTATGACCGAGGTGGAATATTTATATATTTTTTTTGTTTAGAATGGTTTCATTTTAGTAACAAAACTTTCTGTTTATATATTACTTCAACACACATGCAAACCAAATGGACTAATCTGTGTCTAAAGCTTCATGAATTATAACAAGGAAACACCCTCATGTAACCACCAGTTGTATCAAAACACACATTACCAGCTTTCCAGAAGACCCTGATGCATGCTTTCCTCATTATTATCCTCTCCCTCTTCACCAAACATAACCACAATCCCAATTAACAACAAACATGTAATTATCCTGTTCTTGAAATCATATATTAATCAAATCACACTGGTATGTTCGTTTGTATCTGGTTTGTTTTGTTTTGCTTTTTACCGGGAGGTCCCAGGGATCGATCCAGGTCCCTCCATATGGCAGACGGATGCCCAACCGTTTGAGCCACATCGGTCCCCCTGTATCTGGTTTTATTACTTAATGTAATATCTACAACTGTGGTTCCCAAACTGTATACCAAAGGATTCCAGGGCACCACATTGAGCTCACAGGGGCACTGAAGGATATTTTAAATTTTTAGAGAAACATCTGCCCAATACTGAACAAATTAATAACTCCTGGTAGTTCACAGTTTCAACATTAGATTGTACTACATTCTTTTTCATGGTGCCATATTTTTGCAATACTGGGGTTTTGAGGGTGGCTCTGATTAAAGCAAGTACTTGCAAAAAAACAGTGTGGAACAGAAAATGAGGGTGGTCATATCCAATCTGCTACCCAGATTTGAGAAGTTGTTCAGGGCCCAACTGGTATACACATCCATTAGTAAGTTATTGTTTTTACTTAAAAAATGAAGTTAAGGTTGCTCTTTCAATTTATGTGTATTATTTTTTAAATGGCTGCAAATTTGTTATGATACAAAGCTTTATTAAGTTGTTGGGATCTAACTAATTGCTAATTGGAGCTGTTAGGTATTTCTTTGGGCATACAAAGATATTTTTGTGAAAGAATACCTGAGACAGTAAGGCAACGGAGAAAGTCTGGGAAACTCTGTTCTATATAATTTACTTGTGCTATTTATTGTGTGCCTTGGTCATTTGTTTATTTTCATTTGTTTGGTTTTCTATTGAGTGAATACACAACATTTTATTTACGTGTTCTGGAATGTGCTTATGGAAATTTGGGTATTTTCCAATTAAGGGCTATTAAGTATAATCTTTTTATGGACAGTTTTGAACATATCTTTTAGGGCAAACATATATGTACTTCTGTTTGGGTATATATTAAACAGTAGAAATGCTAAGTCATACCATACATTTCAGCTTTTACAGATACTGCTAAATAGTTTTCCAAAGTGGCCATTCTTATTTACATTCCCATCAGGCTTGTATGAGAGTTGTTCCACATCCTTACTATACAATATTTTATTCATTTTAATATTTAATATTAGCCATTCTAGTAGGCATAAGCAGATCCAGGTTTTGTATTGCTTAAAACTTAATTCAATTTGGGGGGCCCTACTTGAGAAAAATAAATAAATTATAAACACAAAATTAGGTTTAAGAATGAATAAGTATTGAAAGTGAGAAAATAAAATCACAGCAAATTACAAAATTTCAAAGCTGAAAAAGAATTCCAAATATCACCATACCAAGAAAAAAAAATGAGAAAAAAAATCACACCCCTACAATATTCTACTCTTACACTTTTTAGCTGCATACTCTTGAGTTGCTTCTTCATATGACAATTTCATATTATCACTTTCTATAGGAAAAATAAAAAGATAATTCAGTCTTCTTGCTTGATCAAAACTTGTTTATTTTTTTAAATATAGGTTAGAAAAGTTTCTTTAAGTTCACAACTCGTCAAATTTGGAAATATCTCTATCAGATTTTTTTTCAAAAAGGAACTGCAAATTTTCAGGACATTTCAAGTTATAGAGTAAGTGACCTTAAATACTCTTTGAATTGGTGACACTCATTAACTGCTTGGTCAACAATGTGCTGGTTGTAGTGGCTTATTATGAGTTTTATTGGATTTTCCCTTTTGTTTTGTGTTGCCACCTAAATCAATACAGTAGGTACTAGGAATAGATCTAGAAGCCATTCCTAAAACTCAGACAGCTAGCAATTAATCAGCTGTACATAGGGGTGACCAAAAACCATGGGTGAATATCCTACTAAACCCAAATTAAATGTATTCCCAACTCACTTTCCTTTAGCTAGATCCCACATACATCCACAGCTTTTTTTTTTAAATTGAGGTGGTCATGTCTTTCTCTCTCTCTCTCTCTCTCTGTTTCCCCTGTATACATGTTGAAATACAGTAGATGCTTTCCTAACTTGAAACTACCCTTATATTCTTGAAATATATATTACCTGGTAATGATGTATCATCTTTGATACAAATTTCTAGGCTTTGCTTGGAAATATTTAGTTTAGGATTGTTGCTATTGTGTTCATAAAAGATCATTCTCTAATGCTATTTTCTTTCCTCCCTTCCTTCCTTCCTCCCTTCTTCCTTTCTTTCTCTCTCTCTTTCTCTTTTTCTGTTTCATACAAGGTATTCATCTGGTTTTAGTATCAAGGCTCTGCTAGCCTCATAAAACAAATTGAAAAGTATACCCTATCTTTCTAGTCTCTGGAATAATTGGTATAAGATCAGTGTTATTTATTCTTAGCTTTTGGAATAAATCACCAGTGAAGCCACATGGGCCCTGAATTTTTGGGGGGAATGTTTTAAATAATGAATTGAATGGCTTTAATAGATTGAGGTCTATTCAGATTGTCTGTTTATTCTTATGTCAGTTGGTAGGTTTTAATTTTCTAGGAATATGTCTATTCCATCTAATTTTTTTATTTTATTGGTATAAAGTTGCTCATAATATCCTCCAATAATTGTCAGTTGAATCTTTAATGATATTCTTTTAATTTCCTCATGTTATTGGTAATTTGTGTCTTCTCTATTTTTTTCCTTGATTAGCCTTTCCAGGGGATTATCAGTTTTGTTAGTTTCTTCAAAGTAACAATTTTATGTTTTCTATTATATCTACTGTATTTTTTTTTTATTTCATTATTTTTTTTTTCCATTTCCATTTTTTGGGTTTCATTTGCTTCTTCTTTTTCCTTATTTTCTCAAGAAAAATACTTAGATAATTGGCTTTTAGATATTATTCTTTACTAATATATGTATTCAGGGCCATAATTACCCTCTAAGCATGTATTTGGCTGCATCCCACAAATTTTGGTATGTCATATTTTCATTGAAATTCAGTGCAAAATAGTTTCTAAATATTCATTATGATTTCTCCTTTGGCCCATAGGTTATTTACAAGTGTGTTGCTTAGTTTCCAAATCTGAGGGCAAATATTTTCTAGTTATCTTTCTGTTATTTAGTCTAGCTTATATCCACTGTGGTCTGAGAACATGCCCTGTATGATTTTTTTATTAGAGAAGTTGTGGGTTTACAGAAAAATCATGCATAAAATATATGGTTCCCATATGCCACCGTATTATTAACACCTAGCATTTGTGGTACATTTGTTCTGTATGATTTTAGTCCCTTTGAAATTTGTTGAGATTTGCTTTATTGCCAGCATGTGGTCTATTCCATAAATGTATCATGTTCCCTTGAAAACAAAGTATATTATTCAGTTGGAAGTAGTAATATATATATGTAATCTGTATAGATCATGTAGATATATATATACACACCAATTTGGTTATATACACATACCAATTAAACATTCTGTTCCCATATTCTATATCTTTGCTGATGTTTTTCTGTCAGCTTATTCTACCAAGAACTGATTAAACTGTGTTAAAACTCTCTTCACAATGGTTTTGGATTTTTATTTCTCTTTTTAGTTCTATAAATTTTTGCTTCATGTAGTTTGAGGCCAGGTTATTAAAGTGTATGTAAATTAAGGATTATGAAATCTTCCAGATGGATTGACACTTTTTTTCATTATGAAATGGTACTCTATCTCTTATCTTAAAGTCTGTTTTGTTTGATATTGGTATACCTCAGCCAGCTCTCTTTTGGTTGGTGTTTGAATGGTATACCTTTTTCATCCTTTTACATTCAACATTTCTATTTCCTTATATTTGAAGAATAAGCAGCATAAATTGAAGTTGGGTTTTGTTTTGTTTTTTAACTAAACTGAAAATATTTTTCTTTTAAATGGAGTTTTAAGTCAACTTACATTCAATGCAATTCTAACATTTATAGATTTAAATCTACTTCTATTTATTTTCTATCCTGTATATAACATATATAGATTTAAATCTACTTCCATTTCTTTTCTTTTTTTTTTTTTTTAAATATTTTATTTTATCTATTCATCTATCCCCCACTTGCTGCCTGTGCTCGCCGGGTCAGCCAACCAAGCTGCGCGGGCGGGCCGCCCACACCAGGAGGCCCCGGGAACCGAACCCGGGGCCTCCCACACGGCAAACGGGAGCCCCACTGATTGAGCCACAGCCGCTTCCCATAATATTAATGAATTCTTTTTTTTTTTTTCTTCCATTTATTTTCTATCTATTCTCCCTCTTCTTTGATTCTTTATCACTTCCTTTCTGTCTTCATTTTAGATCATTCAAATATTATTCCATTTCCCTCTCTGTAAGTAGGTTTTTCATTCTTTTATTATTATTTTATTGGTTAGTCTAAAGATTACAACTTCAACCTTTGACTTATTCGAAGAATGTAAATTAGTACTCGTACCACTTTCTGGACAGTGTAAGGAATTTCAAACACTTTGATTCAATTTACCATCTTCCTGACTTTTGTACTACTGTGCATATTAATTCAACATATATTTTAAACCTCACAAGGTTTTGTTGTTATTGTTATTTCCAGTGAATATTAGTCTTGTCCATCTGCATTACTACAGTTCAATTTTCTTTTTTGCCTGAAGAGTTTATTTGGTATTTCATTTATGTATTAGTCAGCCAAAACGGGTGCTGATGCAAAATACCAGAAATCTGTTGGCTTTTATAAAGGGTATTTATTTGGGGTAGAAGCTTACAGTTACCAGGCCATAAATCATAAGTTTCTTCCCTCACCAAAGTCCATTGCCACGTGTTGGGGCAAGATGGCTGCCGACGTCTGCCAAGAGTTCAGGCTTCTTGGGTTCCTCTCTTCCTGGGGCTCTGTTTCTCACTGGGCTCAGCCCCTCTGTTTCCTCCACAAGGTCAGCTATAGACTATGAAGCTCTCTAGGCTTTGCCTCTCTCCACAATGCCAGCTGTGAACTATCAGGCAAACAGCTGGTCTCTTTTCCCAGGGCCTTCTCTCCTTCCTCACAACCAAGTTCCTCTGTGTGCTTACTTCCCCGGGCTCCAGCATTAAAACTCAGCATCAAGACTCCAACTGAAAACTCCAATTCTGTCCTTTGCCATGTCTTTTATCTTTGAGACCCCACCCACCAAGACCCCACCAGAAGAACAGACCAGTTTACAAACATAATCCAATATCTAATTTTGTAATTCATAACTATATCAAACTGCCATAATTTAGTTCAGATCTGTACTCATCAATTCTCTTGTCTTTGTGTCTGGAAACTTCTTTTGTATCATAAGTTTTTAAACTTTTTATTTGGAAGCGAAACATACAGAAAAATTGCAAGAATAAGAATACTACAAAATCGTATTTTGTTTATTCAGATTTCCCTATTGCCGGAATTTTTGCCCCATTTTCTTTATCATCTGTTCTCTCTCTCTTTCCCCCTCACGCACACACATAGATATACATATATATTTATGTATTTATTTCTTTACATAAATGTATATATATGAGTGTGTGTGCATTGCTTTGGATTCTTTGGGTGTGCATTTATTTAGAGATACACAAATGCACACATATTTCCCCCTGAATCATATGAGAATTGAAAGTAATTTTCACACATCCAGACCTTTTACTCCTAAATGCATCAATGTGTATTTCCCAAGATTAAAGGCTCTTCCTTTAAATAACCACAGTGCAGATATCAATTTCAGTAAATTTAACATTGATATAATACCTCTATATAACTTACTGTCCATATCCTAATTTTGTCAATTATAGCCTTTTTATTACTTATTTCATCCAGTCTTAAGATCCAGTCCAGGATCAGGTATTGTGTTTAATTTTTATGTATTTTAGTCTTCTATGGAACATCTGTGGAACATCTATGGTCTTCTGTAGAACATTTCCACAGAATTTCTTTACCTTTGTGACATTGATATTTTTGAAGAATTCAAATCCCCCTCTCTTTTTTTTTTAATGGAAAGCATCTCATTTTTTATTTTCAGATATTTCTTCATGATTAGATTCAGGTAATGTGTTCCTGGCTGAAAAGTATATAAGAGGTGCTGTGTCCTTCTCAAACATATTTTAGAAATCAGGAGTTTTTCACGACAATAGCCCCAATTCTAATGCATACCCACAGGGATTTTCTTTACTTTCCCTACTCTATATTTGTATATCCCTTCTTCCACAGTGAGAACCTGGTTCCCAGCAAGCTCAACACGTTGCCCAATTGCTCAGTCCTATAATACAGCTGAAATATTTTCAGAAATCCTTTGCATTTAACACTACAAAAAGCAAATCCACTAAAAAATCCTTAGAAATAAAAAACGCAAAATATATCTCCCACAAAAAAACATATTGAGAATATATAAAGAACTCCTACAAGATAAAAAACGCAAACAAGAAAATAGACAAAATATTTCCACAAACATTTCAGCAAGGAAGATATATGGATGACAAATAAGCACACAAAAAGGTACACAACCTCATTTGTCATTTGGGAAATGAAAATTAAAACCACAATGAATTATCACTACACACCTGAAACTGGAAACAACCAAAATGTTAATCAATAGGTATTCACCTATTGATAAACAAATTGCAGTGTAGCCATACAATGGAATATCGCTCAGCAATAAAAAGAAATAAACTGCTGATACATGTCACAACATAGACGAGTCTCAAAATAATTATGCTGAAGGAAAGAAAAAAAAAAAACAGGTAAAAAGAAATATATAGTATATGATACAATTTACATAAAATTCTAGAAAATATAAACTAATTCATAGTTTTAAAAAAAAACTGCTCACTGGTG
Source organism: Tolypeutes matacus (assembly GCA_026826555.1). Lineage (NCBI taxonomy): Eukaryota > Metazoa > Chordata > Mammalia > Cingulata > Chlamyphoridae > Tolypeutes > Tolypeutes matacus. The sequence continues at coordinate 13,871,649 of JAKSZT010004015.1, forward strand.
GCCTGGGAATGCGGCTAGTGGACAGTGAGGGATGGATTACAAAGGGGTAGGTAGGCACACACTTGGGGAATGACGAATATGTTCATAATCTGAATTATTATTGTTCATTATCTTGATAATATTGATTGTTTCACGAGTGTGTGTGTATATATATATATATTTGTCTAAATTATCAACTTATACACTTTAAATATCTGCAGTTTATTATACATCAATTATACCTCAATAAATTTGCTAAAAATTTTAAAGAGCTTAGGATTTGTGGTTCACCATCCCTACGCTATGCAAGACTGAGAATATATAGTCAAATACCCTGTTCATAAATTAATTGGATTAGTTTTTTCTCCCCTTCCCCTTTCATGTGATTATGTTATTTATTCAAAATACAGATGACTTCATTTGTTTTCAGTTTGATTTAGTTTTAAGTTTTCCTCCTTCCCATCCTGTTGATTTAATTTTATTTCTTGAATATGTAGAACATTAATGTACCTGTAAAAATCAAAACAATATAAAAAGGTATTCTCAGAAATGTGTCACTGCCTCCTATCTTCCTTCCACATCATTTTTCTCTATCCTTTGTAGGTAATCGACTTTATTGCTTCCTGGCTTATTCTCCCTGTTTCTTTTTATAAAGATTAGCAGATATGCACATGTTCCCTTACTTCCCCTTCTTTCACACAAGGTAGAATATAAGCTCTTTTGCAATTTTCCTTTTTCATTTTAAAAACATTGCCCAGAGATCAATTCACATTATTTCATAAAGATTTTCTTTATTCTTTGTTTACAACTGCGTAGTACTCCACTGGATGTATGTACCATAGTTTATTCACCAATGTCTTATGTGTAAACATTTAGGTAATTTCCTACAAATAATGTTGCAATAAATATCTTTGTGCATGTGCTTTTTTGTATTGTTGGAAGTGTATCTCCAGGATAAATTCCTAGAATTGGAATTGCTGATCAAAGTAGAACAGCATATGATATAGAATATATATATGTAGTTTCATAAGCCAGTGCCAATTTTGCGTTCTTGCCAACATATGTAAGAGTGCCTGTTTACCACAGTCATGCCAACAAAATGTGTTGTAAAGCTTTTGAATTGTTGTCAATCTGATGAGTAAGAAATAGTACCTCCATGAGGTTTAAATTGCATTTATCTTAATATGAGTGAAATTGAGTATATTTTCATATGCCTAAGGTCTATGTTTATACCTTTTTGTAAATTGCTTGTTTATATATGCCTTTTGCCTACTTTTCTATGAGATTATTGGTACTTTTTTTTCTTTCAAGTGTTAAAATTTTTTGTGTTTTAAGGATATTGGCCCTTTATCTGTGATATGCACTGCAAATATTTCCACACAGCTTGTCATCCTTTAAATTTTACTTATGGTGTCTTTTGCCATATATAATCAGTGTATCAATCCTTTATTAATGGCATCTAGATTTTTTTAGGTGTAGTTTAAAAACATTTCCCTAAGCCTAGATTATAAAGGAATTCATCCATATTTTCTTCTACTGCTGGTAAATATTTAGTTTTTTACGTTTAGATTTCTGATCCATTTAGAATCTCTTATTGCATATGATATGAGGAATGTTTCTAATTTTCTCTTTTTTTCAACATGGTTATACAGTGTCCCAACATGGTTGCTTAAAAAAACAACTTTTCCACAGTGACTTGAGATACCACCTTTATCATATACTTGCTTTCTATAGGTTTCTATTCTGTTCCATTGGATAGTACCAGACTGTTTTAATTTCAGAGATTTATGGTATTAATATCTATAGTATTAGAGTGCCTTCATAGTTCTTTCTTCTCACTGTTTTCATATCTATTCTTCTGTATTTATTTTTCCATATAAACTTTAGTCCCAGTGTAACTAGCTCATTAATAAAGCTTGTCAATATTTTTATTGGGGATACATTAAATTTTTAAATAAACGTAGGGAAAAATGATATCTTGACTATGCTGAAGCATCTTAGCCAAAAACAAGAGCTGCCTTCCCACTTGTTCAAATCTGCTTTTATGGCTTTGGGGGAGTATTTATAGTTTCTTCATATATGTTTTGAATTTTTCTTGTTAAGTTTATTCTTAAATATTTTATCTTTTTTTTTTTTTTTTTTTTTTGCTATTGTAAATAGGGTATTTTCATTCATTACATATTCTAATTAACTATTATTTGTGTGAATGAATGCTAGGCGTTTTTGTTATATTTTCATTTTGAAATGTGTGTTTTGTTTTGTTTTTGCTTTATAAAAAGTTTTTGTAATTTTGCCTCATTTAATGCTTCTGGCTTGAATTCTACTTTGTCCAGTATGAGCATTCCAATCCCTGCTTTCTTATTCTTTCCATTTTCCTGGTTAATCTTTGTCCATTCCTTTGTTCTAGCCTTTTTGAATAGCTGTTTTTATCTCTGTCTCATATACCTCATGGACTTGCATTTTGCTTAATGGGTCAATTTGAGAATCTTTTTACTTTAATAGGTGAGTTAAGCTCATTCATGTTTAATGATATGACTGATATTCTTGGTCCCAAGTCTGTCATTTTACATTGTAATTACTGTTAGTATTATGTTATAGCCCTGTGTTTCTTTCTCTATTTGATATGTCTTCTTTGTTTTTCTTTTTTTTCCCCTTTGAGTATTTATGAAGTTTTGAGGTTTTGTTTCAGTGCTTAGCTTTGTACCTTTTAGTGTCCTTAATTCCCTTTTGTCTTAACCACTTACTATTGCAAAACTTTCAATGGCTTCCCCATCTCTGAATAAAATCCAATATCCTTGCTATGGCCCACAAGGCCCTCCATAACCTGTCGCCTGTCTCCTTCCTTGAAGTTTTTATCCTACCACTCTCTACTCACTGAATTCCAGCAACATGACTTTCTTGGTCTGCTTCAAACACATTCCCATCTCAGCCCCTTTGCAAGTGGATGTCCTTTCTCAAGATTTTTACACTCTTCACTCCATCACTTTTATCTGAATGTCCTTTCTCAAGGTTTTTTACACTTTTCATTCCCTCTTTTCATTCAAGTCTCTGCTCAAATTTCATCTCTTCTTCAAAAGAGTCCCTGGTCTACTTATTTAAAAGAGCACTCCCATACCAACTTCTAATCTCTTATTCTGCTAAATTTTTCTTCAAAACATTTCCCACTACCTGACATTATCAACATAAGTCACATGTAGATGTTGAAGGCCAAGGAAAAATATTTGAATGGTCCCTTCAACTAAATAACACATTTTCAATGGCTTCTTAGCATCATTAAAATTCTCTCTAGCTAAATAGGAACACTCCTTTGCTCTTGGTGGGGATGTAGAATGGTGAAGCTTCTGTGGAAGATAATTTGGTGGTACCTCAAGAAGCTGATTATAGAGCTAACTGCCCCATGATGCAGCAAATCCCACTACTAGGAATATATTCAGAAGAACTGAAAGCAAGGGCATGAACTTACATTTGCACACTGATGTTCATAGCAGCATTACTCACAATCGCTAAAATATGGACCCAACAAGTGTCCATCAACTGATGAATGGATAAGCAAAATGTGGTATATACATACAATGGAATACTATTCAGCTGTAATAAGAAATGAAATTGAGATGTATATGACAAATGGATGAACCTTGAGGATATTATATTGAGTGAAATAAGTCAGACACAAAAGGACAATATTATATGGTCTCACTAATATGAACTAAAAATGATGAGTAAACTCACAGAGGTAAACTCTAGAGTATAGGTTACTAGGAGATCAAATGTGGGTTGAAAATGGGAGCTGAGCTTTATACATGCAGAATTTGTAACAAGGTTCATTGTAAAAGTGTAGAAATGAATAGAGTTGATGGTAATACATTATAGTGACTATAACTAACTGATCATTCATAAATGTCCTTGTGGCTGAAAAGGGTAGTCTGTGGATGTAAATGTCAGTTGAAAGGAAGCTAAAGAATAATGTATAACAGAGTGATTTCAGTGGTGGATGAAGACTGTGGTTAATAGTATAAATGTAAGAATGTTCTTCTTTTACAAAGTGTTAAGACTAGAGTGATACATGGGAAAATTACAACTAATGAATTTATGGATAACAGTTAACAGTAGTATTAAAATATTTTTGAAGCAATGGCAAAGAAAATAATGTATCAATTCTAAGGGACAACAACAGGGGATATAAAGGGGTATTAGATTTTTCCTTTTGGAGTAATGAAAACGTTCTAAAATTGACTGAGACGATGACAGCACAACTCTGTAATGAAAATGAGAGCCATGGAGTGTACACGTTGAAAGGATTATACAAGGCATGGGACTGTATAACACAGGGAACCCAGTGATGGAAGACGGACTGTGGTTAACAGAACAAATATGAGAACGTTTTCTCATGAACTATAGCAAATATATAATGCTAATACAGGGTGTTAATAATCAGGTTAGTTGGGGGGGAATACACCAAATGTAAGATATGGGCTGTAGTTAGTAGTAATATTTTGACTCCTCTTTCATAATTTGTAACAAATGTTTCGCAACAATGCAAGGTGTTGGTGTTGTAGTGATGTGTGGGAGTCCTGTGTGACAAAATGCATGTTTGTTTTATAAGTTCACAACTTTTAATATACACTTATTGTTTATGTATGTGCAAATATGTATGATATCATCAATACAATTTTTTAAAATATTTTTAAAATGCTCTCTAGGTAAAGAAAGCTTAGATCAAACCTATTAAGGATCTCAGATAGAGAACAGAACTGGGAAGTCAATTTGGCATTGAAGATACAAATGGCTGACCCTTCCTGATAACCAACTGCCTTGTCTGTTGAAGTTTTCCTCTAGGCTGCTTCCTCACCACCATTTGAAAGAGACATCCATGACTTATTCTGATGATGTATATGGGCCTGTTTTTCTATGTTCCCTGGCCCACCCTAACAGGATTCTAGGATAAGTGACCATTTTAAACACGAGTAAAATCTGTACAATGTGAGAAACTCCCAGAATGAAAGTCTAGCCCCATCTGCCCTATACAATTTGCCAATTTCATGCTACATAATAAAGTAAAGAGAGGCATCATGTATTGATGAGGTATGGTTCAGTAACCTTGCTTGAACATCTATGGGGTAATAAATACCTTTATGAACAACAATGATTAATGTATCCTGGTGACTAATAATAAGTATAGGAATGTCTCCAGGGCAAGAATGGGAAAATAATTCTGAAAATGGTTCTCCAGGGCTAAGGGCTAAACCAGATGGTACTATATTTGAAAACAGGGGAAACAAATTATGGCTATTTACATTTCTGCTCTGAAGGCAATGCCTGTAGTTTCTATAGGATGGCTTCTTTGCTAAGGATTATTAACTTGAAAGGGGAGAACTACCACTAAATGATATTTTAATGGCTAGCATCAAAAATGTGTTACTTTTGCTGTGATTTCACTGAAAAAAAAAAAACACATCTTGATAGAGAGAATTTGATCATATTTTAGAAAGTCTGTTGGGTCTTTATCAAGAAATAAAATGGTAACATTTTGGGATGAGAAACACTAACATTAGTTTCCTGTACAGAAATGTTTCAATTGAACAAATGTTTATGTAGCCATGTTCATGGAACTCTCCTAGGTACTACAGAGGATTAAAACGTATCCCCTGACTTCAAGGTACTTATGATTTTGAACATACTAACAGGTAAAATTTCTGTATTGTTTAAAAAATGTTATGATAAGTAGAGATAGTAATGATATCTGGATGACTCATTTCCCCTACATTTTTAGTTGCTGGTTTTGATCCCTGCTTTTAAGACTTTGCTAGCTGGAAAAAGAAAACCCCACAAAACTCTTTCTTAGAACAGCCAAACAACTTGTAGCATTGGATGAATGTAATCAGCAATGATGAGAAAGCATGATAGATGAACTGTTGAGGTGGAAACAGTTTTGCTTGCTTGGATATGTGATAAGATCGTGAATCTATATGCCTAGAAGCTAAATAATGATTTCTGCAAAGGATTGTTGTGTTGCAAAATCCTTGAGGTAAAGAAAAGTGAGACATCAAAAGAAGATATTTTCAGCTTGAAAAGGGAATGTTTGATCACTCTAGGAGATGACTCTATTGACATAAATTCATGGTTCAAGAAAAACCTGCAAGGAACGGTGACATTATAGAGTATAAGAAGAAGGAGAAAATGATGGACAGAGATGGGGTATGAAGGAAGGATTCTTGGAAGAGGTGGTATTTAATCTCAGCCTTGAAGGATATGGATGGATGCAGAGTCAGATGAACCAGAGTGAACAAACATATGAAGCCCTTAACTTGCTAAAAATCCTGTGGGTGGAAGTGATTTGTCTGCTGTGTTGAGCTGAGGAAGCAAAGATACTTTGAAATGAGTTCACAGTCTGCTATTTGGATTTTATTCAATAAGCAATGGAAAGAATGTAGGATATGAAGAAAAATGCATTGAGGTCAGAGCTTTAGAAAGAACTGTGGAGGAGCAAAGTAAGTGACAACTAGAGTTAGTAGGATATGCATGACAGTAGCCTAGACCAGAGATTATAAGCACAAGGACTCTATCTCATTTTGACTTCTGTTACAACAAATATATTGATGAGCACATGGCTTGCTTTCCACAAACATGTCATTCACCCAGCATTTGGTTATAGCATGCTTACCATGTATGTACAAGCATCTGTGGAGGCTAGAGAAATGGAGAAATGTTCCCTTGTTCCCTAGGAACTTAAAATCTTTACTGATTAGTCATAAATTTACAAAGTTTTGGGGTCATCCAAGGTTCAGTAGCCCAATGGTTTTGAAATGGTTTGCATTGCATGCCCAGGGATAACAGCAGTTAGAACCAAACTTGAAGAATGAGCCCTACAAAAGATTACAAATTGCATTAAAAAGAGAAAAAAAAAAGCAACAAACAAGATTGGATCTTTGTCATATATCTATATTGGTCTTATTGGCTTATTTTCACTGTGATTGAAATAATAGCTCAGAAACCAGAAATGCACCGATTCAATCAAATATCAGTTCTGACTACCCCCAAAGGATAATCAGGAGCCCTGGGGAGGACCATGTTTTGCATATTTGCAAGGCATGAAAAAAGAAGCCAAACAAAAACACCCTAAGTCAATGCCCAACTGGCTTTTTAGACATTTTCCAAGTACAGTGTAGACAAAAGATGCTTTACTGAGAGGGATTTGGAATCAGTAAGATGAAAAGACTAGTTGAAAATGGTGTGGTACTGTTTAGCCTTGTGATGCTGTGCATGCCCCAAGCTTGCCTTCATCCTTACTCTCTGAGGAGAGAGATAAGCTGGGTTCAAGCCAGTGGGTCAAGATCCAAATGTAGCACATGAGCTTATTCCTGAAGCAGGTAGGAGGTCCCACAGAGCAACATGTTCTATAAAATGCTGGGCAGCAGAGAGAGCTGACCATATGCTTCTCTTTCCATTTCTACTTGACATTTTCCACACCCCTTGCCCCTGCAGGTGGCTGATAAGCAAAAGCTTAACATTCCTTCCAACAAGAAACCACCACAAGCTGTCAATCTCAACTTCCCCTTCAGCAAGCACGGTGAATTTCTGAGCCACTGTTTCCTGAAATGTGAAGTGGCAACTCAACCCTATAATTTTGCTCCCCACCCTCTCAATTTCAAATTATTTTTCTTGCCACATCTTAATCCAAGGTGTTAGAAACAGGCTCTCACAGAATGAAAAAATCTGGCTGAAGAATTCTTTCTCCTTCAGCTCTACAACAATTCCTTTGGATAAACTCCCACTGAGTGTTGGATAAAGGCTCACTGAGGATTCAGAGGGCCTCTGGATTTCAGCTGTCACTTGCTTTGTGAGGAAAAGTTTGATTCTCAGTTTCTAGGCTTCTGTGCTCATATAAGGGACTGGGAGGGCAGGGTGGTAACTGAGACAGCCACAGACATCTGGTGGAAGGGGGCTTTGAGAGGCATACAGACTAAGCTTGTTCTGACCATCACCTTTAAGGAGAAGAATTGATTGTTTTGAAGTCTTAAAGATCTTCAGTCCTCAAGGAAAAATTCTATCATGATAACTAGTCCATGCTAGGACTGGAAAATATGTGGAAAAAATTCTAAAATATATACCACAAGGAATTTCTCTGCCTGAAAACTGTGTGAGTATGTGAAAGCATGTTGTAAACTGGAAGATTAATAATCACTTAATCACTTGAACCCTGTGGCTAAGATTCTTTTTTTTTTTTTTTTTGAGATACCAGAAATTGAAACCGGGACCTCTCATACAAAGGAAGCAAGCGTTCAAACCACTGAGCTATACCTAATCTTCACATGACTAATATTTTATTCTATTAAACTTTAGGTGTGGATCACCTTATTGATCCCATCCTCTACTTTTTTTAGTTTCATCCATGTTTATCTCCACCATTTGCATTTCATAAATAATGTTTTCCTGAAAGGACAACATCCTTTTGTACAGTATCAAAAAAAAAAAAAAATCAACATTTATTAGTTTCTGCCACATTTGGCTCAAGATTGCACTTGGTCACCCTGGAAAGCGTGCTTATTATTCTCTAGGAGTATAAGAATCTGCTTTTTCTTCTTGAAAGGTGGAAGTGAAAATCATCTCTGCCCAAAGATTAAAAAAACTATTCTCCCCTCCCCCAACCCTGGAGCCATACTGCTGGGATTGAGAAGTGTACCACCCACACTTAGGCTTTTAGAAGAACTGTTGGTTTGGTCACCATTTTAAATTTCACATGTCCATGTGGTGAGCTTCACTGTATGCATGCAAGTATGGTAAAAGCCATTATTGCCAAGAAACCTCAGGTCTTGCTGTAGTAGTTTGATATAATTTATGAATTCCAAAAAAGAAGGATTATGTTTGTAAACTGGTCTGTTCCTCTGGGTGTGATACCCTTTGATTGTATTAGATTCAGCTGAGATATCTTTGATTAAATTATGTTGATTAGGGCTTTTATTTGACCACATCAGCCCTTTGGTGGGCTGATATAAATGGATGCTCACTCAAGAAGATACACAGAAGAAGACACAAGAAGAGAGAGTGCTCCATAGACACAGAAGAGGAGAAAACTTGGCCATTTCAGTCCTGCCATGTGACAGAAAGAAGGCTCAAACATCTAAAGTCCAGGGAAGAGAGATGAACCCTATGCCAGCTACAGCTGAGATTGGAAAAATCTGGGCCCATAGAGTCTTAAGAGGAAGAAGGCCCAAGAAACCAGGCAGAGATCGCCTGCCATCTTGCTTCAATATGTGGCAAAGGACTTTGGTGAGAAAGTTTCTCTTATGGTACCTTGAGTTGGACTCTTTAGGGCCTTGTGACTGTAAGCTTTTACCCCCAAATAAATATTCTTCATAAAAGCAAACAGATTTTTGATACTTTGCTTCAGCATCCCTTTGGCTGACTAATACACAAACGTATATCTGTAACAAAGTTTTTCCATAAGATTGAGTCTTCTCTTAAGTATTTGAATTATACTTTAACCACTTTATTATGAAAACTTTTGCAAATGTGTTCTTAACTCTTTTTTTAGTTTCAAAACAAATCTTCTTACTGCCAAAATGTAAATGATACCAAAATCATACAAAGAAAAAACCTGATTCTTTTATTTATATATATATATATATATTTCATTTCTCAGCTAAAATATCTCCATCTGTTTGTGAATTACCCACTTTCCCCAACTAGATTTTTTTATTTGTCACAGTTATTTTAAATTTTATTTTAAATTTTTGTCTTCTGATTCTAACATCTGGTCTATTTCTGTTGACTAATTTTTTTCTTTTGATTATGAATCACATTTTTCCTGCTTCTTCACCTGTCTCATAATTTTTGGTTGTATGCTGGACATTGTTCATAAAAAGAACTCTAGAATGAAATAAACATTAATGCTTTGAAAAGAGCATACCTCTTACTCTTCAGACTGCTCATGTGGGAAGCTTAAACAATCACATCATCTGATCTGTAATTGAGCTGGATCTGTAATTTGTTACAGCTCTAGGTAGATTTAGTTCACCACTGACTTCAAATTTTTGAGGCAGGATTGGAACTTTTCCTTCATCAGGGACTGTGAAGTCATGCAGAAGAGTGATCTATTTAATTTTGTTTAACCCAGTGTTTTCCACACAATTTGGTCAAGGAAATCTTTCATTGCTTATTACCTAAGACATTCTGCAGAAAGAACTCACTTTGGGAACTGCTACTCTGAACAATGTTTTTTGTTTTGTTTTGTTTTGTTTTGTTTTTTTTCTCTGAATAATTTTGTTCTTTAAAAAATAAATTTAAATATTCATATTTATTCTATCTTTTCTCTTGTGATTAGGTTTTCAGCAGTTTTCACAATGACTTGCCCTTTACATTTTGCTTAGAGATGGGGAAATTACATGCTTGTTAGAATTGTTTATAAGCTAGAAATAAACAGGCTTTAAGGGAGGGCCTGAGGAGCTATAGCTTGAGTCAATAATGAGAGCTTTTAGTGCTTGAACTTTATAGGACCTCTCTGGCCTTCACACAACCCATCTTTTCTTATTTCAAGTTTCTCATCCATATTTTTCATAAGTAACGTATGATATACTTGACTGCTCCTGAAGTCATAATTTAAGGCCATTGCTTGTTTATTTAAAGCTTAGACAGGTGGAATGTATCCTACCAGAAGAGGGAAAGTAGAACAGTTCAGTAATCTTATTCATCCTAAGGTATCAGAAGAGAGTTGTGAGGTTAAACAAGAGAGAGAGACTCTATGCTAGGTAGACTTACATTAATTTAGAACTTACTATATGTCAGCCACTGTGCTAAGCTTACAGGAATGATCTCATTTACTTCACTCAACAACAGACCAAAAAATACTATTAGTTTAGATACTATATAAAATATATAGAGATTGCTGCAATATATAAATATTTTATCCTATTTTTATACCATATCTCTATTGAACAAATAATGAAACTGGGGTCCAATGAAGCTGAAAAACAACTTGTTTAAAGTCACAGAACAAATAAATTGCAGAGGTGAGACTGAAACTGTCTGCCCAATTTCAAAGAAGGAAAAGAAGAGGGAGAAAGAGGAAGAGAGAAAAAAGGAGGGAGAGAAGGAGAGAGGGAACAAATGAGAATGAATCTAACCAAATCTGTTATTCTGATATTTCAGATTAACTAGAATGAAATTCAGAGGTTGATAGTGGGTAAAATTTCTATTTGTCTCTCTTCCCTCTAGATCCCATTCTGTATGCCGACTTCATTCCTCCTCTGGAGTTTCCATTGACATCACTCACAGAATATGAAATAAGAAATCTGCACATCAGATAAAGAGACCATAGAGCATCTCTGAGCTAAGAAACAACCCCAATCCCAGAGAGTTTCCTATGTAGAAATTTGGCTCACTTCCTAACAAATTTGGATTACAGGAACAAAACAGTGTTTTCTCTGTGGATAACCAATCAATACAAGTACAAAGAAAGGCTTAGACTAATCTGCATCAAGAAGCACACTTGAGAAAGCAAAACACAGGTTTTCAAAGCTCAAAAAACCTTAGGCCTATTTGATCTGGAATCATGATTACAATTTGTCGCATACAGAAAACATACGTTTATTTAGCAAACATGAATTGAACACTTTACTTCCAAAGCACCATGCTGATTGTCACAATGCCTATTCAAACACACAGTGACTGGGAAAAAATTAAGGAATAAATTGCTTGAGTGCATTTGGAAGGATTATAAAAATGTGTGCTACTAATTTGTGACATAGAATCACTAACAGGAAATAATTAAAATGACATTGGTGAAATGAATTTTATATTGGAAATTTTATTCATTCAACACATATTTTCTGAGCACCTATTACATTCCAGACCTGTACTAGGTCCTGGGAATGTGCGGGATGTATAAGACAGTCTCTGACTTCAAGCATCTTGCAATTAAGTGAGGAAGAGAGATATAAAAAGGATAATTTATTAAAGGACATAAAAGCAGCATAAACAAAATGGTGAAGAAATATACTAGAGATCTGGTTAACCTTTATGCAAATACTGAAAGCTAGTTGGGCCAAAATATCATACTACAGTTAACCTCTAGAAATGTTAGAAAAGATTTCCAATGCTCTACTTTGCCAAGGGAGAAAACAGGCACAGAAAGATAGATGGCTTAACCAAAGCTGGCAAGTGACAGAGTGGAACTAGGAAAATCCCTGACACTTAGGCTAGTGCCCTCCCACAATATGCACCTGAGAACCCTTTGTTTACTTTCTTCCCCTCTCAAGCTCCTTATGTTGGGATGAACACTTGTGAACATGCTCAAGTGTCTGCCAGAACAAGAGCCAAATGCAAACAGTTGGAAATAAACATTTTCATTACAAAATGTAAAAGGGGTATTTTTTTTTGTGAACTATTTTACTTTAGAACCACCTGCAAAAAAGTGGGAACTGCTAGTGTTTACGAAAAACCTGTTTACTTATCTCTCTTCTTGACATAACAGGAACACAAACAGCTGTTATATTTCTGCAATGTCACTGCTTGGAGGTTTGTGAAAGCATCTCTTATTTGTTTTGTATCTATCTCTAGGCCACTAGAAGCTACAACCTTTTCCAGGAATTAGTTTAACACCCTTTATTATTCAAAAAATAATGAAAACTAGAAAATCAGTATCAAGCTACTATTCAATGTGAATCCCTTTTCTGTTTTATTCATGAGAATTCCAAGATATAGAAGCAAGGAAGTTTTCTAGAAACTAGATAGGAATCTTAAACATGTTAATTTACCTCAGCCCCAATTTTCCTTTTCTTAGAGTTAATCCAAGGAGGTTACACAAAAGAAGAAAAGGGAGTCACTGTATGAATATATTTAAAAGAAAATTGGTTATCATAGCACAAATTAGGCAAATACATCAAATATCAAACAATGGAGACAATCTAGAAAAATTAGATCAATTTCTGAAATATTTTAAAGCAATTAAATTTACTAAATAATAGCTGTCCAGCTACAGGGGGAAAATGTTAAACATATTGGATTCAATGAACTAAAAATCTTATTTAAAAAATATGACTAGATACTCTGAAAGTCACCTAGAAGTGAAAATATAACAAACAACCTTGTAAGTCCCAGGTAAGTGCCCAGGAAAATAAAGAAATTCTCAAGGGGTCAAAAACAAAAGAGGAACAGAAAAAGAGAGAAAGCATGAGTACTGTTACTCTAGGTACATGAGATGAGTGTTGGGGGTGGCAGGGAGGCTGCCAGTCCCCAGAACATAAGGCATGTTTTTTTAATACCCACTAGGGTGCAGGAGCCAAGATCTTGCATCTCAACTATTTGAGGAATTTTGAATTAAGTTACCTAAATAAAATCAGAACCTTCAGAAGACCACAATTTCAGTGATAGAGTAGAATTGAAAAGAAAATCCTTCTATCAGCAAAGGGACAGTAGAAGCTTATATACCCATATCCTGAGCTCAAGGAAGAGTATGAAGAAACATTCCCTGAAAATTAATAATGTGTCTGTCTTCACTTGCGCTTGGAGTTTGCTTTCTACACCATTCCCTTGGTAGAGGAATACTTAAGCTGTAAAATGATCTTGGGAATTTCTGCCTCTGGCCATGATGGAGTAACTGCAACTAGACTTGCCCTCCCATCATGAATGATTAGAAAAATGGACAAACAAATAAAACAATTATTTTAAAACATTGAACAAATGGCAGTGTAGAGCTGCAAACCCTAAAAGAAGAGAAACAAATGATGTGAACTCTACAGATATCCTAACTTTCTGCCTATTAGCTTTTTCCAGATCATGTTACATGGAAGGAGAACCCAAACAGAGCACAGTGGACTCAATGGTTTGAGAATACAGAGATGATAGTTCCAGAAGGCAAAAGGAACTTGTAATGCAGGGTACCAGGAAAGTCAGCTACACAGAGAAAGAGCTACAGAAAATCACAGAGGGGACTCTTTGAGTCTGTTGCTGAATTCTAAGTTGTGCATGTACCGGAGAAATCTCCATGAGACCAGCCAAAGGAAATCTGAGAACTGTAAGCAGTACAGCTGGCAGAGTTCACACATGGCTGGGAGATATTTGAATTCTACTAAACTAGAGTGGAGAATACTCATTGAACACTGAGGGCACTTAGTAACAAACCACTTAAGAATCACACCTCGGTAGCTGGGTTGAATTAGCCCTAGAGGAAGTTGCTTTAGACCAATTCTATAGAATCTCAAAAATAATCTTCACATATGACAAGATGGATGAAACTGGAGGACATTATGTTGAGTGAAGCAAGACAGAAACAAAAGGACAAATACTGTATGATTGCACTATTATGAACTAAATATATTATGAAATATACTACGTAAACTCATGGAATTAATAATTAGAATATAGGTCACCAGAAAACACAATGAGAGTAGAGAATGGAAAGCTGAGGGTTAATCTGTACAGAATTGGTAAAAAAAAGGTTTTTTGTAAATCTTTGTAAATGAATAGAAATGGTGAAAGCACATCAAGGTGTTTGTAACTAGCAGAGCTATTATATGGGTATGACAGTGGTTGAAAGGGAACGTCTTAAGGACATGTATATTACTAGAAGGAAATCCAAAAATGTAACATGGGACTGTATAACATAGTGAAACCTCATGTAAAATATATGAATATGGGTAATATTGCATATATAAGACTTTTTAAAAATACAAGTACAAATAAACTAGAGGGAAGGAAACAGAATAGCAGTTATGTACAGCAGGGGAAGTATAGAGAGATTGAGAGGTCATGGGGTTTGTTTGGTTTCTGTTTTTTAGTATTATTGTTATTATTCCTGGAATAATGAAAAATGATTGAAGTGATGAATGCACAACTATGTGATTATACTGAATACCATTGATTGTACACTTTGAATGAATTTATGCTTTATTAGTATGTATCAATAAGATTGATTTGTTTAAAAAAGTATGTTTCAAAAGATCAATGTAATCTACAAATAATTTAACTGACTGCCAGAACAAAATCCAATACTCTTTAAAAGAAAACAAAAAAACCCAGACACACAACAATGTAAAATTCTCAGTGCCCAGGATCCAATCAAATACTACTAGACTTGCAATAACGCAGGAAAATGTGACCCACATCCAGGAGAAAAATCAGTCAGTAGAAACAGATCCAGAAATGATAGAGATGATGAAATTAGTTAACAAAGTCCTTAAAATAACTATTATAAATGTTCTCAGTGATTTTAAGGAAAACATGAACATTGTGAGAAGAGAAATAGAAAATATAACAAAGAACCAAATGGAACTTTTGAAGCTAAAAAATATATATTTCATCCCAATGAAAAATTGTGGCCAATGGGATTAAGGCTGGGAAAACCTGGTTCATAATTGATTAAAAGGGAATATGAAGGGGGAGAAAATTGATGATAGAGTATAGATTCTCAGGCCATTTGAAGGATACATGATTGTCAAAAACTTAGAACACCAAAAGGCAACTTGTGCTCATAGGTTTGACAGTCACCAAGTCCATGCTTCCATGTAGGATCCTCTGACAACCCTCAGACATGGACAACTTGCCATGCCCAAGAAATTATGCTCATAGGGAATATGCTAAAATCGCTACTTCCAGGATGTTAGAATAATAAAAGCACAGATTCATTAGAAAGACTCCAAGCTCCGGTCATCCTTCCAAAGTACTCTTTACTCCATCTCTGATAAGGTATACCTTCAGTGTCTATTTGAATATTCTGTGTGGTAAAATACTCACCACCATATAGCCATTCTGTTTCTCACCTCTAACCTTAAAAGGTCCATGCATTTATAAATGTACACATATAAATTATGTTTACTACACAATAGGAGCAACTATACACACACTTCTGCCCCTTGCTTTTTTTCTTGGAGTTTCCACATTGGCGACTAGAGAACTGCTCATTCTTTTTTTTAACAGCAATATGTATAGATTCCTTTTTTAAAACATATTTTTTATTTATTTTTAAAAGATACTTAGATTACATAAAATGTTACATAAAAAATATAAGGGATTCCCATATGCCCCACTCCCCAGACCTCCCACTTTCCCCCACATTAACAACTTCTTTCATTAGTGTGGTACATTCATTGCAATTGATGAACACATTTTGAAGCATTGCCACTAAGCATAGACTACAATTTACATTGTAGTTTACACTCTCTCCCACTCAATTCTGTAGGTTATGACAGGATATATAATGGCCTGTATCTGTCACCACAATGTCATCCAGGTCAATTCCAAGTCCTGAAAATGCCCCCATATTATACCTCTTTTTCCCTCTCCCTGACTTCAGCACCTCCAGTATCCACTGTCTCCACATCAATGGTATAATTTCTTCCATTGCTAGAATCATAATAAGTCTATAGTAGAACACCTGTAAGTCTACCCTAGCCCATATTTTATTCCCCAATCCTGAGGATTCTGGGATGGCGATACCCACTTGAAGTCCCCTATCAATTAGAGGTGTATAGCTTTCTAATGTAGTTCTAATTTTTTTGCTAGATTCTTTCTTTTACTGGGTTGAACTCTATCTCTGGAACTTTTCCTTATTTTTTTTCCTTCTTTTCTTTGGAATCTTTGAAAATGGTGCTAATCCCATTTGTACTCTACTGAATTCCCACATGAAGTAAGGAAAATAATTTTCCTGCACTAAGTGGAGGGCAGCAAAGTGCTCTCTTGCCATAAACACCTGCAAAAGACATTGGTTAAGGATATGGATTGCCCATGTTCAAATCTGGACTCACCACTTGTAGCTCAGTGATATTGGGCAAGTTACTCAAGCTCTCTTCAATGTCCTTAACTGTTAAATGGGTTTAATAATAACAGCACCTGTACTTACAGAGTGGTTGGGAAGATTAAAGTCCATGCTGGTCAAATGCCCAGCAAATGGTAAGACTTATCAGTGTTAATCCATTACTGTTGCTGTTTTTGTTGTTGTTGTTGTTGTTAGCCCTAGTCTTCCACAGTGAACCTCTTGGACAATGCTCTAAGTGAAAGAAAAACAGTGAAAAGAACCCCCCCACTCTCAGCTGGTATTGCTGTCTCCTGCAATGAGAGGGATGGGCTAGAACCTATGGGAAGTCCCCTCAGAGAAATTCAAATGTTTATCTGGAGGGTAATTGTGTGTGTGTGTGTGCTCTTATTAAGGAAAGATGGCTGTGCCTGGTTGCCCTCCAAAACGCTGCCTGATAGCTCGTTTTCAGATCCTAACCTGACGAACTGCAGGGGCAGTTGATCTGGGTCTCAGTCAGGGAAGTATAATTTGACTTGCAGTTATCTTCACACAGAATCCCTACATCAAAAACCCAGGACTGTTTACACACACACTCACACACACACACACAGCTGACAAGCACAAGTGAGACAGTGAGATCATTTAGGGTGTTCAGAACCACAGCAAGCACTGTATAAATGCTCTTAAGTGCCTTATAATTCATTGTTCCTGGGCCTTGGCAGGCAGCGAGACAGGTTCTGGCTCTGGAGAATGTGGGTTGGTCCCTGGTGGCTGTTCTCGGTGGGCGTGACCCAGTTCGTATAGTCACCCAGAAATGCCTGTGTGTGCTTGCCAAACCGCCAATCAACAGCATCATGGGCCATTCTGGTTTGTCTGAAATCAGCAGGCAGCTTGAAACCTCAGTGATGATCTAAATAATTTCTTCAAGATACATTTAATTCAGATTTAATAAGACAGTTAAATTTAACAAGATGCTGTTAAATACCAGTTGATTATCCAATATGGATGTACTGAGGAGCTGCCATGTAGGAGCTGCACATTAGTATTATTACTGCCAAGTGATTTTCATCAGCAGCACTTAAGTTTCAATATTTCTTATTAAGTTGGGATACTTGTGCAGAACCTTAAATATAATATAAAAGCAATAATATATTATTTTAAAAGCCCTTATTTCCCAAAGGAGAATAAAAGCTAATGTGTGCATAATACGTGGGCAGATATAATGTGCTAGGTGCTATTCCAAACACTTTACAAGTAATAAACACCACCACTATGAGACAATCATGTTTTTGTCTCTATTTTATATACAAAGAAATGAGGCACAGGATACACTGGTGACCCTAAGTTCAAGCTAGGAAGTGATAGAGCCAAGGTTTGAACCCAAGCAGGATGAATCTGGAGCCCACGTGCTTACCTGTTGATCTTCCTGTCTCACAGATGATTTGCACACTTAACAATTGTCTCGTTTTCCAACTTCAGTCTAATACTGAAGGGACATGGGACTTTGGAGCCAAATAGACCTGGCTCAGAATACAGGTTAGCCTCTTACTAGCTGTGTGATTGCAGGCTCTCTCACCATGTTTCCTCATTGGAAAATGTCAGTACTCATGCACGTTCACCTGGTAAGATGATGTATGTAGAGTGTCTGGCACAGGGATGGGCATGTAATATAAATTCAAGTTCATTCATTGGACAAATATTTGTATAGCATTCCCTAAGTACCACCCCTGTGTTAGAGACTGGGAACCAAATGATGAGCAGAAACTGTCCAACATAATTCATACTCTTATCACACAAATGTATATGTAATTGTGACCGGGGAAGCTCTGAGAAGGATAGGTACAAGCTACTATGAGATTGTATAAAGGCAGGCTTTGACCAAGACAAAAAAGAATTCCCTGAGGACACGATGAACACACATAGCCCTCTTCCCTTATAGAAGTAGCAAGTTGACCGAACAGATCTGCTTGTTGCTATGCATGGATGCAGATATAAGACAACCGGACTTTGCTGAGTATTTGTGCTTTTGAACTCAGAAGGTCATCAGGGCAAGGTAGACTGGGCCAGGGACTGGTATCAGACATTTTTTTCTCTGCCTCCCTATAAATCCTACACAGTTGAAGAAACCTCAGCAGCTACCTGCTCTAGCATAGTGTCTGGCACACAAGAGATGCTTAGTAAATATTTGTTGAGTAAATGAGGAAAACATAAGAAGCATGGGGGAAATATCTTTCATTTCTATAGGACCTCATATTATCCAGAATTCTTTTTAGCTGTATCATTTAAGTAAAGCTCAGTGGTTGGACTGCCAGATTTAAATTATTCTACCACCTACAAGCTCTGTGACTCTGAACAAGTAACCTCTTCCTATGCCTCATTTTACTCCTCTGAAAAAAATGGGTTACAATGAGGATTAAATCAGACGTGTAGAGCATTTATTAAAGTTCTTGCACATGGAGACACTCAAATGTTCATTGAGGCAGTGATCAATGACAGGTGATGGCAGGGTTACTCAATCCACATAATACACCCAAAATGTTGGCCTATAGCATCCTCCTTTTGCAAAAAAGGAAAAAAACTGAGGCTCAGTGGTCTAAGGCTATACACCTGGTCAAACCCAGGCTGGCTATTTCCAAACCCACCATACCAGATGAGCGATCAGAAGACCTTAGAGCAGGAACAGGTCATGGAGAAAACATTAAGGGAAAAGTTGCTGAGGGAGCACGGGCAGGAGAGTGAGGCCAGCCGGTCAAGTAACTCCTGCCTTCTGAGCAAACAGTTGAGCGCACCTTATATTGACCTCAATTGTTTTCCTTCCTGTCTTTTTCTTGAATGAAGATGGGGTAGGAACTCAGCAGTGCCCCTTGTCCCATGTTCTGGACTTGTCTAAGCCAGGGTTTCTCAACTGACTTTTGGGGCTGGATATTTCTCTATTGTGGAAGGCTCTTCTGTGCACTCATTGTATGATATTTAGCAGCATCCTGTCCTTTTTCTTCCCACTAGATACCAGTAGCATCCTCCTCCCAAGTTGGGACAACCAAAAATATCTCCAGACATTTCCAAATGTTCTCTGGGGGGCAAAATCACTCACACACACACACACACCAATTAAGAACCACTAATATAGGTTGAATTGAAACAAAGCCGTGGCCATGCATTAGGCATATTCCTAGCTTTCATGTAGGGGCAGAATCGAGCATTTGTGGCTTGACACCTGAGGAAAAAGCCTCACACCACCAGACTAGATATTTTGTCTTTGCAAATTGAAGCAAATCAGGAAGTACTTGGCTCATCCTCTTGCTTAGTGTGGAAGGAGGCAGTCATGAGGTGCTCATCATCCTCAATTTATTTTAGGCTTTCTAAGGCCCAGGTATATTTTTAGGAAACAGTCTTTCAGCACCTGATGTGAAGTGGTGTGAACCAAGTCCTGAAAGGAGAGCTGAAGGAAAAGTTGTTGCAGAAATCTCTTTCATGCTTCAACCACCACCTCCACAGATATTGCTGGAAGAACACAGCTGATCAATGGAGACTCTGGCAGAACGGAAAACATTCATCATGAACATTATACTTGCCTGTACTCAACAAATATTTCTTGGGCAGTTCTTCTGTGCTGGGCATGTAATAGATAAAAATGAAAGTGGTAATATGAAGAAGGCATTGCTCCAAACTCTAAAGCTCCCAATCTATTTGGAAGGACCAGTCAAGCTCTATATCTTTTAACTAAATTCAGATTCTGAAATTGGCATCCAGATTTGGACTCTGTCTGATTGTGAAGTTGGAGGTACAGTATACTGTCAAGGGCCAGAGAAGAGAGTGGCTGGTCACATCCTAGATATTGATTTGCATTAGAACATCTGTCTTCCTTTCCTCAGTCCCTGGCTTGGGGGAGTACAGGTTCAGAGGAACAGAATGTTCATTCATTCTTTCTTTATTCAACACATATTTACTAGAAGCACTACTATATTCAGTTACTGTGCTACTTTGAATATGAGATGGAGAACAAAGCATATACAACTCATTCCCTAATGGAGTTTACCATCTCTTAGTTTCCTAGGGCTGCTGTAACAAAGTACCATGAACTAGATGGCATAAGACAATAGAAATTTACCATTTCATAGTTCTGGAAGTTAGAAGTCTGAAATCAGGATGTCAGCCGGGTCTTGCTCCCTCTGAAACCAATATGGGAGAATTCCTTGCTTCTTCTAGCTTCTAGCACTTGCCGACAACCCTTGGCATTCCTAGGCTTCTAGTTGCATGGCTCCAATCTCTCCCTTCACATGACCTTCTTCCCCTGTGTCTGTCTGTGTCCAAATTTCCCTTTTCTTATAAGGAAACCATGCATGTTGAATTAGGGCCCACCCTAATCCAGTTTGACCTCATCTTAACTAATTACATCTTCAAAGACCCTATTTTCAAAAAGGTCACATTCATGGGACCAAGGGGTAGGACTTGAACATGTCTTTTGGGGGGACACGGTTCAACCCACAATGCTGTCTAAAAGGAAAAATATAATCATTAGGAATAATCTCATAAAATAAATATGTTATTGCCATTAGTAATAAAAGCTACAAAGAAGACAATCAGGCATCACCCTGTCCCTCAGCCTGGCTGAGTCTGAGGCTGATAGGGAGGGCATGCTATAAGCAGGAACTGTTCCCATGAAGGACTTTATGGGATATTCACAAAGGCAGAACCATTGCAGGATCAAATAGACAGAGTGAAATGCTGAGTCACAAAGAGGTGCTAGATCCACATTTTTGTAAGGAAAACTGTACTACTTTAGCTCCTGGTGAGGTTTGTGGCTTTGGAAGCTCTGTAGGCAGGATCTTGGGGTCACAGGAAGGGCCCTGGTCCCTGGGGTGGTGGTGTTGGATTCCTGGGCCACAGAAATCAGCATGGATGCCAGAGTTGTACAAGTTCAGGTGAAACTGCCTCTGACATACCCTGAAGCTGAATAGGTGTTACTGACCAGTTGAGGGCTGTCCAAGATTCCACAGCATGTAGGTGGGACTAAGAGTCAGCAAACGCTATATTACAGCTCTATCTGATAAGGGCCAAAAGAAAGTTCTGGACAGTAAGGGCCCTAGAGAGCTCCAGATGAGAGGGAAGTTGCAAAGCTTCCTGAAACAGGTAGGCCTTTACCTGAGCCTTGAAGTATGAATGTTTTAAATTTGTTTCCTAAGCTGATATCATCATTCTCAAATGATATCTAGGAAGTACTTTAATACTGAGAAACGATAGAGAATCAAAGGGGTGAACACAGTAGGGGGAAGGAAAAAAAACAATTACATTAGGAAACAAATCAAGTATAAGTGGAGACTATTAGTCAAGATCCAAGATTTCTTTTCTGGCAGGAGCAAATTGTTTATAATTTATCAATCCACAAATATTTATCCTGCATCTACTTTGTGCAAAATATTGTGTAAGAACTGTAGACTACAATGCTAGCAATGGCTAACATTAAAGGGTCAAATCCCAGCCCTGCTACCTCCTAGCCATGTGATCCTAGCCGTGTGAGGTTTCTCATACTCTTTCCATGGACTTCAGTATTCTCCTCTGTAAAACAGGTATGGTAACAGCATCTACATGTGAAGTACTCTGAAAATGCCTGGCACACAGTAGATGCTATATAATTATTACTATTATTATTACCATCATCCTTATTATTCTTATGGACCAGACTATATATACAGGGTTTCATTTAATGCTCATGAAAACTTTATGATGTGGGCACTCTTGTTAAGTCCATTTTACAGCTGAGGAAACTGAGGCCTTGGAAGTTAGGTAACTAGCCAAAGGCACTTGGTTACTAAGTTGCAGAGCATTTAAACCCAAAGTATTGGACTCCAGAGTTCATACTTTTAACCATTACCCTGCAATGATAGGATTATATGAAGTGTCAGCCATGATTTTGATACTCAATAAATGACAACTATTGTAATTATCATCTATAAATGGTATGAACTTCCTTCTTAAATAAAATAAAACTATACAACATTTGGATCAGTACCTGTCACATAATCAGTGAACCTCTCAGAGTCTTTATTATAGTTGGCAAAGAGTTAAGTTCAAATTCCAAAACAGTAAACTGTGCATCTTGAATGGATAAGAACTATGAGTGAACCCATCATTGTAAGGAAGAATGAAAATTATTTTCTCCAAGACTCTACGGAACTGAGAATTCTGAGAACTGCCAATTCTCACCAGGCTGTGTAAAGCTGTGCACTCCAAAACTTTCCGGCTTCTGCCCCATTTCCCCATTTGATCATTCTTTATCCCTAGCTATGTGTTTTCCCCAGGCAGTAGACAGCTAGCATACATGAATGAATGTCTTAATCTGTACTGTAGTTGGGTACCAAGATCCAATCATCCATTGATTTTTAGGCACATTCTGAAAAATGTGTTGAGAATTTGAAGAAACATGTTGTTCATCCCTTAAATAGGCACTTTTTACAGCAATATCAGCAGAGCAAACATCAGCATGAATTAACAGTGACTTTAGAATGTGTGATGTTTTTCATTAGATCTCGAGGGATCCAGAGGGAGTAGGGTAAAAGACAGCATATGTCATTACCACGTGTCAGGGAGAGAAAAAAGGAGCTAAATTCAGACTGTAGAAATAGACACCCGTGTCCTCAAAAATAGGAAGAAAATGTCTAGACACCTCAAGTGGCTCATGGTGGAGATGATTAAGCCAGATGCCTAATCTCCCAGAAGGCCGTGTGGGGACTGATGAGTGGGAAGTTGCAGTGCTGAGGTTACAGTAAATGACATAGGCCTCTTAGCCTTAAGGACAACATGGGACATATTCTGAGACTGAGGGTTGTTTTCCATTCATTTGATAAACGTCTTCGAAACACAAACCTGTCCACTTAACACCCTTTGATGGGTTTCCATTTCACTAATCATAAAGCCCTGGCTTTTCCCGGCCCCCGTTCCCACTATCCACCTTCACCCTCAGACCTTTAGCCACAGCAGTCTCTGTGTCAAACTCTTTCCCCATCTCTGCCCCTTTGAACTTCCACATTCTCACTGCCTGGAAGTGCTTCCCCCAGGCTCTTGGCCTGACTGGCCCCTTCTCCCACTTCCAGTCTCAATTTAAATGTCACCTCCACGAAGAAACCTTCCCTTTCCCACCCTATCTAAGTTCCCCGACCCTATTATCTTTTATCACATCTCCACACTTCTTTCAAAATACTTAGTGCCATGTCAACACTTACTTTTTGTATATTTTCTTAGCTTCCTCACCGAACTGTAAGTTTTTCCACCAGGAGTTCTATGACCAGTTTGTTCCCTCCTCGTTAGTTCACCCAACACCCCTACCACATGTTATGTACTAAGTGAACAGTTGTTTAGTAAATAAAACATTTGGGTATGTGTGATATGCAAAGCCAAATGCTGGGTGCTGGGGATCATGGGGGTATGTAAAGTATGATTGCAGCCCTCATAGAGGGCTGGGGCGAGATCAGAGGTGGGCACAAATAATTCTAAGGTAGGATATGTTACGTTCAAGCAGAGAGGGACTTAAAAGGTGCCCAGGAGCTATTCAGAGCAAATAGTTTAGCAAATCTGGCAGTCTTGGGGGCATGGAGAGGCATAAGTGGGGGGGGAAATGGAAAATTGCTTACAGAGTAAAAGGGAGCAAATATTGATGCAAAAAGTGAGCATCATTCACAGTGCCCACAACTGTGGGGAACCCCCAGGGCAATTGGCAGATCTATGGACCTGACTTGATGGAGCCATGTGTAGTGGTTGTCTGAGGCCAGCTGCTGCAGCCCACAAGGCACTCAGGGGGAAAATGCAGCAGATGATGCCTTTCCCAGCCAGAGCTTCCTGTGCCTCGTCCCTGGGGCTCTAGAGGGCTTGAAACCACACGTGTCTAACGAGCTCTGCGACCTGCTGGTGACTCAGGTGGAACGTTCTCTGCCCACTCTTGGGTGTCCCTAGCAGCTGGGCAGCTTCTACCCTGCAGTTGTCTTTAGCCCCCTGCCTCACTTGCTCCCCTCCAGTTCCTAATTCAAGAAGATCTTTTGTATAAGACCCAGGTTAGACTAACCCCCAATAATCCTGGGGCAAACTGCACTCAATGTTTTTTCTCCAAATGGTAGCTAAGAAAAGCCACCTTTTCTGCCTTTTCTCCTGGTCCTTCTGGACTCCCTTTTGGTTCTCTGGGTGCAGGTGGGTGTTGACTGAGTAAAGTGTTCACTCTCAAGATTCTTTCTTCCTGTAAGAGTCTGTGATGGCCAATGTGAAAAAGGAGAAGGGGATCACTTACAGCGGAGCAAAGATAAAACGTGAAGTTTCCCCTGCAATTTGCTGGCTAGGATCAAATGTCCTCTGGAGTAGGGAGATCTTTCTGAACGGCACGTGTAAATGGGAAGCAAAGCAGCTATACTTAAAGGTGCTGGGGTGTGACAGTGGGCCTGGCGCCCTGAATGCATTCGTGAAGGAATTCACTTAGGAGGCGCTGTTTAGGAGGCTGAAAGAGAGAACACATGAAAAGTACTTAGCACAATGCCTGCTGCATGCTAATCTGCCAGTTACTGTTAGCTACTATTACCACTATTATTACTATTACTATTGATATCTTCACATCATTTGTGCGGTGGAAATCTCCACATCATCTAGGACAACACTGGACCCTCCTTAAACACTTGTTGATGAGAAGACTTGGAGAAGGGATGGGGATAAAGAAGAAGAGAGGAGATTCTATGCCACTGAAGGTGGCTACAGGAGAGAGTTTGCAGGGAAAGGAATAAGAGAAAAGTGAAATAGCAGCTGCCTGGGGAGTGGAATGTGAACACTAAATTTTTAAGAAAGCTTTCAGCATGGTATGATTAAGATGGTCCCCCGTAGCTCTTTTTAGTAGACAATACTTGGCTTATAAATGCTTCTCCAGGAGGCCTAGTGGTGACATTGGGGACTGGTGCCCATGTGGGCTCAGGGCTGAGGAGGTCCATTGACACCCATGAGCACTGTGTTAGTTTCCAGTGCTTGCCATAACAAATGAAACGAACGGGGTGGCTTAAAGCAACAGAATTTTATTCTTTCACAGTTCTGGAGCTAGACATAGAAATATGGTGGGGCTGCACTTCCTCCAGGGCTCTGGGGGAAAAAATCCATTCTTGCCTCTGGTGGCTGCCACTAGCCTTTGGCTTGTGGATGCAGCCCTCCAATCTCTGTCTTTGTGGTCACTGCCACCTCCTCTTCTGTCTGTACAAATCTCCCTCTGCCTTTCCCTTATAAGGACGCTCACCACTGGATTTAGGGCCCACCCTGATAAACTGGGATAATGCCCTTATCTTAATTACAATTGCAAAGAGCCTTTCTTCCAGGTAAAGTAACATTCAGAAATTCCAGGAACTAGGACACAGACATATATTTTTTAGAAGCCACCTTTCAACCCACAATTCAACAAGTATTCAACTCACGATTCAACAAAAAATCTGGAGGTTGGAGACTTGCTGACAGTCTCCCAGGTAAGAAACAAAGGAGCCAAGCACAGAATTCAGTAGAACAGAGATGGAAAATGAGTTACCCAGGACAGTATGGTAGAAGCTGAGCAGAGTGAAGGCTGCTCACTACATCACCTTCAATAACTTTATCCACAGGCACGAGTAATGTGGGAATTTCCTATAATGTCTAGAAGGTATTAATGTCTGGGTAACTGGGGGACCAGCAAAAGTTTGAGGAAGATTTTTGCTATTGAGATATCCTATTTTAGACTCAGCTCAAGAAATGATTTTTTAGTGAGGATAAAAGAAGGTGGTTTGTGAGAAGATAAATAAGAAATAGAATGGTTTATGCATCATGTCATGTTAAAATAATAAGGGTGATGATTTCTATATAATGTGGTCCTCCAACCTTAAAATCATTGAAAAACAATTATCTTTTCATGCATTCATTCATTTATTCATTCCCCCAAAATTGAGGACCTGCCCTGGGCTTAGTGCTGGAGAAATAATGATGAGCAAAATAAATGTGTTTCCTGCACTTAACAGAACATAATACAATATGGGGGAGAAAGACAACAACAACTGTGGCAGTTTGATATTACAGTTTGGAATTATGAATTCCAAAAAGAAATGCTGATTATGTTTGTAAACTGGTCTGTTCCTCTGGGCTAGTGATACACTTGGATTGTATTGAATTCAGAGGTTTCACTTTTACTTGATTAAATAATGATTAAGGCTTTGATTGGGCCACATCAGTAGGAAATGACAAGGCACAGGAGTTAGTTGGAGTTTTGAGCTGGAGCCCTAGGGAGTAAATACACAGGAGAAGAACACAGAGGCAGAGGCCCCAGGAAGAGAGCAAGCCTATAGTCTACAGCTGACCTTGGGGAGAGAACAGAGCAGCTAAGCCCAGATAGAAATGAACCCCAGGAGAAAGACGAGACTTATCCCAGCCTATAGCTGATATTGGAAGAAGCCAGCACCAGGAGCCTTAAGAGGAAGAGGAAGCCTGAACCCTTGCAGACATCAACAGCCATCTTTTTCCAATACGTGGCAACAGACTTTGGTGAGGGAAGTAACTTAAACTTTATGACCTGGTAACTGTAAGCTTCTACCCCAGATAAATACCCTTTATAAAACCCAACAGATTTCTAGTACTTTGCATTAGCATCCCTTTGGCTGACTAGTAAAACAACAATAGCAATAAACAGAAAAAAATACTATTTTGAAATTTGAAAATTGCTATGAATGAAAAAAGTGTGCTATGAGAAAGACTATTGGTAGTGATGCTATTTTAGGTAGAGGATTTAGAGAAGGTCTCTGTGAGGAGGTGAAATTTCAGGTAAGATCTGAAGCCAGCCATGCCAAGAGGCTGGAGAAGTCATTCTATTCCAAACACAAAAGCCCTAAGCAGTGAGCTTGGCATGTTCTTGGAAGAATCAGAAGGCCAGTGCAACAGGGAGGGTGATTGGTATGAGATTACAGAGGTAGAGAGGGGCCACTTTACTCAAGGCCTTGTAGTCCAGGTGAAAGAGTGCAAATAAAGGTTAAAGTACAAGCATGTATGTGGTGGTGATAGGATAATGTAGTGTGCATTTTTCAAGATCTCTTTATGGAGAATAGACCTTGGTATGACAAGAATGAACCAAGAAGAACCTACCAGGAGTTTGTAGAACTGGTCTAGGCAGCAGATAGCAGAGATTTGGACCAGGATGGTGACTTTGCAAATAGAAATGAGAGGATGAATCTGAAGTATCATTTGGAAGTGGATCCTACAAGACTTGATTGATGTGCTAGATGTTGGCTATGAGGAGAAAAAAAATAATCAGAAGTAAATGGGTGGGTGATAGTGCTTTTACCAAGATAGGGAAGAGCAAGCAGGAAAATAAGGTAGAACCAGATTGTAGAGAGCTCTTATAGTGACCTGTCAAGTTGGGAAGCTTGTGAAACAAACTAACGGAGATGTCAGGTCTGCCAATGAATACCCAAGTGTAGAGCTCAGGGGAGAGATGCAAGCTGGAGATATGATTTAAGACTCATCATCCTGTACATAGTGTGCAAAGTTACGGGAGTGAATGAGGTCACCCAGAGAGAGAAAGATCAAGTCCTTTTGCAAGACATGGGTTGACAACCTCACTCAGCCCTGATTTAAACCTGAGTTCTGATAAATTTTGAACTCTGGCCTTTTCTGGTGCTCTGCTGCTCTGAGTCTCAAAGTTCACATGAATAAAACATAGGAATACCTGCAATTTATATATAAAGAAATTGGACAATATTCAAGAAGAGCCAGT
Organism: Tolypeutes matacus; assembly: GCA_026826555.1. Classification (NCBI taxonomy): domain Eukaryota; kingdom Metazoa; phylum Chordata; class Mammalia; order Cingulata; family Chlamyphoridae; genus Tolypeutes; species Tolypeutes matacus. The sequence goes on from JAKSZT010004015.1 coordinate 13,900,103, forward strand.
ATGTACAGTGCTTAGGCCTGACTTGCAAAGCAATCATTCACCAGAAGGAAGTTGGACTGGCCACTTTGGGCACTGATGGGCATTACCCTCACTTCCTCTCTTCGAAACATTGCCTGGGTTCACATACAAGCAGGTGGAATTTGTATTTGACAAGGTGTAATTACACTAAATACACCAGTTTCCTTCCTGTGGACAAGCTCATCCTTACCATTAACTGCCTCCTGCTTGCTCAGTGGAGCTTGCCTAACACAGAACTATCCCCTGCCTCTAACTCAGTTAGATTGACAAGACAAAGATACAAGGAGGATTGAAATATGAACCCAGCTCACATGAAACCTCCTATAACCAAATTTAATGAGACTAGATTGATTGGGAACTTCTGAAGGTAGTTCTTGTCTTCTTATGCTTGTGTTACTACTTCCTAACATGGTGGCTTCCCCATAGTATGTCAGTCTAAATTGCTGCAGATCAGCCTCCCTCTCTGAGCTCTTCTCCCACCATTCTCACTGCCACTCTTTCTACCCCACTACACAGACTTCTTTCAGTTTCTCAAACACACTGAGCTCATTCTAACCTCAGGACCTTTGCACTTGCAGTGCCCTCCACCTGGGGCATTCTCCCCCCATGTCTTCATGTGGCTGGTTCTTTCTTGGATTCACATCTCAGCTCAAATGTCAACTTCCTAATGTGGAGGAAGTCTACATTCATTTTTACCCATTACCTTGCTTTGTCATTTCTACAGCATGGATAATTCTGGAATATATTGCTTGCTTATTTATTTGTGTTTTTTTTCTTTACTTTCCATTTCCCTCCATTAGAACAGAAGTTCCTGAAGGATAAGGTCCTCATCTGTTTCATCCTCTGTATCCTCAGGCCTGAGACAATGCCTAGCATATAGAACATACCCATCCAATAGGTTTAATGAATAAGGGTGACATTAGAGCTCTTGACTGTATGTTAGCTCTTCTGCATAAAGCTTTACGCTTACCTTATCACACTCATCAAAAACTCTTATGAGAGGATGGTTATTTCCTCAGCATCATACAGCTGGTTGCTGCTGAAGCCAGACTTGCTTATTACCTAAGTCCTTTCTCTTCACTACCATGCTGCTTTGTAGAACATTGAGAAAATGGATGAAATTACAATAAAATAAGATAGTGGGAATATTTTCTATCTTAAACCGCTCTCCACCTAATTGAAGATATAGTCAGTATAGTGTAATTCATTCATCATTCATTCATTCATGTGAGAAATATGTACGGAGTATCTCTTCTGCTCAAGACATTATACTGGATAATGGGAACTCCCAGACTAAGAGGCTCAAAAGATATACTCAGCTCTTTTTTATTCAACGAGAAAGTAATGGTCACCTACTATGTGTAAGTCACTGTTCCAGATTCTGGTCCAGCTTGTCTGTCTCCCTCCACATTGCTGTGACTGCCTGTCCCTTGGGGCCTGCCTGTCTTTATCCCCTCAACTTATCTTTCTTGCCTGTCCCTTCCTATCACAAAAAGGCTTCTTCCATATGGCAAAAGATCTTGCCACAATTGGCTCCAGGCTTCCATCATCCCAACCCAGTGATAGACAAATTAAAGAGCTTCTTTCTCCTCTTTCCTAGATTATAAATCCCAGAAAAAAAAATTGATTAGCTTAGGTTAGGTTCATGTGATTTCTCTTGGACCAGTCTCTGTGGCAGGAGGGATGCAGTCATCAGGAAAGTCCAGCCTGGACCACCGCCACCTGCCTGTCTCTGTGGTAGACAACCTCAGCAGAATCAAGAGTTTTGGAGCAGCAGAGAAGCAGTTTCCCAGAGGAAAGGGGTGATGCAAAACAGACAGGACAGTAGATACCCACCAGTTGGCTCAAAATGTAGTAATTCATCAATATCCAATGGATCCTGAAGAGCAAGGATGCCATGTGTCTTATTCCCCCTGCTGAAGACAGTTTCTAGGACATAAGAGGTCCTCAGAAACTGTCTATTGGATTGATGGGATGAATTGAAAGAGTAAATTTTTTTTTTCTAAAAAAAAAACATACTTCTTAATGATAGCCAAAAACCACTGCTTTACTGCACTGTTATTGAGGATGATTGAAGCTACATAACTCATAAACCTTCCCTGGTGATTAAATGCTATTAGATGGTGAAAGGGCCTTGGAACGTATTAAACAACATGCAAACACAAGGCATTTGGTTGTTAATAGTTAGCTAAGAAATGAAAGTTCAGCAGAATTATCTAAATAGGCTCTTAGAGGGATATGGCAAAAAAATGGAACTTTATAGAGAAAATTTCAAATGGCAAGAAATACTTAGGCAGCAAAAGACAATTTTCTAAAATGATGGGTTTGAGAAGAATGAATCAGCAATGAATGTTGGTATAAAACATTATTTAAGAAGTCTGGACATACTTCTCATTAAAGTTGTTTTCAAGAATGTCTCCAACGAAATAATAAGATGCTAGGCTTGAACCTGCACAGTCTCCTGGAGAACCAGGAGGAGAGAACATGAACCCACACCTCTATCAAGTGCCCTTGGAATCTTTTAAGACATGGTGTGTATTCACTCAGATGAGTGCTTTAGGTCTCTATTTTAGGTTAAATTTCATCCTCCTGGAAAAGTACAAGTGGAAAGGAAGACAGACTTCTACCCATGGGCTAAGAATGCCCAATTCCATTAACCAAACGAATTAGTTATGGGGTTAACTGTTATCATGGAGGCCTAAGCATACACATTAGAAGACAAAGTTTGTGTCTCCCTCACAGTCCAAAGGTGGGAGGCCATCAAGGGCAGGGAGGCAGCAACACGAGGTCATCCCAAGTCACAGGCTGGCCAGTTGGCTTTGCCATCCTCAATGTGTGGCTTCCATCTCCAAGGTGACTGCTGAACTGTTTTCCAGCCAACAGGAAAAGGGCAGGAGAAGAATCCTGGAAAATAGATTTCCTTTAAGGAAATATCCAGAATTTGTAAATATCACACCCACTCATATTCCAGTGGCCCTAACTTAATCACATGACACATAACAAGAGAAACTGGGCACCGAAGTCTCTAGTTAGACAGCCATGTGCCAATCTAAAACTCAAGGCAAAAGAAGGGGGTTATTTCTAAAAAGGAAAGGGGACTAACAATATTGGGAGACAAAATAACAATCTCTACCACACCTGGCATATCCCAACCAGTTATTTTCATAGCTTTGACCCTTTGAGAACCATCCAAAGAAATGACCACACACAAGCAGACACTGTTGGTTACATACTCAAATCCATTCGCTCCTACTTCCTTAGTGATGAGATTCCTTTTAGTTGAGCATATTGTCCTCCTTAAAAGTCTAAAAAGCTATATGTGATCATTTGGCCAATTTTAGCCAATGAAATATAAGTGGAAATATTGTATGCAACACCTGAAAAGTATTTGTAAAGAAGTAGCATTCCTTGACACTTCCTCCATTTTGCTTCCTGGAATTCAAATGTGATGGCTGGAGCTTTGACAGTCATTTTGGATCAGAAGATTGAAAGTCAATCTCAGAAGTGGCAGCGCAGTGATCTGGAATCAGCCTAGGTCCCTGATGACTCTGTAGAACTACCTTTGTATAAAGCTATAAAGCCCTGGACTGCCTATATCCAGACTTCTTTAAAGCAGAAGAATAAGATTTTAAGGATTTAAGCCACTGTTATTTGGAGTTTTCTGCCTCAGTCACACCTGGTCCTAAATAGCACAGGCAGTTTTCTAGCTCTAGCTACTGCTATATTAAACTTCACATCAATGGAGGTTAAGCCAAAAGTCAGTCAGAAATTAATATATTTCCTGTTGCTGCTATAACAAATTACCACAAACTCGGTGGCATAAAACAGTGCAACTTTATTATAAAGCTATATTATAGTTTTATAAGTCGGAAGTCCATTACGGCTCTCACCACTGCTCAATCTAGTGCCGTACCTACACTAGAGGCTCAGTTAATGTTGGTTCAAGAGGATATAGGAGAAGAAAAAATCAGAAAAAGAGAAAAGCAAGACCAATCCCCACCTGGGTTCATTCTCCTTTCAGGGTATTCTTTTGAAAGGAGTTATTGAGTAGAGAAGCGGGGAGTTGACAGCCACTCTCTGGACTCTCTCCGAGGGCCTTTTTAGAACAGGAAAGTTAATTATGGAACCAGATTAACAGTTTCTTTTTTGATACAGTCAAAGTAAAACCAGCAGGATGCAATTTAGCTCTTCCCCACTTTCCAAATAGCAGCAAATTTTCATACAAAACAAAGAGACACTTGAATTGCAAATTACTCAGAGAATCAGCTAGCAACCCCAACGGAAGAACATTTCTGCTACTTTCAAAACTCGGCTGTTGCCTTTTCAGGTTTAACCATGTAGTGGGATCTTCACAAAGGCATGGGCGTCTTGCTGTTTCAACTCATGGCCAAGGGGGGAGGAGGAGGAATTCATTACGATTCCCTGGAATGCTCCAGTGTGGCCCTTTTGCTCAGAACATTTTCCTCTTTCCAGGCCCTTTGTAACTCTCAGATCACCAACCTCCACTCATGGAATAAGAGCTGAAGGGTCCCTAGAGGTCCTGTCACTCAAAGATGACAAGAGCATATGCTTAAGAGGACAGACAGGGACCTAAATAATAAAGCAGGTGGGGATGGTTGCATGTGTCTCTGGTAAGAAGAGGATGAGAACCCCTGGGTGAACTCAGAACTTCAGGCACCAGCTGGCCATCATCACTTGGGAATGCTGGCTCACTGTTGTCGCTGCACATGCTTTTTCTAAGAAGCCTGTGATCTGGATTCTTATTTGAAATATTCTTCTTTTTAGCTGTTGGAGTCTAATTAGAAAGAGAAGAAAAATGCCATCTCTTGGCTGGATAAGGCCTGTGGGCCACCAGTTTACAACCTCTGATCTACCTCTACTTCTTCCCTTGACAGATGGGGAAACTGAGGTTGAGAGGGAAATCATTTATAAAAGGTCACAGAGTAACCAAGTCTTCTCAGTTTTACTGGATTTTGTCTAGGTTCTTGACTTAGGCTGCAGAAATGAATTTCAGAGCACGTCGGGTTAGTTAGGCCAGTAATTTATTAAGGTGGGGAGGGAAGAGAAATGGGAGAAAATAACAGATCACAGGTCCCCGGTAGAGAGTAAGGGACTGAAGAGTGATAAAGAGGGCTGATTTATAGACTACAGTTTCCCATTATAGATTATAAATGCCCAGGTTTTACTTCCATGTTGTTCCATGCAGGGGGGACATGGCGAGAGCAGGGCACAGAAGCCAAGAGGGCCGAGGCCAGGGGAGATTTGACCTTTGTGCTTGCTTTTTAAACCATTAATTATTCCACCCCTTTGCTAATGGAATGGAAGGAGTTCCAGCTGTTTGCTGTTTTGATTGATTATCTCACCCATCAATCCCCCAGGTGGGCCCAATGATAATGTCCCTGGAGAATATCTGGGGCTTCTCCTGGGACTCTCCAGGAATCTCATTCTGGGTGGCAGAAATCTTGGGAGGATCTTCCAGCTGCCATCTTGGGGGTATTGATGTCCACATGGACTTCTTGCCAGGTTCCAGATCCATCTATTGATTTCCTATATGAAGCCTGCTTCATGAGTACTCACTCAGTACTTAGTTAATGACATCACACAGCTTCCCTCAAGTCCTTGCTGTCTGCAGAACATAGGGAAGTTCCATTTCCATGAGAGCATTTATAAACCTTTTTTTTTTTTCTAATTTAAATAAGTCATTCCTATTTATTTTAGAGGATTTGGAAAATACAGCGAGTGTAAGAGAAAATAAAATAAAATCACATGGTGCCATTTTATTTAGGGACAGAGCACAGGCTGGGCTGGGAACCTGGCTGGAAACAGGCTGTTTCCAGACATAGCCCCTGGAGGGAATGGTGGTATCGCAGTTGGGTTAGGAATAGCCCCAAATAGGTCACAGGAAAGTTAGAACATGGATTGACAAGCATATGCCCACAGTGGCCAGGCAGGTGGCATAAATGAAGAAAGAGGCCAGATGGCGGATATGGTGATCAAAGCAAACATGCCTCCTCTAAAGGATACAGACACGGCTTGGGCTCAGCCAGTGTTGTCAGGTGGGATTGCAGACACGTTGTCACCAGTGTTTCTGATTTCTTTCAAGCGAAGCTTAAAATCTAAGTTTTTATGTAAAATTTTTAAATGTTTAAATGTACCTCAATTTTTAAAAAATTGTGAGAATCAAGCAAAGCACATCAAGGAATGGGATTTGGGCCTGTGGATTTCCTCTTTGTGATTTCTGCTTAGCAGACTCACTGTGGGTAGACTGGACGTCAGTCAGGTCAGCCAGCGGGGCAGAGAGCTTGTTTGTCATCAGTCATCTCACAGACCAGCAGAGAGGGCTGGCATGAAGCTGACCAGGTCAGGAGGACCACGCTGAGGAAGCAGAGGGAGTCCATAGCCTAGGGGCAGTGGTCTCCTGAGCCAGTCTTGCAGCCTGGACATATCCTTGGGGGAGAAGATCTTCTGCCCAAATCTAAAGCACCTCTGGTGGCTTTTATGCTGTGACTGTGCATGCATGTATATAAAATTTTTACTTTGCTAAAATAGTATAGGTTATCTCCCTTATAATCCTGTGGAAGACCACTCCATTTTATCCAAAGGGAAGGAGGAATGGAATGGAAGGAGCCCTTGACTAGGAATCAGAAGGCTTTAGTCCTATTCCCTGACCTCCCACAAAAGTTTTCTCTAAACCTCTATTTCATTCTTTGCAGAGTGAGAATTATGATACTTGCCCTATCTCCTTGTATAAGGGAGGATTTTTGGTTGGAAGAGATAGAGACATCAACTCAAACTGGACTAGGCAAAAATGGGGGGATTTATTGGTTCACAAAACTGTAACATTAATGCATTTCAATCATAGCTGGATCTAGGGACTCAAATAATTTTGAACTTGGTATTGCTCATTCAAACCTGCAGTGTTGATTTCCCATGTTGGCTACCAGCACCTCCAGGCATGCATCCTCACCATTCCAAGTGCAGCAGGAAGAGATCTTCTCTTCCCCTCCATTTGCAACACAAATTTCCAGACTGACTTCCATTAGCCCAAATTGGGTCCCCTGCTCATTCCTGAACCAGTCAATGTGACAAAAAAGATGAAATACACTGAGTAGCTTGGACCAGCACTCATTTCAAAGAGCAATTGGGCATTTAGCAAGGGGCCTGTGGAAAAGTGTTTTGCATTCTGAAGGTGGCAGCTAAAGTAGGAGACCTAATTCACCAGTCTTATAAATCCTTCCTAATGAAACAACTTCCTGGGAAAATATCCAGCCTGATTTGTGGAGTTTGTTTAACTCTGGATCCATTGGGCTGGAGAGAAATGGGCATAGTATTTGATAACTGCCTTATGCCAAACTGAGCTTGTACATTTTATATTTATTTTCTTTTCCTGTGTCTTGCAGGCTTGCTTTGACAGGGAGATCAGGACTGACTGGTGACACTTGTCTCAATGAAATTGATGATGTGAATAGTGAGTAGTTTTTTCTAATATTCATTTATTATAGGATATGGATTCCTTTCTGTGCCAAGATGAGCTTTATGAAACTACCATTCTTTCATCCAACCCATTTTAGCAAATATCAACTGGCCTTATGGTAAATCAGATGCCAAGTCTATATCTTAAGTTTTCTCCGTTCTATATTCCACAGAGCAACATATGGACTGTCAAGATGCAAGTCACTTAAGATGTTTTCTTGGTTACAAGTAAGAGAAAATGCAGATTCAGGGTGGCTTACATAATTAAAAAAAAAAAAAAGTTATTAGCTCTCTAACAAGAAGTCCTCAGGTAGGACAGTTACAGTTGATTAATGGAGTAGTTCAATTATGTTACCAAGACATGGGTTCTGACATCTTCAGCAGGCTGTTTCTTTCCATGTGTCTCTTTTTACCATCAAGGAAAGTCTTTCCAGAATGCCCCTAGCAGACTTCCACTCACATTGGCCAGAACTCTGTCGCATAGCCTTGCCTAAATCAATCCTTCACAAAGAAGATAGGGCCACAATGATTGGCTTAGACCAACATCCCAGAAGCAGTGGTCTCACTGAGGAAAGTAGGTATCTGAAGAAAGGAGAAAGAAAGGATGAATTCTTATTTGGAAGGCAATCAATGATATCTGCTATAAGGCGATCCTATTTAAATCTCTGTAGTGCTTCCTCTAAAATGAAAGCTTGTGCAGGTGCCCAGATTCCAAGATACCATGTACTCCATCACTGCAGATAAAGCAGACACCCAGCCTTTGTTAACCTCTCTCAAATCATGGGTAAAATTAAAGAAATACTTAGAAATATTTTTGACTCTGGTTACAAAACCCAAGGCATTATCATCATATAATATGCAGACTCTCCAATTTGCATAATTATAAACTCCCCCTCAAAGAGTAAACATAGCTGCCAAATTAAAAAAAAAAAATTACAAAGCAGTATTAAATATGAATTGCTGATTTGACTTTCTGATTTGTCTGGGATCTTCACACAGATGTGCACAACTTCATAGATACTGAAGTGCTTAATAAAAACTTCCACCTGTGTGAATAGAAATCATCAGGAAAAGTAAAGTTAAAAGCCATTTTTCTAGCTAAAGAAACCAATGTGTGGAAATTACCAGTTGATTCTACCAAAATGACTCTCAAATTAATTATTCCATGCATTGACTACTACCATTCAGGTATAGGCAATTGCGTTCTGCAGTCAAAGGAAAATAATGTTTCCTCAAGGTGCCTCCATTTGTTTTTTTTTAACTGTCATAAAATATATATAATTTAAAATTTGCCATTTGATCCATTAAGTATAAATTTTAGTTGTGTTAATTGCATTCATAATGTTATATAACCATCACTCCTATTTCCAAAATTTTTCATTGCCCTAAACAAAAGATCTCTACCCATTAAGCAATAACTTCCCATTGTCCCTACCCCCCAGCCCCTGGGAACCTCTAATCTACTTGCTATCTCTATAAATTTGACTACTTTAGATATTTCATATAAGTATAATCAAACAAACAATATTTGTCCTTTTGTATCTGGCATATTTTAGTTAGCACAGTGTTTTCAAGGTTCATCCATGTGGTAGCATGCATCAGAACTTCATCCTTTTTTACAGCTGAATAGTATTCCATGGTATGTATATACCACATTCTGTTCATCCACCTGTTCATGGACACTTAGGTTGTTTCCATCTTTTGATTATGTAAATAATGCTGCCATGAACATTCATTTAATATAAGTATCTGTTTGAGTCCCAGCTTTCAATTATTTTGGGTATACATGTAGGAGTAGAATTGCTCAATTCTATGAAAGTTCTATGTTTACGTTCTTGAGGAACAACCAACTTGTTTTCCACAATAGCTGCACTTTTACATTCCTATCAACAATGTATAAGGGTTACAAATTCTCCGTATAATCAACACTTGTTATTTTCTGCTTTTTCATTTTTATAATTATAGCTATTCTAATAGGTGTGAAGTGGTTCTCATTGTGGTTTTGATTTGCATTTCCCTAATGATTAATGATGTTGAGCATCTTTTCATGTGCTCATGTGTTTGTTGGTCATTTGTATGTCTTCTGTAGAGAAATGTCTATTCAAGTCCTTTGCTCATTTTTTAAAAATAAATCAATTTTATTGGTACATATTAATAAAGCATACAATTCATCCAAAGTGTACAATCAACTATGTGGTATAATCACATAGTTGAAAATGCTCTAATAATGATTGAAGTGATGAATTCCCATTTTTTAATTGGGTTAACTTTTTGTTGTTGAGCCATAAGAGTTCTTTATATTCTGGATACTAGACCGTTATCAGATATATGATATACAAATATTTTCTCCCATTCTTTGAGTCATTTTTCATTCTTTTGAATAGTGTCCTGAGATAAAAAAAAAAAAAAAAAAAGGTTTTTAATTTTATTAAAATCCAATTTATCTATTTTTGTTAACTATGCTTTAGGTGTCGGATTTAAGAAATTATTGACAAATCCAAGGTCATGAAAATTTGCCCCTATGTTTTCTTCTAAAAGTTTTATAGTTTTAGCTTTTATATTTAGATATTTACTCTGTCGTTATGAGTGGATTTTTGAGTTGATTTTTGTATATGGTATAAGGTAAATACCCAACTTCATTCTGTTGCATGTGGAAATCCAGTTTTCCCAGAACTATTTGCTAAAGGAACTCTTTTTTCCCCACTGAGTGGTCTTAGCATCCTTGTCAAAAATCAGTTGAAGGTTTATTTCTGAACTCTCAATTCTATTCCATTCATCTATATGCCTATCCTTATGCCAATATCACACTGTTTTGTTTACTGTAACTTCAGAGTACATTTTTGAAATCAGGATGTGTGAGTACTCCAACTTTGTTCTTCCTTTTCAAGATTGTTTTGGCTATTCTGGGACCCTTGAAATTCCATATGAATTTTAGGATGGGTTTTTCTATTTCTGCAAACATCATCATTGGGATTTTTTTCAACAGTTTTATTCATACTCCATGCAATCCATACAAAGTGTATAATCAATGGCTCTCAGTATAATTACAGAGTTGTGCATTCGTCACCACAATCAATTTTAGGAAATTTTCATTATTCCAAAAAGAAAAATCCCCTACTCCTTATTCCTCCTATTAATAATCCTTAACATTGTTATAGTACCTTTTTTACAATTAAGGAAAAAAATATTACAATATTACTGTTAACCATAGTCAAAAATTTGCATTAGTTGTTTTTTCCCATATATCACCCTATTATTAACCCTTGTAATAGTGACATACATTTGTTATAGTTCATGAAAGCGCATTATTATATTTGTATTATTAACCACATTCATCATCCTCAACAGGATTCATTATGTTATACAGCCCCACGTTTATGCTTTTCTTCCATTGACATATACCAACTTAAATTTCTCCTTTTAACCACAATCACACCCATATATAAGCACTGTTAATTACACTCACAATAATGTGCCATCATCACCTCTATCCATTTCCAAACCTTTACAATGACCTTGTTAAAAATTTGGCACACATTAAGCCTCAGCTCCCCCTTATCTACCCTTATTCTATTTCCTGGTAACCTATACTCTAGGTTTTAACTCCATGAGTTTACTCATTATTATTAGTCCATATTAGCAAGACCATATAATATCTGTCCTTTTATATCTGACTTATTTCATTCAACATAATGTCCTCAAGATTCCTCCATGTTGTTGCATGCATCAGGACTTCATTCATTTTTACAGCTGAATAATATTCTATCACGTGTATTCTGTTTATCCATTCATTGATTGATAGATACGTGGGTTGTTTCCATCTTTTGGCCCTTATGAATAATGCTTCTATGAACATTAGTGTCCTTGTTTTCTGTTCTTCTGAGAATATATATACCTAGTAGTGAGAATGTTGGATCATATGGCAATTTTATACTTAGCTTCCTGAGGAACTGCCAAACTGTCTGCCACAGCAGTTGTACCATTCTACATTCCCACCAGGAGTCAATAAGTGATCCTTTTTCTCCACATCTATCCAACACTCATAGTTTTCTATTTTTAATAATGGCCCATCTAGTAAGTGTGAAATGCTATCTCATTGCAATTTTGACTGGCATTTCTCTAATAGCCAATGATATTGAGCATCTTTTCATGTGCATTTTAGCCATCTGTATTTCCTCTTTGGAAAAGTGTCTATTCATGACTTTCACCCATTTTTTTATTGGATAGTTTGACATTTTATTGTTGAGTTTTAGGTTTTCTTTATATATTCTGGATATTAAACCCATATTGGATATGTAGTTTCCAAATATTTTCTTCCATTGAGTGGGCTGCCTTTTAACTTTCTTGGCAAAGTCCTTTGAAGCACAAATATATTAAATATTGAGGTGGTCCTGTTTATCTCCTTTTTTTCCTTTCATTGCTAGTTCTTTGCGTGTAAAGTTTAAGAAACTACTGCCTACCACAAGATCTTAAAGATGCTCCCCTACATTTTCTTCTAGGAGTTTTGTGGTCCTAGCTCATATTTTTAGATCTTTGATTCATTCTGAATTAAGTTTTTTGTACATGGTATGGGATGGGGATCCTCTTTCATTAATTTACATATGGATATCCAGTTCACCCAGCACCATTTGTTGAAGAGACTGTTCTGTCCCAGTTGAGTGGATTTGGTAGACTTGTCAAAGATCAAGTGACCATAGATGTGCGGGTGTATTTCTGAGCTTTCAATTTGATCCCCTTGATCAATATATCTACTTTTATGCTATACCATGCTGTTTTGATCACTGTAGCTTTGTAATGTGCTTTAACATCAGGAAGATATGCAAAAGTGTTTCAACACAAGAATATCAATTAATGTAATACAGCACATTAACAAATCAAAGGAGAAAAATCACATGATCATCTTGATTGATGCAGAAAAGGCTTTTGAGAAAATCCAGCATCCTTTCTTGATAAAACACTTCAAAAGATTGGAGTACAAGGAAATTTCCTCAACATGACAAAGGGCAGATATGAAAAACCCACAACTAACATTGTGTCAATGGTGAAAGACTGAAAGCTTTCCCTCTAAGATCTGGAACAAGAAAAGGATGCCCACTGCTACCATTGTTATTTAATATTGTGCTAGAAGTTCTAGCTAAAGCAGTCCTGCAAGAAAAAGAAATAAAAGGCATCCAAACTGGAAAAAAAGTAAAACTTTCACTCTTTGCAGATGACATGATCTTATATTTAGAAAGTTCCAAAAATTTGACAACAAAATACTAGAGTTAATATATGAATTCATCAAATTAGCAGGATATAAACTCAACATGCAAAAATCAGTAGTGTTTCTATACAGTCGTAATGAGCAATCTGAAGAAGAAATCAAGAAAAAAAATTCCATTTACAATAGCAGCTAAAAGAATCAAATACCTAGGAATATATTTTAACCAAGGATGAAAAGGACTTATACACAGAAAACTACAAAACATTGCTTAAAGAAATCAAAGAAGATCTAAATATATAGAAGGATATTCTGTGTTCATGCATTGGAAGGCTAAATATCATTAAGATATCAATTCCACCCAAACTGATTTACAGATTCGATGCAATCCCATCAGAAATTCCAACAGCCTACTTTGTAGAAGTGGGAAAGCCAATTCTTACATTTATTTGGAACAGACAGGGGTCCTGACTAGCCTAAAACATCATGAAAAAGAAGAACAAGGTTAGAGGACTCATACCTCCTGATGTTAAACCATTGGGATTTTGATAGGGATTGTCCTGAAAATGTATATTGCTTTGAGTAGTATTGTCAACTTAACAATATTATCTTCCAATCCACGAACACAGGATATCTTTCAATTTATTATGTTTTCTTTAATTTCTTTCAGCAATGATTTATACTTTTCAGCATACAAGTCTTGAACCTCCTTAGTTAAATATACTTCTAAGTATTTTATTCCTTTTGATCATATTACAAATGGAATTATTTTCTTAATTTCCTTTTTGGATTGTTCATTGGTAATGTATAGAAATACAACTGGTTTCTGTGTGTTGATTTTGTTTCCTGTAATTTTGCCGAAATAATTTATTAGATCCACAAGTTTTGGGGAGATTTTTCAGAGTTTTCTACATATAAGATCATGTCATCTGTGAATAAATAGTTTTATTTCTTCCTTTTCAATGTGGATGCCTTTTTCTTGCCTAATTGCTCTGGCTAAAATATCCAGTACTGTGTTTAATAGAAGGGGAGAAAGTGGGCATCCTTGTCCTATCCCTGGTCTTAGGGAAAAATGTTTTCAGACTTTCACCATTGAGTATGATATTAACTGTGGGTTTTGCATATATGGCCTTTATCATGTTGAGGAATTTCCCTTCTATTCCTAGATTATTGAATGTTTTTTTTTAATTATTAAAGGATGTTGGATTTTGTCAAATGTTTTTTTCTGCCTCTATTGAGATGATCATTTCCTTCATTTTATTAATTTGATATATTACATTGATTTTTATATGTTTAGCTATTTTTACATCATTGGAATATCCCACTTGGTCATGGTGTATAATCCCTTTACTAAGCTGATGAATTCAGTCTGCTAGTATTTTGTTGCAGATTTTTGTGTCTGTGTTCATAAGGAATACTGGTCTCTAGTTTTCTTTTCTTATAATGTCTTTGTCTGACTTCAGTATCATATCAGGGTAGTGCTGGGCTTGTAGAATTATGACATGATCCCTCCTCTTCATTTTTTGGGAAGAATTCAAGAAGTATTGGTGTTACTTCTTTAAAATTTTGGTAGAATTTACCAAGAATGGAATTTTAATACTATTCTTGGGCATCCCAGAGCAAGGGCCCCTCAGGGAGCTCTGTATATTTGCCTTTGAGGCCTTGGGCTCCTACAAAAGGGAGAAATTAAATAATAGGACAAAGAAAGTGGGACAAAATGCCAAAAGTGTACTTTGCTTATGCCACATTTTTGTACTGAGCTATCATGAGACAACAAGAGAACTACTATTATTGCAGGCGATCGTATTATTTATTTTGGGGTGTACTTGACCAATGTCTCTTTGTCCTTTTTCTGTTTTCTAAGCTTCCTGTAGGTAGGAGCTGGGTCTGTTGTTTTGTTGTTGTTTTTGTTCATCAATGTATAGCGAGTGTCTGGGATATTTATGTTACTGTATATATGAATATATATATAAATAATTTGGAGATGAAGGAGTGAATGAATTATATAGAAAATCTTTCTTGAAGGAAAAGGATAGGGAAGAGTAAACTTTTTAGGCAAACTATTTTCTTCCCAATCTCCCCATCTTACCCCTAGTATTTCTCCATCATACAACAATAGAAATATGGGGACATAAAACTTTAGGTGTTGCCCCACTAACTGGGGACAAAAGATGATTCCACCTCAGGAAGTATTTTATAAGGTGCAAGTTGTGGTAAATGGATCATTCTTGTCAGGCAAGAATTTACCTTTAATGTAATTCACTCAACCTGTGACATTGCCCTCAACCTATTTTTAGAACCAGCATTTGGTTTATTTATTTTTACCTTTTACTTCCCTTTCAAAACAAGATGAGGTTCCAAGAGATTATGAAAAACAAAGTGAGATGTCCTAAGAGATGTGCCTTTATACTAAATTCTATCCCTTGCAAAATGGATAGGTTCTATAATGTTTTACCAGTTTGATTTTCTCCAAAACTTGCCAGACAGATGAGCATTTTTTTCTCTTTCCATAAATGTTATCTATTTGCCTTTTTAATTTCCAAAGATGTTTCCTTTGATATCATTTGGTGTTTTACCTAAGTTTCTTAAATTCTTGTCATCCGTCCCAGAGCAGTGAGAATGGTTTTCAAGCTCCCTAACTCACTTGATGTCTACCTGCAGTTCTGCACCCAGCAAAAAGAGCCAGCTGAACGGTCTTCTCCACCCCTCACGAAATGACAACATGGGCTCAGGCTTTGAGCAGCAATGACCCCAGAAATCTTTCAAATATACCACAGGTGGATGAAAAGCTGTTTGACTACTCAATTTGAGGTCTGCAGAAGAGTAGTATCAGCATCAGCTGGAAACTCCTTAGAAATGCAGACTCTCAGGCCCCACCCCAGACCTACTGAATCAGAATATGCTTTTTTCTCAAGAGCCTCGGGTACTTGGTATGCACATTACAGGTATAAATAATAATTATTTGGGATCATTTTTCCCCAAAAATAGCTCCCTGCTTTAATCAACAGAATGACATTCATAGTGAAGTAGAGCATAAATAACTAAAAGTGCCTTATTCCAATAGCTCACACAATTATTGTGTTGGGCAAAGAAAACTTTTTATAATGATTTGAAGGAAATTCTCTCTGATTAAAAACGACTGTTTACCCCTTAGAATATTTCCCTTTTTTCATAGCACTTTCCCCTCCTTTCCTTCATTTGTTCAAAATGGCAGCTCTAAGATAATGCAAATTCATGGTAAAAATGAAGGGTTAGACAAGGCAATCTTTAACATTCCCAACCTTTCCTGGGCTTTATCCTCTCTGTTTTTTTAAGGTTTCCAGTACTTTCGGGCCGCATCTCACCCTTCCCTAGAGCAAAATCTATTTTTGAGACAACAGATGATGTCAGCCATTAATACTTTTATATACATTTTCAGATTTGTTCTAATTATTTTTAGTCGTATCTCTCACTATAAAAGAAAGACTTGGTATCCAATTAAAGGAATATCACACATGAGAAAAGTGAAGAGGTGTTTGGGGGCTGTAAGCCCTTCAAAGGTCCTGAAATAGATCACTAGCACTGAGTGTCTTTTCCCCATTTAGTCAGGTGGTCTGAGAGGGCATTCAAGCATCTCTCCAAGTAGAAAAAATAGAGAGTAGGAGCAACCCTTTAATTCTTGTCCCAAGGAGAAATTGGGTTTGGAGGAGTCATCATGTGTTGAGCATCTACTATTTTTAAGGCTATGGAGGAAGAAAGATTATTTAGAAGGAAATTAAAACTCTGAGCTGGAACCTGGAAATCTGAGTAAGGGTAGACTTACATTAATTATGTGACCTTGTTTATGACACTTCTCTCCAGCTGTGCATCTCAACCTTCCCATCTGTACAGTAATAAGTATTGACTAGATCAGTGTTTGCAAGTTTCCCCTAAGCAGTTGACTGCTTCCTGAAGCTATGTGTTAAGAAGAATACTGAGGCTACAAGTGGATTCACTAAGAGAAAATATTTTGTGATTAATCAGTGATATCTGCCATGAACATGGGATAAGGAAGTAGCTATACATCTGCAATATGTTTCATACCATTATTTACTAAAATTTATATGCTGTGCATTAAGCTACTTGAAAGGTACATTAGTAATCTAATGCTGCATATCAAATTACCCCAAAACTTAGTGGCTTAAAACAAAAGGATCTATTATCTCACAGTTTCTTAGGAATCTGGGATCAGTTCATCTAACTTTTCTCTCAGAGTCTCACACAAGGCTATGATCAAGGTATTGGTTGAGGCTGCAGTCTCATCTGAAATCTTGACTGGGGAAATATGCATTTCCAAACTCACTAACATGGCTATTCACAGCATTGACTTCCTCAAGGGTGATAGCACCGAGAGCCTCAGTTCTTCACAAGCCATTGTCCAGAGATTGCCCTCAGTTCCTTGCCACATGGTCCTCTTCATTAAAGCAGGTACGAAAAACAGCCAGAGAGAGACTGTCGGCAAGAAGGAAGTCACAGCCCCTTATAAACTAATTATAGAAGTGACATCCCATTACTTTCTATTTATTAGAAGTCTCTATGTCCACTCAAGGTGGGAATCATTGGAATCCATTTTATAAACTGCTTATCACACATGCATTATCCTATTTATCTCCACAACCTCCTGAGATATATTCTATTATTATCCATTTTTATAGATAAAGACTCAGGCATAGAGAGACAAAGTCACTTATTCAAAGTGACAGAACTAATAACGGACAGAATCGGGATATAGATCCAAGTAAAATAATCATCTAACTTTAAAGCCAATGTTATTGTTACCTTGCCATTTGCAATCTTTGGAGCTGTTCTATAGCATGGTCTCCAAAATGTTTTAACAACATTCACTATTAGCAAAAACTTTTCAGCATACATCCTGTGACAGTTTGAAGTTCTTTTCTGAACCCAAAAGATTATGTTCTTAAACTAGTCTATTACTGTTTGAGTGGCACCCTTTGGTTGCATTAAATTCACTTTGGATCACTTGATTAGATTGCTTTTGATTGGACTACATCAGTGAAGCATGATTCAGGTTGAGTCTTTGCTCTCTTACTGGAGCTTTATATAAATAGAGACACAGAGAGACACACAATGAAAGGAAGCCACCATTTTTGACCCTGCCATGTGAGAAAGGACTCCTTAGAAGCCAAAGCTTATGCATGAAGCCCCCAAGAGGTTGGGCCCACAGAGCAGCTCAAGGCTGAGGAGATGAGCCATATGCCTGATTGTTCACAGCTGTGCTCAGGGAGAAAGCAGAGCAGCAGAGCCTGAGAGAGGAGGCCCAGAAAGAGAAAAGCCCTATGCCTAGTTGCCCACAGCTGAGCTCTAGGAGACAGTAGATTCTGGAGGGGAAGGCAGGGACTTTGGCAGAGATCGGCTGCCAACTTTGCCATAAGACACCAGGATTACCAGTAGCTGACTTTGGTGAGAAAGTATCTCTGATGGTGCCTTTATTTGGACATTTCACAGCCTCAGAACTATAAGCTTTTACCCAAATAAAATTCCCACTATAAAAGCCAACACATTTCTGGTACTTTGCATTGGTAGCCCTTTAGCAGACTTAGACACACCTTTACTCTGTGCATATCTATTTATAAAGTACATGTCAATGTGTAATTAAATGCAAGTAAAGCTTACTTTTTTGGATAAAAGTTATTAATAGAAGTTCTTTTACCCACATCACAATAGATTATTTTGTCTACCCCTAGAGTCTCCACTATGGAGACTTACTGAGCTGACAGCTTATGAGCCATGACTCTCTAGTGGGCAGGCAAGTGGGATGATTGGAGATACAGCTGGAAACTTCTGCTGCCCAGTCATTTAAAGCAGAGGGGAGAAAATTCGTCATCAGACTCCTTCTCACCCCATTCTGAATGTTAGGAGGAATAGTGAATGGGTAGGGATTCGGACAACTCTTTGTGTCATCATGTTGCTTAAGGAAGGACATTGTTGGATTGGAGCACTTTTCTCTTTGCCTGGAAGCTGTGGGGCTTCACTGTGGAAGAAAAAATAATGCTTTTAAGTTCTGCCTCCTGATCTGGGTTAAGGGATGGAGGAAAGTTCAGATACAATTTCCTAGTGAAGTTTTATACTTTATAAAAAGCTGTTTAGTTTTTAAATTGCTTATGTGTTTATTTTAAATACATAATTCACATACATTGTAAAAACACTTTAATGCATTATGGAAATTTAGTGAAAATTAAGCTTTCCACAGATCCTATCTTCAACCTCTTAACTCTTCTTTCCCCAAAGCAACCAGTTTATATATGTGAATCCCTCCAATGAGAGACTATAGCTATACAAATATATGGGTAAATGTTCCTTTATTTTTGTAACCAAAATGAATATGCTGTGCATCTTGATTTTTTCCACTGATTATGCTTTCTCATTCTTTTTATTGGTCATATAATATTCTGTTATGTGACTATACCAAAATTTATATGACCCATCCCCTATAGATAGAAAATTAGATAGATTCCAATCTCTTGCTCTTATAATTAACCATGCTACAATAAATATGGCCTTTAAAGATTATTTTGGAAAGAGTTTTCTATTCATTGTTGGTGTCTAATAGCCTTTTTCTAACATAGTCATTGCTGGGGCCAACTTGCAGGTAGCAACATTGAATAACAGGAAACTATGCCAACCATCTGTACCCTCTTATGTAATTCTCTGAAATGCTCTCCTTGCTCCAAAACTTGGTACCTTAGCTGAATAAACCCCACCATGATCCTAAGAAAGAAGTATTATGTGATTGTCTTGGAAGACTAGAGAAACTAAGCATCCATCTTCTATCTCTGGATTTCCCAATCCATTCTTGGGAAAATTCGTGTAAGAACTCTGCCACGGACTCCCTGTGGGGCCTTGAGCAGTGGCAGTGTGGTGTGGTGGGGAGAGCATCAGCTTCATTCAGTGTGCTTGGACTGTGTGAGTGGTTCCCCAAATCAAGATGTTCTCACCAGAAAACAGGCACAACCCTAGGTGTCCACTCCAGGGAGACTTCAAACAGACCCTTCGTCAGGGTTGCCACCATCACTTCTTTAACCCTGACTCTCCCAGTCTCTCTGGTTCTCTTTCCTCACTGAGACTAGATGGTCTCTAAGGTCCCATCCCCCGTGCACTTCACCCAGCTTTGTCATTTCCCATCACATTTTGGGAGGACAGGGGCCTGGCTCAAGCATCTGCTTTTATTTTATTTCATCCCCATCTCATTAGATCACTCAGAGCTTACCAGATGTGGAAATCCACCCCTTCCTCTTGCCTTCCTGACCAGCTGTACATGGGAATTATTAACAGTTGCCTGAGTGAAATGCCTTCAGAAGACAAGTGTTTGCTTTGATTTTCAGATCAGTATTCTGCCCAGGGTGGCAGACACACACACTGAATCGTAGCCTCTGAGTTCTGACTGGGCAAGATTTTTCAAGTGTAGGCTTATTGATATAAGCATCCAGAATTAAGGCTGACTGAATCTTCCCCTTGCACCAAGTGTGAGAGGGGAAAAATCCTTAGTCACTGAAGCAGCAGCAGAGGCTGCCATTTGAGTTCCTCTTATATCCCTGAGTCTGTAGGAGACAACAGAGCATTGTGGTGAGGAATATGGGTCTTTGAATTAGTCTAACTGGCATGGAACTCCAACTCTATCACTCAGAAGCTGTGACCCTGGCCCATTCCTTGATCTCTTTGAACATCAGTTATACCATCTACAAAACAGAGCAGGAATTGCACCTACCTCGTAGGACCACTGTGAAGATGAAATGAGGAAACTCAGGTAAAGTATTTAGCCCAGTGCCTGGAATATAGTAAACATACAGTACAGGTTGGCTATTTTGGTAGCTGTCCCTGAAAAATTGTTCTTCTCCTCATTTCATCAATGTGTAAAACTGAGAATCAAAGAAGGTAAATAACTTGCCCAAGCCCAAAAGTAGCATAACTGATATTTAAACATAGGTCTGTCTGCCTCATTAATTCCACAAAAATTTATTGGGTACTTCCTATGTCCCAAGCACTGGGAATAGAGCAACAAGTGAGCAGAGAACCCAGGCAGTCTAACTCCAGAGCCAGTGTAGTAGAGCAATTCATTATATTGTTTCTAAGAAGTCAAGATGACTTGTGATTGGGATCAAAACTAGAACAAAAAGCTAAAACAAAAAGCTGTAGTCCATATCTAATCACATACAAGGTGTGACCCCACCACCACCACCACTTTGCTTTATGTCTTGCACTCTTATAGTTTCCCTCAGAAGAAAAAAATACTAGAAGAGACATTTAGCCATGAAAACAAAGAAATTGGGCACTATCGCATTAAAATTAGGCATCAGGATTTTAACTAAATCTGCCCTCCTAAGCTCTGCTTAGTTACATTTTCAAGGACCCCTGCATGAAGGAACAAACTGGATTAGGTATGCCAGTGCAGATACTGGCATCCTTCAGCCTTTGAAAATGGAGTTTGACTCGGCTGGGTGCAGACAGCATGGTCTGGGCAGGAGCAAGCCCAGGAGTCTGGCTGATAAACATAGCCACAGCCTGCCGACTTCTGCAGAGCTGCTGTAGACCGTGGAGAGGACTGTGTTTAAGGAAGTCGAACAGAGTTCATTTCTCCTCCACCCTGTTTCAGAAGATTCATCTGAAACTCCACAGGCATGCAGTTGGTCTAGGGATGCTGGCAATAAGTAAAATGCCACCAGCACCATTTCCCCCTCTTTGCTGGTTTTATTCATGGCTCATAGTCACCAATCAGGAGGGACTGCACAATCCTAAAGCACAGTGAGACTAGGAGTAAAAACAAGGCAGAGATGGGAAGCTTTGAGTAAGGGGAAAAAGAAATAAGACAGAAAAGAGAGGCTCCCTGCAGAAAACAGAGGCCCGACAAACACAGCTGAGGCTGAGTTTAGGTGCATGTTACTTGCAAAAGAGAACACCCAGCAAAAATTGGAGACCAGATTTGTATTCTTGTTCCCAACCTGGGATTAAATGTCCCGGCCCGCGGGACATCAACGAGGACCCGAAACCTGCCGAGAAAGAATGGTGGGACAAGAGACGCAAAGAATGACAGCAAGACAGTATTCTGATCAAGCTGCAAATTTTATTGAGGGAGCAGGGCTTATATGCTGTTTGGAGAGAGGAAGTGAGTCGGGGTCGGGTGGCGCTCCGGGATTGGAGGGTGTTATCACTGGAGTAGTGGGCAGATCTTACTTTCGCGCCCTGCGCCTGCGTACTGTTGCATTCACCTGGGCAGTGGCGGGAACCGGAGAACAAAGGAGTAAGGAGGAAGAAGAACAAGGAAGTGACAAAGCAGATTTTGTGTCTGCGCCATGTTGTGGCGTCCGCCATGTTGCGCCATGTAACCACTGGTTGCTATTGCTTAGGTTGTTGGCACCTCTCTTGGCAGACTCCAGTGACGGCTCCCAACAATTAAAAAAATAATAAATCAGTAAGTCCTTCATAGATCAACTCCCCAACTGCCTCCCAAGGCAGAAAATTACCTCGGGAAAACAAAGAATGGCCCCAGGACTGGGCTTGAATCCGAGAATAGTTAATAGAGCAGCATATTGGGGAAGGACTTCGTCCTTTTCCAAAGGCTTGTAGATAAAGGGTCTCATTTGAGTCTCATGGCACCAAGGGAGGGGACACAGGATATTTTTATCCCATTTTACAGATGTAAAAACTCTAATGATACAGAGAGGTTAAGAGATCTGCTTAAAGTCACACAGCAATTTGATGGAAGAACCAGAACTCTGGATCCCTCTGTTCCTAGCACATAGTTAGACTTTAGCTGCTTCTCTGGGTGAAATGAGATAATGTGTGACAAGTGCTTAGTCCAGCCAGTACCACCTGGCAAACAGCCCCATTTGCTGTCATTAGGTTGCCAGGACCTCTGATCCCACTTCCTACAGGTCATACCTGAAGATCAATGTCATTTACCCTGTGCACCCACCTCCTGGGTGACAGTGGTGAGTGTTCTAATAAACCACTGTTGGAGAAAACATCCTTAATTTGAGCCCTTAGGAAACTCTGCTGCATTTTCCTACCTGGGGAGGAAAACACTAAATCTGGAGTCTGTAGATTAAACAGAAGAAAGAAAGTTATATCTGTGATAATTCCACAAACATTTACAAGAGTTTTACCATGGCAATGGCCCAAGAGCCTTCAGGGTCCCCAAATTAGCTTTGGTAAAGTAGCTTTCATCGTTGCTAATGGAAGCACCATGCTTTTACCTAGCCAGACCCTGTAATTGCACGAAAGAGCTAGGAGGTCTGTGAGTTGAGAAGATAGGAATGTCTGTCCCACGTGTGACCACTCACAAGAACAGGGGTGAGATGTTTCTGGAGCTCTCACCCGGAACTCGTCACTACACTGCTGAATCATGAACTGTAGCGGGGCAGTCAAGAGTCAGATGGAATGGGGTGTGAGGCCTAGCTCTGTCACTTCCTAACTGTGTTCTGTTGGGAAAATTAATTAACTCCTCTGAGTCTATAATGCCTCATCTACATGATCAAGCTGCTTATGTACCTAACAAATAGAACATAAAGCATTTAGCTGAACAAATGAGAAATCTCATTATTACTAATAGTATCATTACAAAAGGGCAGGAAATGATCCCAGAAATCACCTCACCCAAAGGTCCCAAACCTGACAGAGCTGATGCCCATGTATCACATGAGGACGTTTTAAGACTGCCTATGGCTGGAGCCCAGGCATTCCTATGCCATGCTATCTGCTTTCACACACTCAAATTCATAGACCTCCCTGCTCCTTTGGTTTGCAATTGCAGAGTCTGCTTAGGGTAAAAGTATGGTGCTTCCATTAGCAAAGACTACAGCTATTTTTCAGAATCTCTGAGGATGGGGACAGGACTTCTTTACTTTTCAAAGCCCCTCGGGTGATTCTTAAGCAACCAAGTTAACATCAGACTGAATGATCTTGGGGAATGCCTGACCTGAGCTCAAGAGAGGCTAAGAAACCTCCTGAAGGTCACAGAACCACGGAACTCATTAGCAATAACACCACCACCACATACCCTCTTTTCTCATTTCCGGTCCAGTGACCTTCCCAAATGTGTTCATCAATTGCAATGAATGTACCACACTAATGAAAGACGTTGTTAATGTGGGGAAAAGTGGGAGGTGTGGGGACTGGGGCATATGGGAATCCCTTATATTTTTTATGTAACATTTTAAGCAATCTAAGTATCTTTTAGAAAAATTAAAAAATATATTTTTAAAAATTAAGGAAAAAACAGGATAGCTTTCATAGTTGATGTCTCAGGTATATTCCACGTGGTCTTTGCCTACTATGTATTAGCAACTATTTAGAGCCACCAACAGATTTCTCCCTAAGGATTTACAGCGTGTATTTCAGTTCAGAGCAGCACCCAGGGAGACTGGGGAATCTGTTTGAGTGCCAAAGGACCTCTGACGTCCCCCAGTAGAAGCCTGGCTTTTCAAAACGTAAGACCACAGGTGGGGGAACCAAGCACCATCCCACAGACACCACCTCCATGTGGCTTCCTGGGTGATGGGCACAGTGAGCAGGAAAGGAACACATGGGAAGAGACAACCTCGCATGCAAACCCACCAGTGATGGCAGGTGTTATAGGTGTAACCTGAGGATGGTCCTAGGAAGAGCTACATCCCCTTGTAAGCCAAATATGTGCCAGGAACAGTGCTGAGCATTGAGCTAGCATACTTCCGTGGTCCTAGGTGGTGAATATTCTTGTTTAGCCTTTATTCTTATTAATCATTTATTTTTATTTATCATCTTAAGGATGAGGAAAGGTAAGGTTGAGGGGAGGAGTACTGTTCTGAGATGAGCATAAAGGCATATAAAAAGAATCCTGCCTTTTTTAGGAAGTAAAATTTGCCTCTAATGAATGCTATAACTGTTAATAATGACTTTTTCTTTAAATAACAGGATATTTGTTGCCCTCAATATTTCTCTACACTCCACTTTACTCAGTTGTAAAGTAAGGATTCGTAATGTGCTCAATTTCTAAGGTGGTGAAGATTAAATGATTTAATGGATATAAAGCACTTAGCACAAAGAATACATATTAACTGTTCGATGAGGGTTAGATATTGTTATAATTACTACTAAAATGTGAATTTGGCTTTATAAACACTAAGATTTACTCAACTCTATGTGTGAAAAATACAATGAATGATTCAGTTGAGTGCATTTAAACCTATAATAATGTTACATTTATATAATTATGGATGCCACTTAGGACTTCATATACTGTATTAGTTTTTTTATTGCTGTGTAACAAATTACCAGAAACTCAGTGACTTAAAATAACACCCTTTCATTATCTCATACTTTCTATAGGTCAGAAGTCCAGGCAAGGCATGGTTGGGTTCTCTATTCAGGGTTATTCAAGGCTGAAATCAAGGTGTCAGCTGGGCTGTGGTCTTTCTGAAGGCTGTGGGGAGGAATCCACTTCCAAGCTTATTCAGGTTTTTGGCAGAATTCAGTTCCTTGCTGTTACAGCAGTGAGGTTCCCATTTCTTTGCTGGTCATTGGAGCTGAGAACCAGTCTCAGCTGGAGGACAGCTGCACTCCTTGCCAGGTGACCGCCTCCATCCATCCCTCTTCAAAGCCAGCAATGGAAATCTCTCTCCTGTCAAATTCCTCTCATGCTTTGAATATCTCTTACCAGGAAAGGCACAGTCCTTTTAAGACTTAACTTTTTTGTCTGGCTCACCCTGGATCATCTACCTAACCAGCAACCAATTTGGGACCTTTTCTTAAATGCAAAATCCCTTCTCAACAGCACCTAGAAGAGTATTTGGTTGAAAAATGGGGAAAGATGTGTGTCCACCAGGGGCTGGGAATCTTGAGGGCCATTTTAAACTTATTCCTACCATAGATACATTTTCTCATCCACTCTGGCTTGGGTCAAAATCAGATGAGACAGTAAAATAATGAGTGACTGCATTATGCATGGCTTGTGAAATAATTCTTTAAAACATTATCCTCATTGTTTTATGATCATACTTCAAATATGGGCACCCAGTACCCTTGACTAGCACTAAGCAGTATGGAGAATTAGAGATGCTAATGGTACTGTATTATTAGGTCCTACAGGAAGAATCCCAAATACTCCTCAATATTTGCTGTAAGTTATTTAACCTTTCCATGCCTATTGTATCACCTGTAAAAGGGAGAGATAAGCGTTTGCCTCATAGAGCTGATTAGATATGTTTTACATAAATGATAATGATGATGAGAATCTGTCATTTCTGGCAAGCTTAACATGTGCAGGTATTACACATCCATCTAGGTGCTCTGTGGTATAATTGAAGGTGAATGGCTTCAGAACTGAGGGCAAATATTTGATTCAATCCCAGTTCCATCTCCTTGGGAAAATTTTGTTACCACTCAGAGCCTTAGTAACTTTAGAGTGGTGGCAAGAATGATCACAGGATAATTCTAGACCTACTGTAGAGGCCACCCAATATATGGTGAGTATACAATACAGACCATACAGAAAGCTCCTTTCCTTCTAAATCTGTAGTCATTCAAGTACCATCTTCATGATTTTTGCCATACCTGCATACTATCTATTCTGTGGTTTATTTGGCATTCTTTAAGTTGACTTCTTTTTTTTTTTTGCCCACGAAATCATGATTTGATGTGTTATTTTCATTTTTTTCTAAGACCACATTAAAATAAATGCATAACTATTAGAATAAAATATACTTTCCAAAGTTACCACATGTATCATGGGAAATAAAATATCACATTCTGGGAAGTGAGGCAGTGAGAATGTGAAGACCCCTTTTAAGTGAAAGAGAATGTTCCTTGAGGTCCCTGAAGAAACATATGGAAATCTCCCCAGATTTTACAAAGCTAGCTTCTGCTTTTTGAGGGAGTGTCTTGAAAATGAATTCATCTGATTTTTAAATTAAGCTTAGTGAATAGGGAAAAAATATATTCTATTAAAAGAAAATGAAAATCTGCCAGGCCCAGAATTCACTTTCAAGTCTTTTTAACTCCAAAGTCCACAAAAAATGGGGGCAATGGGGAGGAGACAAGTGAGGAGACTAGTTGGGGGAAGAAAGTAGAGAAGGAAAAACAGAAGTGCAGAGGAAGAGAGACTGGCAAATTGGCATCCATAGAGAAGAGAGAGAGAAGGAGAGGGAGAAGGTAGGGTGAAGGTGAAGGAGAGGGAGAGAGAACACATTAGGAAAGAAGAAGAAGGAAAAGACTTTTGGTGAATTCTTAATTATTCTAAAGCATCTTATCTCCACACACTTGGGTTACTATAGGCTTTAAAGTGCAGTTACTCCCTATCACTTCTCTTTGCATGCTATTTAGGTGATTGCCAGCTATTCAGCTGCTCTTTTCTCTTAAGCCTTTAGAACTCATCTCAGAATCCAGATGATACAGCTACCCACTAGGGCAAAATTACAGGACTGCACAACATGTCCAGTAATCAGAGCAGTATGGCTCCAGGATCTGAGAGTCAAGCTGGGATCCTTAACTCTGAGTCTCTGTCCCTGACCTAAAACCTAGAAACACTCATTGTGTCGTGACCAACAAGTGAAAATTATGTTGAACGAGGGAATGAGATGGTTCCAGTGTCTCTTTTTTATTTTCAGCTCCTTGGTGGATTTCTTACAGCATTTGCATCTACAGCTAGAATTAAATTTTCTGCCTTTGCCACTGCCTGCCCCAAGAAGCACCAGAGCTCTGACTGCTGAGTACCCAGGGAAGAGCACGTTCAGCCTATGTTTTAATTAGGCCCTGACATCTGGTGTGAACTTCAAGTGCTTATTTGCACACCTGCAGGCTATTGGCTATAAATCACCCAGCCTATCTGGTGTTAACTGGCGCAGATGGAGACTGTAGCCATTCAACTTAGCAGGGCAATTGTGTGGGTCTTGCCGAATGTGCAGCAATTGTGAAT
Organism: Tolypeutes matacus; assembly: GCA_026826555.1. Taxonomy (NCBI): domain Eukaryota; kingdom Metazoa; phylum Chordata; class Mammalia; order Cingulata; family Chlamyphoridae; genus Tolypeutes; species Tolypeutes matacus. The sequence goes on from JAKSZT010004015.1 coordinate 13,927,717, forward strand.
CATGGCCCCCCTCACTTCCAGGTACTCTGCTTTCTTCCTCAAGTAAGACACATTTCACCTCTTCTGCCCATCTTCATAACGAATACAGCTGGTTAGAAGAGAAGCTTGGCAACAGGGCAATCTTGGAAGGCTTTCAGAGGAGAGGCAAGAGAGGCAGGGCTCTAGGATGGGATTGATTGGGTCTATAAAGACAATGAAATTTGCCAAGGACTTAAAACAATCATCTGCCCTCCTCTGTTAAACCAATGTGACACATACTGCTCCAACCTCATCTAATGAGTCTCTGGCCTTCAAATGTGCAGAAGGAGGTCAATTTGATGGGAGTTGGCCAGAGGGACCTCGTGTGCACTTGTGTTTCCATGATATTGGGAAGAGCATTCATTGAAGGCACCAACTCAAAACTGAGGCCTTGTTTCAGGGATCCTCACCTGTAGCATCTGTTTTATTTACCACTGTATCTCTGGTGTGTGACATTGCTTACATGCTCAATAAGCATTTGTGGAAAGAAAGAATGAATAATAAGCCAGCTGAGACAGTATTGCCAGACCACTGAGACCCATTAGCTTCCTGAATGCATCCTTCTGGATGTTCTCAAAGCTCTGGGTAACTTGCTGGAAAATTCCACCTGTCGTGTGTTCATCAGCTATAAAATTGGGATGCTTTTAGTTGACTCTCATTGTTTCCTATTTATCTCTTGCATGCCTGTGAGATCCCAGCTAGCTTACACTTTAGCTGAAAAGTCAAGGCATTTGTAACATTCTGGCAAATGATAGAAAACAGAATAATGCCTAATGTGGTACTTATAAAATAGTGGAGGAGTTCAGAAGAGAGGAGATTCCCTGTGGACCAGGAAAATGAAGAAAAGGATGTTGATTTAGGCCTGGAGCTATGGTTTGTCAGAGAAATTGTGGACAGTCAGTCTCCACAATTGAATAAAGAAGGAAAGAAGTATAAATTACCAACATGGATAATGGACATACCTAGGTTACATTCCTGGCTTCACCATTTACAGCCATAAGAATATAGGCAAATAGCATAATCTTTCTAAACATTAGTTTTCTCTTATAAAAGAGGGAAATTAGACCACAGATGGAGAGACAGAGCTAGAGAGAGAGGCATGGAATGGATTCCCCCCAGTAAGTGGAAGTGTGCCCTGGTGACACCTTGATTGTGGACTTCAGAACCAAGACAACAAATTTTTGTTATTTAAGCTAACTAGTCTGTGGGACTTTGTTATAGCAGCCCTGACAAACTAAGACAGACCCCAAAATTTCTTTGAAAATTTCACTGTACCAAAAGTATGGGAACCCTGGCCTGGGAAACCGAAAAAACTAATTTTGCTGGTTGGGGCATTAGAGATAATCACAGCACTTTTTATCCTTGTATATTGTACATTTAGCATATCCAGGAAGCAAGGTCTTAGGAAAAGTAGGATTCTGGTCTGCTTGGTTATTGATTATTTTAAGCCACATGTACACAATTTAAAACCCAGTCATGCCTCCTTTCACTGAAATATCAACAGTGTTGTAATAAATGTTTGTAAAGTACCTGATAGAAGTAAGTAAATGGAGCTGTTAACTTGTGTTCTGAGGGTAACAAGGTGCTCAGGCAGCCCAATCTGCCAAGAATAAGAATGGAAATTGATCTCTTTCTTGAAGTTTAGAATTTAGGAGCCATACCCTAAAGTTTCTGGTCCTTTCTTCTCTTACCTAAGAAAGCAACTCTGGGAATGTGTGCAGACTGTTAAGGACAGGGTCTGAGATCCCCTTACGCAAGCCCTAGCCAGCCCTGCAATCGTGGCTGTGGTGGTGGTGGTAGTGGTGGTCGGAGGATTCTAGTATTTCTCTGAACAGATCCTAGAGCAGAACCAGGGCAAAACTGGGGGAGGAGGTGAATTATTATATAAAAACCAGCAACAAAATTGAGGAAATAGGTACACTGTTCAGATTTCTTTATGAACTCTGGAGGAAAGTGTTTCTGCCTGGAATACAATTTGCTTTTTGGTGAGAATGGAAGATGGAGAATAAAGTATTTCCACCGAAGTCGTGAAAAGAGAAAGAAGGAGGGAAAGAGTGGACAGAAGGATATCCTCTTGGGCACAGACATAGTGACAGTTCTTGCACAACTTGTTACTACAGGTGTCTATAAAATGTGAGCTCTGATGTTTGGAAAGACCGGGTAGAGGAAGATCTCAGATATTCACTCATTCCTTAGTGAGTTCAGTAAAACACATGGATAAGCAACGTCCTTGAAAAAAACTGGCTCTGTTTTATTTTTTCTTTGTACAGTCAGTGAAAGATAATTATGGATACCTCTTTCAGGGATGACAAAGCTATTCTTTTATTAACAGGGTTAGAGAATAGTTATCATGCTTGACTGTGTGTCCTTCTTGATACAATTTAAGGGCTAAGGTGCTATTCAAAATGTGAATTGTTATTACAGAAGCTGCTCTGAAAAAAGTATAATATATATTGATCCACCCAACAGATACTAAGCACAGCTTTCCTTATCCTGAAGAGTACAAAATATTTAGTAGTGTCTGTGCCTAAATTTCTGTTCAAAGTCAGATAATAAGGAAAACACAGAGAAAATAATTAGAGCTCTTAAAAGATAGACCTTAGAAGAAAGTCCAGCCTTCTTTTTACAGATTCATAAATAGAATCATAAAATTTTATTGGTGAAAAGAACTCTAAAGATCATATTACTTAAATTATTTTGGATTAGTTGCTGATTTGATGGTAAATTTAAAGATACAGAATCTGGGACCCTAAGAAGCCCAATCCAGCTCTACATATCACCCTATCACTTTATTGGTCTCCTGAGAAAATTACGTACAAGGTAAGAGCAAAAAGGGATGCAAAGTTACATTGTTTATAGCTGTGAAAATTTTCCCAGTTCTCGGGCTTATTGAAGCCTAAACTGTACTATACTTCCCTGCTTATCTATCTATGTATCTATCTATCTATCTATCTATCTATCTATCTATCTATCTATCTACCTACCTATCCATCCATACATCCATCCTCACCACCTAAGTCTTGATCCCAGTATTCCAACACATGCCTGTAGGAAAAGAGGGATGGCCAAGTCCCAAGAAGGGGCTTAAGTCCACTCCTCCAGCCATGGGCATTGAATCAAAGAGAGAGAGAGGTGGGCAACATGGGAATCCCAATGGGTTCCGTGTAATATTTTGGGTAATCTAAGCACCTCTTAAAATATATGTATATATATATAAATAACATTTTTGTAAGCAAATACACATATATGCATATATATTTATATATCATTTTGCAAATGTTTGTATGTATTGTGAGAATTTTGATTTTTACCCACAATAAAAATAAATTAAAAAAATAAAAAAAAATAAAAATAAAAAAAGAGAGAGAGAGGCTAACAGCCTCTCCTAGTGGCTAGCCTTGCCTACATCTGTTTACCACATGGAGACAGGAAGACAGATGAAAAAAGAAACTCAAGCTCTTCAGCATACAGTGACCTTGACCATTAGTGATAATAAACCTCCCTGTCAATGTCTTGGCACTAATCAGTCAGATAAGCAACTTCTCTTCCCTTGCAGAGGAAACTAGGAAGATAGTGGACAGGGGACTCCTTCCTGCTGGGAGGAGGAGGAGTGCACGTGTTTCTGCCTCTACAATAATAATAATAACAACAGTATCTACCGTATATTAAATACATACCATGTGCTAAGTTCTGTTCAGGGGCTTTATGTACATTATCTTATTTAATCTTCAAAGAATGCTGTAGGGTTGACATGATTATACTCATGTTACAGATAAGGCTTAGAAAGCTTGGGTTGCACCTGCTTTGGGGCCATCTACTAAGTGTTTGACTATCTATTGTGATGTATAACCTACAATTGATGGATAAAAATAGAAATAGTAGAAAATTCACTTCCACCACACACCACCCACCCTAGACAGTTTAGTTCTACCTTTGGTAATTCTGACCATCATTAATTCCCTCCTTGTATCCCTATAGCCTACTACACTGATTATTATTTGTACACTGTAAAGCAGTGTTTCTCAACTGTGGTGATTTGCCCCCCATGAGACATTGACAATGTGCAGAATCACTTTGGCTACCACAGCTTGGGTTTAGGGGGTGCTACTGACATCTAGTGGGTATAGGCTAGGGATGCTGCCATCCATCCTGCAAGGCACAGGCCAGCAAAGAATTATCTGGCCCGAAATGTAAATAGAGATATTGTCAAACCCATTTAGAAACCCTACTCTGTAGCCACACAGAGAAATTGAATCACTTGTCTACATTAGCCTTTAGTTGTTTGGAGAGAGCAAAAATACCAGTCTAAACCCTCCACCATATGTATGTCCCAATCCTTACCATACTGACTCTCTAGTCATCCTATATCCATCTGTTCTAATAATCCCCTTTCTAAAATGGAAGCTTAGAAGACTAAGTGAACTACTCAATATCAAAAACTACTGAGCAACAAAGCCAGATCCAACAGTACTCACTTCCTATTTCAAGTGCCTTCCAACTACATGATTTTTAATTTTCCAATCCCTTCATTGGGAATAAGGGTGAATAATACAGACAATGCCTCTATTCTCACAAAGGTTATACTCCGGTAAAATTTATTATTAACCCAACATGTTCCTTACCCATGTAGGAATTATCCCCTCTATTGTCATTTGATTTGGACATGTCTGCTTTCAAAACCAAAAAAAAAAAAAAATTCTCACAATCAAGGCCCTCATGGAAGCATGACTATTTTTATGCCAAATGTGTCTGTGCATATAGAGCAGTAGAACAGAATAGAACCCAGAAATAGACTCACACACAAATAGTCACTTGACTGTGACAAAGGTATCAAGGCAATTCAGTGGGGAAAGGTTAAACTTTTTAACAAGTGGTGCTAAAACAATAAGAATATATTGAAGAGCCATAAGCAAAAAAAAAAAGAAAGAAAAGAAAAAAGAACATAAATCTTCTAGAAGAAAACATAGGAGAAAAGCTTAGTGACTTGATTTAGGTTTGGCAAAGATTTCTTAAATACAATATGAAAGCATGAACTGTAAAGGAAAAAAAATCAATAAGCTGGACTTCATACAATCATAAACTCTTCTATTTCGAAAGACACTGTTAGAAAAATTAAAAAGCAAGCTATAGACTGGGAGAAAATATTTGCACATAGCAATAAAGCACCTGTATCTAAATATGTAAAGAACTTTTATAACTAATAATAAGACAAACACCTAGTTTAAAAAATAGGAAAAACCTTTGAACAAACACTTCCAAAAAATAAAAAAATAAACAAGTGGCAAATAAACACATGAAAAAATGTACAACATCTTTAGACATTAAAAACACAGTGAGATACCACTACATACCCACTAGAATGACTAAAAATTAAAAAGACTAACCATACCAAGGATTGTTGAGAATGTGGAGCAACTAGAACTCTCATATTCTGCTTTGGGCATGCAAAATGACAAAATCACTTTGTAAAACAGTCTGGCAATTTCTTAAAAAGTTAAACATATACCCAACCTTTGACCTAGCCATTCCCCTCTTAAGTACTTACCCAAGACAAAAAGAGAAACATATGTCCACATGAAGAATTGTAGTCAAATATTCAAAGCAGGTTTATTTTAACAGCCAAAACCTGGAAACAACCCATTTGTCCACAACAGATGAAAAGATACACAAATTGTGGTATATCCATACAATAACAAGGAAGGACTTAGTATAGGTGAATCTCAAAACAATTATGCTGGGCAAAAGAAACCAGACCCCCCTCCACACCAACAAAATACGTATTGTTTGGTTTCTTTTATATAAAATTTTAGAAAATGCAAACTAATCTATAGGACAGAAAGCAATTCAGTGCTGTCTGGAGGAAAGGGGTAAGGAGGAACTGGGAACTATAAAGGGGCAAGAGAAAACTTTTAGGGTTTTGGATGAGTTCATTATCTTGACTGCAGTGATGATTTCACAAGTATATACACATTGTACACTCTAAATATGTGTTGTTTATTGTTTGTCAATTATACCTCAATAAAACTGGATAAAATAAAATAAAATAATTAAATGGGTCCGTGACAAAGAGAACAGTTCTGTGTCCTGACACTCCCTTTCCCCATTTGAAGGCCTGCCATGTGATTAATAGCATTGTGCTAATAAATTCTGCTAATTACAGTGGCCACAGAGTGCCTACTTCCTTTAGCGCCGGCTGGCAAGATCTCCTAACCTCTGTCATCTCTTGGAAAGGTCTTCTGGTAGAGCCGGTCAGTGGTCAGCCACCCCATCCATGAAAAACTGAAAAGCTTAGAAATTGCACATGGGTGACATCAGTGACTTCACCCTGGATGATCTTCATCATTAAGTACGGATTGAATTGCACTAGTCATTTCAGAGTCAAAGGCAGAGCTCAGAGGCTACTTGAGACGCAATCTGGTAAAAGCCAGTGTCTGAATACATCTTTCATTTCCACATAACCTCGCAATGCAGCATCCTTGAGTTTCATTTCACATATTTATTTGTACCCCTAATTACATGTCTTTGAAAGCCTATTTGTTTGGCCTTTTCAATGTCTCTTTCCTGACCAAGAAACAAAAAGATCCAAAACCACATCAATACCACAATTCTTCAAGATAGATTTATTTCTCCAGCAAAGGAAACATTCTTCTTGGGTGTGGGTTAAACGTGTTTGGGTGCTAGAAATTCACATATTCAGTGTTTGGGTAGATGATGATGATGATGTTGTTTGACAGATTTTTGTCATCTTACCATCAATTTTCTCTGTGTCTGTATATATCAAACAGAAAGTGGCTCTAATGTGTATTATACATGAGAAGCTTCCTACTATAATAGAAATTACCACAACTTTGAACTCAAATCTGTACTCAAATCCCATATGTAAAATTTTCTAGTTGTATAATCTTGGATAAATTTCTTAAATTGCATGAGCCTCAGTTTTCTCTTCTGTAAAGTAGGATATAATTATTGTAAAGATTTTAAATAAGGTATTTTTCTAGAAGCTGTAGTGTAGTGGTTCAGATCATGGGATCTGAAGCCAGACAGTCTATATTTGAATCTTGGCCTCACCACTTATTTTATAACACAACATGCCTCAGTTTCCTTATCTGTAAAATGGAGATGATAAGAGCACCTACTTCACAGGGTTGGTATGTATATTAAATTAATTAATACATGTAAAACATTTACAACAGTACCCGGCACGAGATGAGGACTCGATATGTTAGTTACCATCAATATTATTGTTGTAGTTATTTTGTTATTTCTGCCATATAATAGTTGTTGAATTGATGGTAGGCATTGTTCATTTAAAATGCTCTCTCTCTTTTATTATTTTTTTTCTTATATTACTTTTTACTTAGATGTGGAATATGAAAGTTTTCTAAACCTGTTGAGAGAAAGAATGACACATTTTTCCTTGTGTGTGTGTGTACACGTGCATGTGTGTATGTGTGTTGCTCAGCAAAGCAAATAGAATAATAACTAATATGAGATTTTAATTATCATGTATGTCAGCAGTGCTGCTGTGTAAATCAAAGTTAATTGAATCTGAGCTCTTGCTGCATCTTCAATCCTCCTACCAGCTCAGGAGCAAGCATGCTATTTTCTACATAAACAAAAAAGGTGCTTCTAGAAAGGGTGTTCAGAATAAAGCAGGATGCCATCTAGGCAAGGGCAATTTCAAAAAGACTCCTCATACTGACTTCCACCCAAGGTGTGCTAGAAGGAGCTTAATTTTTCCTTTCTGTGGGGTTAGATATAGTCCTCTGGTAGCTATCTTTGGCTTTATCCTTCAAAAAATGGTTCAACCTCTTTAAATCAATGGTTTTGTCTTAATCTTTCAGAGCACTACTGAGTATAATGGGTTCAAAATTTTTCAATAACTTAATTGGCCATTATGTGAATAGTACTTTATTATTTTATGTAAATGCACAGTTTTCAAATTTATTCTGCCAAAGCACCCTTTCCTCACACCAACTCTTGCGTGAACACTTAATTCATAAAGCTGAAAATAAGAGAAGCTGAGGGTATAGATTGAGAAATGGAGCTTGTGGCTACCCAGCCAACCCCTCCCCAAGAAGTAGCCCCAGAAGTACTTCCAAGAAACTCCAAATATTCTTCAGATCACAATTTGAAAAATTCTGCCTTAAGGTAACTTTCTTCACTCCATTTTCCAAAGAGACCCCTCATCACTGTATTTATGTATTTCATGAGCTGCTCATCTCCCCCTCATCTTCACTGGCTGTGCTTTTATAAATTTCAATCATGTTGCCACTAAATTATCTTCTTTCAAAGTAAAAAATCCTAAGATTTTCAAAAAACAACCAAAAAAAAAAAAAAATCCTTCTGCACACCCTACTATTTTCATTCCTCTAATCATTATAATGATTAAGAAAAAGGAGACAGACTGGAAATTTCAAGATTCTTTAATCTGGAAAGATACAAGTAAAACTCTGGATTCATTGAAGTCCATGAAATCATGGAGCTGGGAAAGAGAAAGATAGGTTTGTTCAGCAAATGCTTGACTAATAGATCTTGAGTGGATTCTTCCTTGTAGTTTGAAAACAATGATCCATGCAGGGTATGAGAATTTATTACTGCAGCAAATGGAAATCAAAAATAGAAATCACTTTGCAAAAGGCTGAGTGAATAAACAAAGACTATAAAACTATAAATGTTTGCTACTCACCCAGTCTTGGGATGGTAAATCTATGATATACATACTACCATTTCCACCTCCAACAGCCAAAGCAGAGATCCCTAAAAGATCATGGCAAAGGTAAAGCCTCAGTGTCACGTCACAACATAGTGTTCTAGCCACCACTAGCAATTAATTATTCTGCACGTGTGGGTGATTGAAGTGTGCTTGCCAATACTGATCTAGTCCAACCATCAGATTTCACATATGGGAAAACAGAGGCCCAGACAGTGGATAATTTGCCCAATGTCACACAGCTAATAAGCAGTGGATGGACATGCCTTTTACCAACACAGGTCTGTGTCCATTACACTGAACATGCTAGAACATTGGTTGGACCTGTTTGAGAATTCCTGTGTCCTGACTTCCCACATCCACATATAGGGAGCTAAGAGGATCTCTTACCATTCATTCAGTCTCAAAGTTGCTGCACAGTGTTCATTCCCCTACAGCCTTTCAAAATTTATGTCACTAATGCTACACATCACTGTAAAGGTTAAGAGCACAAGTTTTGCCTGATAAGGTGGAACAGGGCTGCTACTTACTTGGCATGAAATCCCCAGAATGCAGTTTCACCTCTTTGAACCTCAGTTTCCTCTTGCATAGAATAAATGCCCACCTCATAGGGAGGCTGTAAGAGGAAATCAGATACTGAATGTGAAAGTGCCTAGCACAGGGCCCAGAATTTGTTAGGTAGAATTTTTAAACAATAAAAATTTTATTTTTTTCCCTTCCTATTCAGTTCCGCAAGTTGTTGACTCCTTGACCTTGAATGGGGGATTTAACCTTTCAGAGCCTCTTTATTTTTAAAATTGGTATCATGTTAGTATTGACCACTGGCCTGCTTTGAGGAATAAATGAGATTATAGTGGCAGCAGCAAAACAACAAACTTAACTCATAACCTAGGTACAGATTTTATACAGAGGCGTCTTCTGGAAGACTCTCCCACTTCCTTGCACTTACTTAAATGCCTGGCCCCAGTGGCTTTTGCCATGACGAACATTTCTGTTTTGGGTAGTGCAAGTGGAATGCAAAGGAATTGGCTACCATAAGAAGGCCCAGCTCTCTCTTGAGAGGGGTGTATGGTGAATGCGATAGCCGTTGGATTACAAATTTGCAGACCTGGGTACTAATCTAGTCTGTCATGAGTTTTTGTTTTTGTTTTTGTTTTTGTTTGTTTTTTTTTGTTTTTACAGCTGCTAAATTTTTTTTATTTCCTCCACAGAAAACACTAGAGAAACTTCAAGCCAAAAATACATTCTGATTTTCTACAGTGTAAAAAGTATTTTTATTATGTGTAGCAAATTAAGTTAATAAATTTTTTATTTACAGAATTAAATGTGTTATCATTCCACTGCTTAATTATCAACGTCAAACTTAGTTCTCTGAAGCTTGAAACAATGAAACAAGATTTATCTTCGATAGTCCTCTTAAAAAGAATCCACAGCTGTTTCCAGTCACCAGAATATAAAGGTTATATATCCAGGAATGGGTTCTGGAGCCAGTTTCCTTCTGTGAGATTTGTTTTTTAGATGGGCTTCTTTTCATCTCCACTTGTATGGACAAACTGGTGTTATGCTTCAGAAACTCTCCACCTATTCATTAGAATTCTTGGATCCTAATTTCTTTGAGTTATTCATTTTAGGTCCTTTAGAATAAATTGGTGGACTTCCATGGTTCAAAATTTCGGACAACCTCAACATGGCTTGATCTCATTCACTCCTGTTACCACACCCAAGATGAGCAGAGACCTGTGGGACATGCCAATACCTACCGGATTTTTAAAAATGAACTATTAGCTCTTTCATATTTTTAGCAATGATCTGTCTTGTAGTTCCCTCTCACAGATCTAACAAATAGTTCTGTGAGCAAAGCAGAACCACAACATTCCTCAATGAGGCTGTCATGAGTTTTCTCTGTCATCTTTAGCAGGTCATTTAGCCTCTCCGGGCTTTAGCAGAATCCACCATGCCCACCTCACAGCATTGAATGGTCTAAATGAGAAATTATCCAGGGAAATCTAACGACTCTACAAATATATATGTGTGTGTGTGTGTGTGTGTGTGTGTGTGTATATACACACACATATTTCTTTTTCCTGGAACAAAAAGAGCAGGGGGGCGCTGTTCCCTGGAGTTTGAATTGGCTCTGGTTTATCTTTATTATCTTACCTGCGCATATGCCTTTTTCTTTTTTTTTTTTTTGGCTGGACTTTGTGACTCTGGTATTTATCAGTCCTTTAAGAATAAAAGTCTTTACATATGGGGATTCCAATACACCCCGCTCCTCACACCTCCCACATACTTCCACACTAGCAGCATCTTTAATCAGTGTGGTACATTCATTGAAACTGATAAACACATTTTGGAGCATTGCCACTAAGCATGGATTATAGTTTACATTGTAGTTTACGCTCTCTCCCATTCAACTCTGTAGGTTATGACCGGATATATAATGGCCTGTATCTGTCATTGTAATGTCATTCAGAATGATTCCCAAGTCCCGAAAATGCCCCCTATTTCACTGTTTTTCTCTCTTCTTAACCCCAAAACATCCATGGGTCACTGCCTCCACAACAATGGTATTTTTTCCATTGCTAGAATCACAACAAGTCTATAGTAGAACACTAGTAAGTTTATTTTAGTCCATGGTTCATTTCCCAGTCCTGAGGACTCTGGAATGATGATGCTCACTCCACCATTAATTGAGAGGGCCTTCGACCCCATACATCCAATGGATGAGACTCTCTTGCTTACCGTTTTCAACACTTTTGGTTCCTTAGTGTGTTGTTTGTCCATCATCTCCTCCCCATTAGTTGTCCTGGGTGAGTCCATTGAACTGTAGAGTAGGTGTTGCAACTCTGTTGAGATTCAGGGCTCAGCTGGCATATGGACAGCCCAAAGATTTAAGTCTTTGGATGTACACCTACCAACTCTAATACTAATTATAGGTTCAAATAGAAGGACAGAAGAGTCATGCATAGGGAAACCACTGCTGAGTCTAACTCAGTTACGCTGGGGAGCATAAATACTAGATTAGGGCCCACTGGCAAGGGCCCAAATTCCTGAGCTGTCTGCCCTGACTATAGTGTCTGGATGTCTCCATATCCCTGAGGAGCTTCGCTATTTGGGGTCGTATCTACTTTGTCAATGAGATCCTGTTGAGATGTGCATAACTGCTACCTCTGGGATGGCCTTCCAACTTACTTTGAAGTCTCTTAGCCACACAAACTCATTTGTCTTTAGCTTTCCTCCTTTTGGTCAAGGTGTTTTTGTTTGTTTGTTTGTTTGTTTCCAGATACATTGCTTGTTGGTACTTGGTAGCAATCCCTCAGTGCCAGGGAGGCTCATCCCCGGGACTCATGTCCCACACTGGAGGGAAGTTGTTGCTTTTGTATGCTGAGTTCAGCTTAGAGAAAGGCCACATTTGAGCAACAAGGAGGCTCCCTGTAGGTAACTCTTAAGGTACCCTACATCACTAGGCTAAGTTTCAATTTCAAGAGCAAAGGCTCATAAGCATAGTCATCAATATCAAGGGTCTTTCAATGGACCATCTTCCTTCACAAGTCATTGTCCCTGTACTTGGGGCATTTTTGTTGTCCCATTAGAGAATGTGGCAGAGCTCCCCCAGATGGGAATCTGATTTTCTTTTGGTTATTGTGTGAATCTCCACCCACTGTGACTAAAGCAATTTTTATGATTGTTATCTCCCTATAAGATAAAATTGAGGGGAAAGTATAGTGACTTAACAATGGTTGCAGAGAAAAGACACTGGCTTGGATGCCATCATTCAATAAAATTTATAAAATTATTCAGTAACCATTTATTGAATGTATGAATGGCTCTCCCCTACTAAAAAGGCAATCACACTGCATTCTATAAGAGTCATACATTCTGGTGTTTGGAAATCAACAGAAATTGTATGTATTTGCCACAGTAAAATGGATTAAAGGTCAATGTCTTATCAGTTACACTCTAGATAATTTGTAGAAGTCATAGGTGGGGCAGATATTGACTTTTTCACTTAAACACAGTGTTTCTTTAAAATGTTATTAATTTAATTTACAAACACTCCATACCCACCAAACATACATTCTGCCTTTATCCTCTACCCTTTTAACCATCCCATGATAACCTCTAATCTAATTTCTGTCCTTGCAAATTTGCTCTATCTAGTCATCTCTTAAAAGTGCAATATTTGTCCTTATGTCTTTTTCTTGTTTCACTGAGCATAATGTTTGCAAGTTTCTTCCATGTTACAGCATGTCTCAGAACTTCATTCTTTCTCATGGCTGAATAATATCCCATTGTGTGTATGTACCACATTTTATCGTCATGTGTTGACAGACACTTGAGGTGTTTCCACCTTTTGGCTATTGCGAATAATATGCTATAAACATTGGTGTGCAAGTATGTGTTCAGACCCCATTTTCACTTTTTTGGGGTACATGCCTAGAAATGGAATTGTTGAGTCATATGGCAATCCTATGTGTAACTTTTTGAGGAATGACCATATTGCTTTCAACAGTGGCTGCACTGTTTTACATTCCCACCAATAATGCACTAGAGTTCCAATCTCTCTGAATCTTTTTTATGTGAAAATCCTTTTTTTAACTTAAGAATTGGAAATGTGCTGCCCTACTTAGATTAAAGAAGATCTATGAGCAGCCGTCTTTAACTCCTACACATACAGCCAATTAGAGGGATCCTAGGCCTCAAAGAATCTTCTCCTGATCTTTACAGTAAGGACCCATGTTCAGACAGCTCATGACTTATTATATCCAATGACCCAATTCAGGCAGGGCACAAATGAATAATAGGTCTTCCTTTTTTCTGTCCCCCATCACAAATGGGCACACATACATGGCATATACGTGCGCGCACATGCACACACTCCTTCTCTAGAATCCTTGTGTCAAACACTTCAGGATTCCTTCTGCTAGCATTTTATGAGTCTCCAGAGTGATGACCAATAGGATGGCCCAATGACATGTGTCAGTTCTGATGGACCATCTTGACTAGCAGCCGTGAGTTTCCAGAATGGTATGAAAGCACTAGGTAATTTAGAATAAGTCCTTTAGGCTATTGGATATTTTGTATATGGGAGGATAAATCCTCATCTCTTGCTAGCTGTAGAAAAAGAGATGTATTTTCCGCCTATGAAGAAAGTGAAAGCACTAGACCATTATCAGTTTCCATGGCAACTCATATCCACTACAAGCTCAGTTCATCCTATCACTATGGAAGACTCAAGGAAAAAAAAAAAACAACATTAAGCCTCTCTCTGTGTTTTTTGTCAAATATTTTGAAGTGACATTTCATGAGCCTGAAACAACTTTTTCAGAGAGAAAAGGAGAAAAGAACATGAGAGGGAAGTAAAGGGGGAACAAAGAGTCTGGGTATGCTGGAGTCATGTTTGAGAGAAACTAACTGAGCTGATGTGGTCAACACCAGTGAAACCGAGAGGGAAGGAAAAGAAAACAATAAATATTTATTGAGTCCCACTGCATGCCCTGTACCCAATAATGAACAGTCTGCAACGTCTCAGAGCTCTCTATCTGGAAGGGAAAAGCAATAAACATACAGTTACAATGCAGGGGTACAAGGGCTTACAGGGTGAAAGTACAGTTGCAGTGGGAGTATGAGGACTGTGGGTCTGACACAGGCTTATAGGGAACTGGGGGAGAGGGAGATTTCCCACAGAAATCTGAAGAATGAGTAAGAGATAATCAGTGAAGAAGTCCTTGGACATTTCTGGTCGAGGGAGTGAAATGTGCCAAGGCCTTGAGAAGAGAGAAATCTGGAGTTCAGGGAGGGTACCAGGGACTGTCATGGAGCTGCCACTCCAAGGCCTTCTCCCACATGGATAAGACCATAAATTAATAAACTGTCCTCAGTAACCTCACTAACATAAGCCTTGAGCACAGTCCCAAAGCATGGTTAGTTTACAATCCCTCCAGTAACATGTCACTTCGAGAGTACAGAGAGAATGTGGATTTGGATTCAGACCACCTGGATCCAGCTCTGACATTTACTAACTGGTCTTGGGAGAGTAGAGTATTTATTTCTTCATTTGTAAAACAGGCAATATTTCCCAAGCATTGTTATCAGGATTAGAGATAGTTTATGTAACTAGTCAAGCACAGGACCTAGCACAGGGAAGGTACTCAATAAGCAGTATCTGCATTATTTTGTTTCTGATAATTAATAATAATAAAGAAAAGAAGATGTGTTTCCCCAGACCCTTAGCCCACCCACTTTCAAATGTGCAGTGAACCACTATGGGTGGTTCTGAGGAGAGCATCAGAATACAGTGGTCATGAAACAAGATGATGGGGGAGAATATTTGGGAAAGATCTCGTGTCCAACTCCAGCCCTGGCACTGCTCAGAAATCTCGTGCAGCCTTTCTTCAGACTGTGTCTGGAAGTCACTCCTGCATCTCAGAGCCCCTGTGCAGGAGCCAAGTCCAGGGAGAGGGAGGCAGTCCTCTGCAGGCTAAAAGGGCAGGGGGCAGCAGGGCCTGAGAGAGATGTGGAACTGGGCCTCTGCCCCCCAGCGCTCCCTCGTCTTCAGCGGCTGAGGGTGGATGAAGGGGATTTGCTTTTAATTGGGAATGCTATCAATTGTCCTAGGCTAATTTAAAAATCCATTAGTATCAGGAACTGGACAGATTAAGCAAAGAAAGGAAAAGAAAAAAAAAAGCTGTCAGTGCCCTGCTTTGTAGGGAGCAAACGGCCTGTCTAGGCTTCACCAGCAAGGGCTGCACTGAATGCTAAGGAGCTGCTAGAGTCAATTTCAAGATGCCAGGGAGGAAGAGGAGGTATCTGGGCCAATTCACACAAAGTCCTGGGCAAGCTTGCTGTTTTTAAGGCTTCCAGAGGTGGTACAGCAGTGATTTACATAGCGTACTACAGGCTCCCACAGTGTTTCTGGCAGCCTGGCAATTGTACCACCCAGCTGTAAGTCCCATCAGCACCTTCAAATAGTTACTCCCTTTGCCTCCTCCCTCTTTTCCAAACTTTGAACAGGGCCCAGCGACCTCTTCATCCCGGGAGCCATTGGAGGCTAAGCTCTGCCCCAGGGTCCTTTGAGGACAGAGAGGGATGATAGAAAAAGATACCGGGAGATGGATACAAAGAGAGAGGGAAGGGAAAAGAAGGGAGGAAAAAGAGAAAAGCAAGCTATGAGAACAAGAAACTAAAGGGCTGTTTTTGGGCCATTCATCTGATAAATTCCATTCAGCACTGTAGAAGGCACTGGGGGCAGTGAGAAAAACACTAGTCAGGAATTCAGGTTCACAGATTCCAGTGCTTGGAGAGACCAGGCAGGTGACATAACAGGTCCCAGAATAAGGAAATGGTGGCCATCCCTCAGCCTGGAGTCATTGGGACAGCAGTGAGCTAGAGCGCATGCCCTGGATAAGGGTAGAAGCTACTCAGCTCCAACCATTGTTGCCTGGTGGGATTGTTGCCCATTGACACCAGATCTAATGAGAAGCAACAAATCCAAATTTGTAAGTGAGATCTCATATTTTTTTAAAAACTGTTACTAAGTCATTTTTTCTTCCCAAAACATGGTGCAGGCCAAACTAAATCTGTCTGCAAACTAGGCACAGCCATGGGTAGCCAATTTGCCACTCCTGTGGAAGAGCCTTAGGTTCAGATCCCAGGTTTGCCACTTGCTGTGTGCTCTTGGGCAATTCACCTTCCCTCTCTGGACCACAATTTCCTAACTGGTGAAGAGATGGTCTTGACTATCCCACAGAATACAGCAGTGGTGAAAGGTGGTGAATGTTCGGAGGTATGGGATACCAGCCCCACATGGAGGTGCTTACAGATTAGTTTAAGAAATAAGACTTATACATTGGAAACTTTCAATGACCTCATACGGTTGCTCTGAGAATTATATTAGTGGGGTCATTTTAAAGCCACTAGAAAGTGCTGCCCCAGCCTAAAGCTGACTAATTCCTCTCCTCATTCTCAAACCCTTTCGTGGCTCCCCACTGGGGTGAGGCTTCATGGCTGTTAGCACAGGGGCTAAAAGCATGGATTCTGAATACAGGCCTGTGAGATATCATCAAGTGGGTAAGAAAGACAGCATTAGGGTGGAAACAAACCCGACTTTCATACACGCAATAAAAACAGCTCATCACTAGTACATGCACATTCTACATGCCAGGCACTGCAACAAGTGCTTTCATGGATTGTTCCAAATTATTTTTAAGGACAACCTATGAGGCAGACACTCTAAAAATCCCCAATTTATTGATGAGGAAATGGAGAAGCCAGAATACCAGAGTTTCAAGTGAAATCTCCTACTTCTTTCAAATTGTGGCAGCTAAATCAAATATTTTCAAAACATTGGTGCAATCCAAACCAAGCCCATCTGCAAGCTGGGCACAACCCACAAGCAGTCACTTTGCAACTCATAGAAAAGAGCCATGGGCTCCTGTTAGTGTTGTCATTTTCTGTGTGGCCTTGAGTAAGTCATGTACACTTTCTGGGCCATAGTTGGTGTCTTAGTTTCCCAGATGCTATGACAAATACCACACAATGGGTTGGCTTCAAATTAAGAATTTATTGGCTTATAGTTTCAGAGGCTGGAAGGCTTGTTGCCTTCCAGGGTTCATAGCCTTCTGGCTGACCAATTAGCCTTGGGTCCCTTGGCTTTCCTGTCAGGTGACAATGTCCCCTCCTTTCTCTTCTGGGGTTCCTTTGACTTCCTGCTTCTTCTCCAAGTGGCTTTCTCTTCATAAAACCTCCAGTAATAGGATTAAGGCCAAACCTCATTCAGTTTAATTAAGAACATCTTCAAAAGATCCTATTTACAATGGGTTCACACCCACAGTGATGGGTTAAGAATAGGAACATGATTTTTTTCTGGGGTGCATATCTCAACCTACCACACTTTGGATGTTAATAACTTGCCAAGGTCACACATATTGCGAGTGGCAGAGCCCAGGACTTGAGCCTGGGGTCCAGGGTCACTAACTTCAATCATTGTACTACGGTTTCTGATACTCTTCCAAGACCCTCCCACCACTCAGCAAGGAAGATCTAGGTGGGTCACAGCATGCCGACCCACTTGAATTGGCAAATATGTTCAACAAATTCACATAAAAGACAGTGAGAAGGAAAATGCATGCCTGAAAGATTGCTTAGAATTCTTTAAATGTGAAGGGCAAAGAAGAGGACATGAAGGCCCTCCATCGAGCTGCATCACTTAGCCCAAGATTGCATCATTGAGCTTTTGTGTTATTTTTTTTCAGTCATGTGATAGTTTTGATTCATCCCTCAAAGTAAGTGGAATCTGGCTTTAATACTGGGTGTCATTCAATCTTAAAAGCTCTTGATGTGAAAATGAAGCAGCCCAGTGGTTTTTCATATTTATTTTTAGCAGACAACCTTTTTTAAAAAACATGAAATCTTACATAGAATGCCAGCATATAAAATAGAATCAGCTGGTGTACGTTATTCATTGCAAAGGCGTAATAATAATAGTGATAATAATAGCAGCAGCTGAATCCTGGCTTAGGACTTGCCATGTGCCAGGCACTAAGGCCTTATCCATGGCAGCTCATCTAAACCTTATGAGGAAACTGAGGCAAGGAGACATTAAGCAATTCATTTGAAGTCACAGAGATAAGTGTGCAAGTTGGGCCAGCTGGCTCCAGGGCCCCCCAGCCTTTCCCAGTCTACTGACACCTACCCCAGTCCACCACAGAGGTGGCCATGTGAGAAGCAGCTGGTTGCACCTGAGGGCCAGCAGTAGAGTCTGTGCCTTTGCAGCTTGCGATTCCGGAACAAATTTGAAAACACTGTTTGACTTCACTATCCATGGAGACTTAACACATGTGAGATGTCTCTTGATTGACAGATACGCCACCCAGTCATTATATCTCAATCATAGCCACTCAGTCTTTGAAATCTTCCAAGAGGTCTTTCAAAGTAAAATTCATGTCTGCCTCAAAACCTAAATTATGGAGAGTGGGTGTAGCTCAGTGGTTGAGTGCTTCTCATGTACAAGGTCCCATGTTCAATCCTTGGTACATCCTGAAAACCAAAAAAAAAAAAAAAAACAAACCTCAATTATAAGTCTGAATATCCCAAACATTACTCTCCAAATTCAGTGAAAATCTGTCCAGCCTTTAGCATGGTTAGAAACAAGCCGGCCCCAAATTCATTTTATTAATATAGACAAAAACCAAACTATACTCACTGAACGGAGATGGGGTCTCAGAGACCACCGCAGGTTGAGCTTCCTCTCAGAGCCCATGAAACATCTTCAGGGAACCTCAAGTCGTCTCTGGAAACCCAATCAGAAAGCCACAGCTCCAGCCAAGTAGCAATATGCTTGTCTGCTCTCTCTGGAAAGGGAGAGAGTTATTATGTCCTGGGGCCAGGGAGAAACAACAGCATTCTGAAGTAGAATCCACTCATGGGAATATGGGGTAGACATTTTGCTCTAACCTTCAGGCCAAAGAGTTTTCCAGCACCTTCTAAGACATTTGGTGATGACTCACTTCAGATGGCAGAGACTTTGTTGATTTCTGGCTTGTCTGGGACCAAGCATAGGTATTTAATTTGCATGTCTATGCTGGGGCAGACTGTGCAAATAATAATAAACCTCTCTAGAGCTTTATATTTTTACACTCTACTGATAAAATGTAACTTTTTAATAAAGCACTGAACTTAAATATTAAGTTTCTAGAGAGTTGAACTAGAACAGGTTTCTTAACCTTGGTATTATTGCCATTTAGGGCCGGGTAATTCTTTGTTGCAGAGGCTGCCCTGTGCATTGCAGGGTGTTTAGCAGCATCCTTGACCTCTACTCACTAGATGCCAGTAGCACCTCCCCACCCCCACCCCAGTTGTGACAACCAAAAATGTCTCCATATATTGCCAAATGTCCCCTGGGAGCAAAATTGACTCCACTTGAGAACACCGAGCTGGATGATTTTCGAGGTACAATTCGATTCCTATGATCTTAAAGAAGTTTAAAAAGAAGTTTAACTCAATATATTTTTCCTGTTCTAAACTTTTTCCTTCTTCTGGATAACCTGATTCCGAGGTTGAGGTTAAGATCACAGAGGCTTGCCATCACTACAGCTGCCCCTGGCTACTTGAACTCAAGTCAGTTGCTGAGAAATTTTAGCTTAAGATTCATTCAAGATTGACCTCTCTCACCGCTTCCTGTTGCTTCCTCCTCTTCCTACAAATGTGAAAAGGGAAGGGAAAAAATGAAAGTAAATGTCAAGTGTCTTGACTTAAGAACTATAACTCCACCCGCACAAGTTTTCTCTTATCAAGGGGCCTCATTCATTTTTTACTTTATATTTTTAAATTACCTTTTCCCCATCAACTATCTCCAGTAATTACTACAGTCCTAAAGACATACTCTATGTAAACATAGGGATTAAGAGTTTGGATCCATAATCAGACCACAGCTGCATTTGAATCCTGGCTCACACATCCATTTTCTAGTTTCGGGATTCTGGGCAAGCACCTGAAACACTAGGCTTCGGTTTCAATATTTACAAAATGAGGACAGTAATAATACCAGCCCCCCATAGGGTTGTTGTCAGGATTTAATAAAATACTGTATATGAAGCGCTTAGCAAAGTGCTGTGTATACAGTAAGATTCAATATGCATTATTACCACTACTGTGATCATCATTATGATTATTTTTAATTATCTCTTCATTCCCTTTCCTCCTATTTCAACTAGAAGTATCTGGAAGCAATAACTCCAGACAGCCAGAACATTTCTTTAGGAACTTAATATAGAAATAAACATTTTTAAGAAGCAATTGAAACTTATTTCATCATACTCCCAATCACTATCCAAGATGTCGGTAGAATGTCTACAATGAATTCAGCCAGAACCAACAGCTAAGGAGTCCCAAAAGACCCCCCCACAATCCCCCAAACCATTCTTTCCTTCTTTCTTCGCTTAGGCAACTACCCAGTGCCTCGCCCACTCCATCCACCTTTCCTTTTCCCCTTGTAGCTACTGCCATCATTTGAAGTGGCAACACTTGAGTTCAAAATAGGGGGAGCAAGGAGAATAGTGTTCTCTTGATATTTATTTGCTCAGCAGGTGAAAAACAAGGACTTGTAGGGCACAAGTGAGTCTTAGGGACAACCAGTGTAGCTTTTGTCCCCTTTCTTACCACTCAGCATTAATTCTGCCTATTTGTCCAGCATGAGAGAAACAGCCTTGTGGGATTTAAGAAGGGTTCAGAAGACAGGCGGGCCTTTAAAAAAAAATCAATAGAGACTCAAGTGTTTACTGTGAAGATCTCTTTCCTCTGTATGCAGTGTAGCCTAGTGCTTACACACTCTGTCTAGAAATGCACAGGCCTGGATTTGAATCCCAGCTCTGACGTTTACTAGCTGTCAGAAAAATAATTGTCACCTCACACATTACAAGACTCTCTCGTATCCGTTAGCATAGATATGCCCATGCTAGCTAACTTTTGGGGTAACCAGGAACAGATATCAGCAACCCCCATTAGACCAAGAATCAGAAAGGTTAAGTCATTGCTAAAGATTACTATCAGTTCCTCATGGACCTGAGAATGACACTCCAGGCGAGTTAATTGACCTGTTTGAGCCTTGGTTTTCATATCTATGTTTCTTCTGCATGGGATTGTTCTAATGATTCACTTTGTAAACAGTGTTGGGTGAAGCACTTAGGCAAAGTCTGGCATTTAGTAAATGCTCAATAAATAGTTCTGAAAATAATGATGATGATAAAAGACTCAATTGAGCTATAGGGTAGAAAAGTCCCTTGAAAAGTATAAAGTGCAAAACAGATTTAACTAATAATCTTCTTCTCCGAAAGGCTGCTATTGTATTTAATCCTGGCAATGACTGTCAGTGGCTGTTCACCTAATAAGTTCCTATAACGCACTCTCAGGTGAGAAGAGACTGCCAGAAAACATGCTGGGAACTCAAGGTAGAGTTGGGATTAAGATCCAAGTGTCTGACCTCCAGTTTCCTTTTCAATGGGAAAGGTTCTTCAGAGATTGTTCCCATCCTCCCTCTGGACCTCATAGGGAGATTAGATGTGTTGACTTACAGTATTAACAAAATGAAAAGCATCAGATGAGTCTGTGTAGCCGCTCTGTTTGCTAAATTTACAGAAGCACTTCTTTGCAGCTATTCATCTTTCCTTCCTTTTCTAGCTCTTCTGGGTAAGAGAGTGTTGAGCAGCTGACAGCTGGTGATGTGTCTACCCTGTGAACAGGCATAACTGCTTCCAGCTCTTATAAGAGAGCTCTTCGTACAAGCCCAGGAGGGTTCAGTCCACTACTGAAGGCAGAAGACATTGCCTGCAGAATAAACGTGCAACTGCTTAAAGATCATCCCTGTGTACTGATAGCTCCCTGATGGAGGGAGGCTGGGGAGTGAGAACTGGACAATCTATTTCTATTCCAATAGGTTGTAAAGTCCCATTGAGATGGGAACTTAGTTGGTTAGAGGGTTATCAATGGATGGTGCAAAATGGGATGGAGGTTAGTCAAAGGAAGGACCCAAGACTTCCACCATTGCCACTCATACATGCAGAGCCCAGCTGGAAAAATATAACTTAGTGCAGGAACTCTTGATATTCCAGGGCCTGCTGTACCTTTGCAATAGCTGAGGTTGCTAAGTAACCTGAGGACAGGTGGTACCAATGTATGATTGCCTAATTCAGAATTCATTTTGGGTTCAGGCCACAGAAAGGCAAGAGAATTCAATCTAGAACTGGGATTGTTAAGCAGTAGAAAGAGAAGACAAGATGTGGACCTGTCAGCCCTCCAGTATTTGTAGAGAATCCTCTAGGAAAAGAAGACAATTTTCCAACACAGCTCCACAGAGCTGAGTCAGGACCCACTTTGTCCAAATTGGTGTGTATTTATGTATGTGCAAATGTGTGGCACGTATGGTTGAGTATTCGAAATTTTTAATTATATAGACTGCTGGTTCACAAACCTCACAGGATGGAGGAGGGAGTGAAATATGGACCCTCTCTTCTTTGCTACAATTTAAAGTTCGTCTTATCTCTATCTTACATATTCGTGCAGTCTGTCCCCAGCTTTACTGAGGTATTAATGTAATTAAATTTATCCATTTTAGATGTAGAATTTAAATTTAAGTAATTGTATGTAATTCTGTAATCACCAACACAATCAAGATATACAACATGTCCATCACCACAAAAAGCACTTTTGTGTTTGTGTCCCTTTGCAGTCAATCCCCTCCCTTTACTTTCAGCCTCTGGCAACCACACACATGCCTTCCGTCTCTATAGTTTTGCTTTTTTGGAACTTCATATATATGGAATGATAAAATATATTGCAGTCTTTTGCATTTGGCTTCTTTTACTCAGCATTTTATGTTTGAGATGCATTTGCATTGTTCAATTTATCAATAATTCATTCATTTTTATTGTCATAGTCTATATATAAATATATGATCATTTTTGTCCATTCACCTGTTAATTGACACTTCAGTTGTTTCCAGTTATTGATGATTATGAAGAATGTTCTATAAATGTATGTGTACATGACTGTGTGGAAATATGTCTCCTTTTCTCTTGGGTAAATACCAGGAGTGGGGTTACTGAGTTGGGTGGGAAGCATATGTTTATATTTATAAGACACTACCAAACTGTTTTTCAAGCTGACTGTCCTGGTTTGCATTGGCATTAGCACTATATGAGAGCCCGTTATTCCAAATCCTTTTCAACACTTCATGTTGTCACTCTATAATTTTAGTCAATTTAATGTGCATGTCAAAGTGGTTTTGATTTTCATTTTCTTGATAGCTAATGGTGTCAAGCACATTTTCATGTCCTTATTGGCCACTCATTTTATCTTCTTTTGTGAAATATCTGTCCAAATCTTTCGCCCACTTTCTAAATTAGATTGTTTCTCTTATTATAATTGAGTTGTAAGAATTCTTTACATATTCCGGATGCAAACCATTTGTCAGATATATGTTTTGCAAATGCTTTTTATCAGCGTATAGCCTGCCTTTGCTTTTCTTAAACAATGTCCTTCAAAACACAAAAGTTTTTAATTTTGATATTAACTAATTCATGAATTATTTTCTTTTATGGTTGGTGCTTTTAATGACCAAAGAAGTCTTTGCCTAACCCAAAATCACAAAGATTGTTTCATATACTCTTCTGGAATTTTTTTGTTGATTTTTTTAAGCTTTTACATTTAGTTCTATGACTCATTTCAAATTAATTTTTGTGTACATTGTGAGGTAAAGGTTGATTCATTTTCCCCCGACACAGATATCCAGTTTTTGCAGCACCTTTGGTTGAAAAGACTGTCCTTTCTTCCATTGAATTACCTTGACACCATTGTCAAAATTCAATTGACCACATAAGCGTCTATTTCTAGATTTTCTATTCTCCTCCATGTATCTGTCTACAGTTACACTAGTAGTACACTATCTTCACTGAATTTATAGTAAGTCTTGAAATTAGGCAGTGTAGATGCTTCAAAATTGATCTTCTTTTTCAAGGTTGTTTTGGTTGTTTTATGTCCTTTGCACTTCCATATAAATTTTAGAAAAGCCCAGTTAAGAATTTCATTTTGACCTTGAATCTATCGATCAATTTGGGAAAAATTACCATCTTAACAATATTGAGCCTTCCAATCCATGAGAATAGTATATAACTCTCCATTTACTTAGATATTGTTTCATTTCTCCCAGGAATGTTTTGTAATTTTCAATATACAGATATTGCACATCTTTCATTAAATTTGTTCCTTGGTATTTTTTGATGCTATTGTAAATGTTTTTATTTTAATTTTATTTTTCAATTGTTCATTGCTAATATATAAAAATTTAATTGACTTTTGTTTATTGGCCTTGTGTTCTTTGACTTTGCTTGACTCACTCATAAATTCTAGTATATTTTAGTATTGTCTACATATACAATCATGTTATATGCAAATAAAGACAATTTTGCTTCTTGCTTTCAAATCTGGGTGTTTTTTAATTTGTTTCTTGACTTATTGCACTGGTTAGCCCCTCTAATACAGTGTTGAATAGAAGTGGTGAGAATGGACATCCTAACCTTCATCCTGATCATAGAGGAAAGCGTTCAGTCTTTCACCATTGAGTATGATGTTAGCTGTAAAGCTTTGTGTAGATAACTTTTAGGGAATGAGGAAGATCACTAATTCTTAGTTTGCCAAATATTTTTATCATGATTAGAAGTTTAATTTGTAAAATATTTTATCTGCTTCTACTGAAATGATCATGTAGATTTTTCTCCTTTATTCAGTTAATGTGGTGAGTTAAATTGATTGCTTTTTTATGTTAAACACAACCTTGACTTCCTGGTATAAATTCTATTTGATCATAATGTATTGCTGTTTTTACATATGGCTGGATTTGATTTGCAACTATTTTGTTAAACATTTTTAACCTGTGTATATGAGGGATATTAGTATATAGTTTCCTCTTCTTGTGATGTGTTTGTCTGGTTTTGGTATCAGGGCAATATTGGCCTAATAAAGTGATTTAAGAAGTGTTTCCTCCTCTTCTATTTCTTCAAGGAGTTTACATGTGATGGTATTATTTTTTCTTAAATATTAGATAGAATTCACCAGTGAAGCCACCTGGCACTTCGTTCTTCTTTGTGAAAGGTTTTAAATTATGAACTCAACTCTTTAATTGAATTAAGGTTATTCATTTTCTCTGTTTCCTCTTGGGTCTATTTTGGTCATTTCTGATTTCAAAGGATTTGTCCATTTTATCTCAATTGTGAAATTTATTGCTATAAAGTTGCTCATAATAGTCCCTTATTATTTTTAATGTATGTAGGCTCTGTAGTGCTTAGTGAGATTGGTATTTTTTCTTGTATCTCCTTTGCATTTAAATAGCAGTTTATCGATTTTATTAATCTTTCAAAGCACCAGCTTTTTGTTTCATTGATTTGCTGTAGTTAGTGTCCATTTTTATTTCATTGATTTCTGCAGTTATCTTTATTGTGTTCTTCCTTATATTACATTAGGTTTAATTTGCTCTTCTTTTTCTAATTTGTAAGGTAGAAACTATGCCCTTGATTATTAGATCTTTTTTTCTTTTTCTAATATGAACATTTAAAGCTGTAAACTCCTTCATTGGATCACACACATTTTTATATGTTTTCTTTTAATTATCATTCAGTTCAAAATATCTTTGATTTCCTAATTTATTTCTTCTTTAGCCCATAAATTATTGAAAATAGCATAGTTTGATGTCCAAATACTTGGGGCTTTGTGGATACCTTATTGTTTATTGATTTTTAACTTAATTCCATTGTGGTCAAAGAACATATTCTGTATGATTGCAGTCTTTTTAGATTTACTGAGATTTGTTTTATGGTCTAACATTTGGTCTATCCTGGGGAGCATACCATGTGTTCTTAAAAAGAATATGTATGCTGCACTTGCTGGTTTTAGTTCTACAAATGTCAGATCAAACTGGTTGATTATGACATTCAGATCATTAGTATCTTTACTAATTTTCTTTCTAGTTCTACCAATTGCTGGGAGAAAGATATTAAATCTCCCACTATAATCATGGAATTATCTATTTTTTTCTTTAATTCTATCACTTTTGCATCATGTATTCTTAAACTCTGTTATTAGATGCACACATATGTAAGATTATGTCTTCTTGATAAATTTACTCTTCTTAACATATGAATTGTCCTTGCTTTTCATTGATTATATTGTCTTAAAACTTTTTTCTTTTTCTGATCTTAATATAGCCACTTCAAGCTTCTTGTGCTTGCTATTTGCATGGTATATCTTCTCCCATTCATTTATTTTTAACCTGTGTCTTTTTTTTTTTTTTTTTAATTTATTTTCATTTGTTTTTCACGTATTTTTTATTCATTCTGACAATTTCTACCTTTTATTTGAAATGTTTACTAAAACTTAATATTTAATGTAATTTTATATGGTTGTGTTTAAAACTACTATTTTATTATTTTTCAACTAGCCCCTTCCTTTTATGTTACTTTGTTCCTCTTTTTCTGACTTTTTGAGTTATATTTATATTTTTCAGAATCCCTATTGGCTTTCTAGCTATGCTTCTTCACATTATATTTTAATGGTTGCTCTAGGTATTAACATATGCATCTTTAACTTTTAATAGTCTACGTACAGTTAATGTACACCAATTAACATGAAACTGAAGACTTTGCAATCATAAAGGTCTATTTATTCTCCTACTTCCATCCTTTATACTATTGTTATATGAATTATATCTACTTACATTAAAATCTCACTAGGCAATCTTATATATTTTTCTTTAAACAGGCATATTACTATTATAAACTAATTAAGAGAAAAAGGCAAAAGATATAAATTTTATATTTACACAGATAATTACCATTTCCAATGAGCTTTATTCCTTTCTGGAAATTCAAGTTTCCATATGCTTTAGCCTGAAGAAATTTCTTTACCATTTCTTGTAGTGTGGGTTTGGTGACAACAATTTCTAATAATTATCTTCTATCTGAAAATGTCTTTTGACTTCAAGTTGGTGAGAATAATTTTGCTGCTTATAAAAATCTGGATAGATTTTTTTCGTTAACTCTTTTAAAATGTTGCTCCAGTGTCTTCTGACATTTAAGCAAATCACTGTTCCTTTATATGTAATTTTGTTTTTTGTTGTTCCCAAATCTCTTTTCACTTATTGCAAGCATATTTTCTTTTACAACATTGAGGATGATTATAATAATTGCCTTAAAATTCGTATCTGTTAACTCTAACATCTGGATCATCTTGGAATCAGTCTCAGTTAATGGTCTTTTCCTTTGAGAATTGTTCACATTTTTTCTAGGTCTTTATATGTTTATTATCCTGGATATTATGAAAAGTAAATTGTGGAGACTCTAGATGCTGTTATTTTTCTACAATGATTATAGTTTCTTTTCTTTTAGCAGACATTTAATTTGGCTGTATTTGAACTGCAAACACTTTTTCTTGGGTAGCATCTCCAATCTCAGTTCAAATCCTTTTGTTTGTTTGTTTGTTTGTTTGTTTTTAATGTACTTTGAGTCTATTCCACACATGAATAGTTTAGGGGCCAGCCAAGAGATATGATCAGACAGAACTTGGGGATCCCCTCTGTCTTTCCCTTCTGAATTATTCCTCCTTCTTTCTACAGTGACTGTGGTTGCTCTGGACTCAGTCCTCTTAGTATCCATGCCACAAAGACTGAGTTTTTCCTACCAGCACCCCACCACCTTCTCTTCACCAACTGTACCTGCCTCCAGGCCAAAATAGCAAAAACAAAGAATCCATTCCACACAACTCCTCTCCTCCTTACCACTCCACCTCTACTTCTGTCCCTTGTCTTTTTGGTGTCAAAACTATCCCCACTGGGAGCAGATGTGGCTTGAGCAGTTGAGCGCCTGCCTCCCACACGGGAGCTCCTAGGTTCGGCTTCCGGTGCTTCCTAAATAAAAAAATAATAATAAAAAAAAAAAAAAACAGCCGTACAGCTAGCAAAAACAACGAGCAAACAGACAAGGGAGCCATCTCATGGATGGAACCATCCCCATTGATAGGGAAACTTCACAACATGTAAAAAATATATATATTTGTACTGAACTCTACTTGGGGTAGGTATGTCCATCCTTTAAATTCTACTATATCATTTCCACCTCCCTTTCTTTATTTTTGGCCTAACCCTCATTTAGGGTGCCCTCTCTAATGTTTTTTTTGTTTTGTTTTGTTTTGTTTTTGGTTATTCAGATTCTACCATCTAAATCTTAACTCAAATTCCAATATGAAACCCTCCACCATTCTATTCCAAATCAGTAGAATAAAGAATATCTTCTTTAGATAAAGTTTTTCTAAAACTTCAGCATGTACATCATATATAGTGTTTTGGGCTGTTTACCTTTTGAAGTGAAAGTGTGTTTTGTTTTGTTTTTATTTCTCACAGTTGACAAAATGTGGGACCACAAGAAATATATATTGTGCTATTATTTTTATCTCCTAGAGTAATTAAGGGCAGGTGAATCAAGATTGAATCCAAATCCTGCTACTTATTTAATATATATTTCTGATATGTTGCTTACCTCTATAACTTCAGCATCCTAAAATCTATCAAATGGACTTAATAATACCTGACTTGTGGGGTTATTTGAGGATAAATAAAATCATTTCCCTTTTCCAAACACTCTTCCACTCTTCTTTATGAACATTTTATACCTTCTCTTTTCTCAAACCCCCAACACCTTCTGCCACTTCTTCAATCTCAACCAGTGAATTTGCTTCTCATTTCTTTGAGAAAACTGTGAAATCAGTAGCAATCAAAAGAAAGTTTCCACACTTCTCACCAATAAATATACTACTCTACCTACATCTGTATCCATTTCTTCTATCTTTCACATATTGAAGTATCAATGCTCCTTTCTAAGACAATTTCTTCATCAGTATACTTGATGCCATTCCCTTTTTCTACCAAGGACATTGTTTCTGCAATTATTCCCTCTCTCCTAGGTTATCAGTTTTCACTCTCCACTCAAATATGCTGTAACAACTCCTCTCCTGAAAACAAAACAAAGCAAACTCCTTTCTTGACCTCACATCATCTTCCACTACTTTAGTCCTTATTAACAAGCCTTTAAGAGTTGTCTGTACTCACTCTCTCCCTCTCCTTGCTTCTAAAAACAACAAATAGGCTTTTGAATCCACCATTCCATGAGAACATCTTGTCAAGAGCTTCAGGTTGGTAAACCCAATAGTCAGTTATCATTCTTCATTCATGAAGCACTCTCTTCACTCTGCTGTCTCTCTTTATTCTCCTCTACCTCATTGTCTACTCTTTTTCAGTCTCTAGGGATCCAGTTCTTAGGACTCTTCTTTACACTTATTGTCTAAATGATCTAATATGAGCCATAGCTTTAAATTGTCTCTATATATTGTTACTTGAAAATTTATCTCTCTATCCTGGACCTTTCCCCCAAACTCCAGATTCAAATACCCAGTTATCAACTGGTCATCTCCATTTGGATAATTAATAGGCATCTCAAAGCCTACATATTCAAAACTGAACTCCTCACCTTACCTCCCAAGCCAGTTCTTCAGAATATGCCAATGCCATCCATCCCATTGCTTATGTCAAATATTGTACTGTGATCCTTGGCTCCTCTTTCTCTTGTATACCATAGGTCATGCTCTCATGAAATCCTTTAGCTCTTCTAACTATGTCCAGAATTTGATCATTTCTTCAAGACTATTTTCCTGGACTAAACCACTCACTAATCTCTCAAGTGGATTATTGTAGTAACTTCCAAACTGCCCTTCCTGCTTCCATTCTTGACCCACTATGATCTACACTCATCACAGTAGCCAGAGTAATCCTTTTAAAGTATATGTCAGATTATGTCTCTCCTCTATTCAAAACCCTTCTCATTCAGGACAAACTCAAAGTTCTTACTGTACCCTAGGAGGCTTTACATCCTGGACCACCATGCTAAAGGTGGGTAGTTTGTATAGTGCACCAAGGAGCCCTGATGGCAGACAGTGAAAGGGGGCTCAAGTTTCTGCTGCGATCATCTTGCCAAGCTGTGTGTTTTGAAGCAGGGTTGTGTTTGTCTTGGGCAAAGGGCTCCTTCTTCTTTGCACAAAGATGCCATCCACTTGCCAAGCCCTAGGCTCTCAGGATTGCATCAGACTGAGAGAAGCAAATTTTTTTTAAATTTGCCAACCCAGGAGGGAACACCTGATTATAATTCACATAAAGGCAACGTATGGGCTAATGGTGGTCCTACTTACCTAATCTGGACCCCATTACTTTTCTGACCTTATCGCCTACCACTCCCCCATACCCCACTCACTTTGTTGCAACCATGCATGCTCGTCTCCTTGTTCTTCTCAAAAGTGACAACATGCTTCTGCTTCAGGGCCTTACCCTGGCTCTTTTCTCTTCTTGGGAGTCTTCTTTCGCAGATCTCTCTTCAGATGTGACCTTGTCCTAGAGGGCTTCCCTGACCTCACTATATAAAATAAAAAGCAACCCCAATTCCATTTTTTACCTAGACCCCTTTATACTGTTCTATTTTGTTTCATAACATTTATCACTATATGAAATATTATATCATTGTTGCCCACATACATACTTGGGGTCAGGGACTTGGGTTTTTTTTTATTACTGTATCCCAGTGCCTAAAACAGTGGCTGACATATAACAGACACTCTTAATTATTTGTTGGCTGGATGGATGGATGGGAAGATGGATGGATACAAACTGGGATTTTATCAGAGTGCCTGCCATATAGTTAGCACTTAATAAATCATAGGCTTTATTATCAGGCATTTGATAAATATGTGTTGAATGCATGAATGATTTTGTTCAAAAGTAGCAACAAAAAATTGACCTATATTGAGCCAGGATTATTGTCTGCTTCTTGACCTTGTGTCTCACCTCCTGATCACTTCACCAGATTCTCCATCCAGATACTAGGTGCCCAGGGCTCAGAAAGCCATTGCATCATGACAGCAAAAGATTCTCAATGTAACTTTACTCCAAGTCAGACTCTTGCAAAAGAGTTGGGAGCAGGTACCTACTCACTTGTCGATGGCATCCACTGTGTGAAGCCAAACTCACCCCCAAAGGATTAGCCCAGATATGAACTGGCTGGTTATTAAGACAGAAGACTGGATCAGGACCACATGGCTGCTCTGAACTTAAATATTAGAAGCATTTAGATTCCTTGTATTTTCCTGAGATCCACAAACTTCAAACAAGGCTTGCTGATCCCACTAGATGTCCTAGGTTTGTGACTTTTAATATTTAAAATGAGCTGAAAATAACAATTAAAGGGACAATTGTTGAATAAAATAGTAGCTTCTACATCTTCCCTGCAGATTCTATATTCAAAATTAACTGTTTTCTTGGTTAAGGTTTTTGGTTTGCTTACTTCAAATTAGCAAGGGAAGAAAAGGGCCTTTATGGGAAGGTCAGAGGGTTCTCACACAAAATCCAAACCCAGGCATCAGAGGGGCAAGGACCAGGGCAGCCCCAGAGATCTCAGCAGCAGAAGTTTCAGACTCTTTCCACTAGTGCTCTGCCATTAAAGTGACTCCACTGATGCCATATCTGGAGAGAATTGGTTTGGCCCAGCTCATTTCAAGGATGCACCCAGGGCCAACCGATTAGGACTAGGGGTGGGTCATATAGTAGAACCAGAGTGCTTGGAATGGGAAGAGTGTGGTATTCAGTAGAGAGGGATTGGCTGGACAAGTGGCCTGGAAGGTGTCTAGAACACGTAAGGAGGCATGAGTGAGCATTAGGAGAGTAGAAGGGCAATTTCAGAGGAGCTGCTTTGTAGGCATCATACACACGCCAAAGAAAAACTCTTGGTACACTCATCGTCCAGGCCAACAACAAAATAATATTGATTTTCCCCGCAGCTCGTTCAGCCTTAAGCATATTCAGCAGCTGTGCACACTGTGTCTAGTAGGCATCGTTACAAGTAGGAGCAGGGAGCACATTAGAAAACCAAAGAATTAATTTCCTTCCTGGTTGTGTGGCTTTGGTCTTAGTACTTAATCTTTATCTGCCTCAGGTTCCTCATCTATAAAATGGGAAGAGTAATATTCCCCCACACAAGGTAAGAATGAAGTGAGCTAGCAGGCAGCCAGTGTGGAAGTTAAGACTGAGGAGTTGAATCAGAATGGCACACTGGGCACCCAATCCTGCTATCTGCCTCCCATGGGACCCCACACAAGCCTCTCCTTCTCAGAGCTGCACTCTCTGCATCTATAAAACAAAGTCAGGTGTGTGCATCGTGGGCTTTGTCAGCATTAAATGATTTACATAAAACTGCGATTAAAGACTGGCTGAAGTGATGGTGCTATGAAAAATGCAAACTACCCTACAGATGTGCACTGCGATTTTTGATATTGTTATTATCATCAGCATTACCACCGATTCAAGGAACAAACAGTAGGAATAGGAACAAAGAAAGTACAACTTCAAAGCATGGTCATATCCTTCCTTCCTCAAATGACTTTCCATTGCTCTGTTTCTTGTGACAGGGAAATGAGACAGGTTAAAATCAGCCAAGGGATATATAACTCAATCTACCATAATATACATCCACAGTATGAAAATACCTATGTACAAGGTTCGTTATTGTCATATTGCTTGTAATTGCAAAATATTAGACAAATCTAAATTCCTACACATAGGAGAGTGTTTGAATAAACCATAGTATATTCATACAATGGAGTACTATATGGCTTTAAAAAAGAATGGCATTGATTTCTTTGAACTAATGTGGAGTGATTTCCAGGATATATTGTTAAGTGAAAAAGCCAAAATATAAAAGTAGAGTATGTCACTTTTTGAGTAAAAAGGAATGAGAAATTAAAAAATATACTTGTATCTGATCTTTCATGGAAATAAAAACACACAAAAAACATATACCAGAAATTGTTAAGATCAGTTATCTACAGAAGATGGGTGGAAATTAAGTGGTATGGTAAGCTGAATAATGGCCTCCAGAGATAGCCAAGTCCGAAACCCTGGAACCTGTTAATGTTACCATTTATGGAAAAATGGGTCAGAAGAAAAAAGAAAAAAAAACTAAAGGAAGAGATACATGAGAAAGAGTCCAGGAAATTACCAAATGAAGAGCTTCCATTGTCATTACCCCATGGAGTCATGGACAGCATTACTTCTTAGTATTAGTGTGTGGCAATAAACAGAGTATTGTCAACCAGGAAAGCTCACCTGAACCTTGGTGTTCAAAGTTTTTATTGGGGCTCTATCACTTAGGCACAGTTGATTGCCCATGTAGCTGATATCTCAGTTTCCAGCCCCTTAGAGGTCAAGCTGATACTGTGTGACCTAAAATCTCTACCTTAAATCACACTATTAGATTATCTGGTGTGATCCAATATCCCCAGTCTAACAAAACCACTTCTATAAAGTTTGACATTCCAAGGACTTAGAGATGACCTCCCAGAAACCAAAGTTAAATGCTTTACTACACAGAGGCCAGCACAGTTACTCTTCTTGGCTCTCTACTCTTACTTCAGTGACGTATATTGGGAAAACACATGAACTTTGGAGTCAGAGTCTTGTTCAGGCTCTACCATTTATAACTGTGTGATCTTAGCAAGTCACTCATGTCTCTAAGTTTCAGTATTATCCCATCCAAAATGGTGAAAGTGGTGCCTATTCCTAATGGTATTTATAAGTCTTAGTTTTTCAGAGCTGCTATGACACATCTCCACAAAGGTTTGGCTTAAACAATAAGCATTTATTGTCTCATGATTTTGAAGACTAGCAGTGCAAAACCCAAGATGTTGGCAAGGACATGCTTTCTCTGCAGTGGTAGCATTCTGGTGAGGGCCGTCCTCCATCACACGGCCATCTCTCTCTCCTGTCTCGTTGCTTCTGGCTTCTGGCTTCTTTATTCTTCTGACTTCTGGCTTCTGGCTTCTTTATTCTTCTGACTTCTACTGAATGCCTCTAAATCTCTTCTCTTTAAAAGGCCTCCGGGTACCTCGATTAACACCCACCCTGGCACAATTTGGCCACATCTTACCTACTAATAACATCTTTGAGAAAGGTCCTTTTTACAAATGGATTCACACCCACAATATTATGGATTAATATTTTAATATAAGTTTATATTTCATAGGGGTACATGATTCAATCCCCAACAGTAAGGATCAGCGTTAATGCTTTTAAATTACTTCATATAGTGCCGATATGTAGTAGGTATCTGGTAAAAGAATAGGTATCTCCTATTCTTCAGTCCTTTCTTCCTTCCTCTTTCTCTGCTTCATGATCTCTTGCTTGTTCACTCTTTGTTTCCTTTTCCAACCTTCCTGTTTTCTCTCAGGATAGGAGTTGTTATTTCAGTGTGCTGGGAATAAGGAAATGCCACACTAAATTCTTACAGCAGCCTTGGGAGACACTGCCCTCTAGAACCCACTGGACTGTATCTGTATGACAAAGGCAGCCCTCAGTGATGGGGTTCATGGGGGCTCACACTTTGTAATTGCTCAACTCCACTCCAGGTCTAGTGTAAATGGAAGATGAGAACGTGTTTTCCACAAATGCCCGGACTGCTGCTGATGTCTGGACCTGTTTCACCTTTGGTTACATGACAGTCCTGTCTGGGTTTCAGTTCCGGGCTCCCAGGGACAGCTGGGCTCACATGCCAGGAATCTTCCCTGCAGAAAGCCCTGTGCTCCTCGCCAGCATTGGCAAACTGTACACCCACTGCACAGAGAAGAAGTCTAAAGGGCCCAAGGATTACACTGACCACATTACAAAGCAAGGTCTTAGGGAGATCTTGCATATGCTGAGTCAGGCATGTGTATCTCTCAGCTGCTCTCCGGATGCTTCCTGCAATTGTTCTGTGATTTGGGAAAAGGCAAACCTTCCCCAGACCCATAGCCCATGATTAAGTTCAGCCTTCTGTGTATACTTTTCCAAAAATCACTTTCCTCCTACTCCCATACTCCTATACTGACTACACCTCCTACTCTTCCCAAAGGTTCGGTAGAGAAGAAAAATAGAAGTCCTAGTTCAGGGCCTCAGTTTCTAGACTATTAAAAATCTGTGTCACAGATTTTTCCATTTCCTTCCCTTCATATCTTCCCACAAATGTGGTATTCAGAAAGGTCATTGATAACTGACTTACACATCTTCTGCCTTAAAATCCTATGATGAACATGTTGGGGAGAAGAATCCCAATCAATTAGATTTGGGTAAGATAATTAACCATTACTGCCCTTCCCTTATTTTACCTATGAGGTCTAGAAAGAGAAAGTCACTTCTCCAAGGTCACAGAGATTCTTAGTAAGCAGAATAGGAGACTAATTCAGGGTAATTCGTGAAAACTGAGCTCAATTGAACTAAACCAAACATTTTGCTTTCCATATATTCAGGCTTTTTTAAATGTCTGGACTGTCTTATTTAGCTTCAAATTATATTTCCCCTGCAAACATTCCTTCCTTCCTGTATCTTATTTACAGCCATTCATCCTCCTCTTCCTCTTCTAGATGAAGCATCATCATCTTTCTCAACCTCAGTTTTCTTTATTATCAAGTCAGAGAAACAAGTTTTCTTTAATTCATTAACTCAACAAGTATTTATTAAGTGCCTCTCACAAGCAAGGTATTCTAAGCACTCTAGAAAAAGCAATGAACAAAACAGACAAAAGTCCCTGCCCTCATGTAGTTCATGTCCAGAATCTAATAATGGATACCAATCAAAGAAAAAGAAACAGCAAAAAAAAAAAAAAAAAAAATGTATAGAATGTCAGACTGTAACAAATGCTCTGGAGAAAAAACTGTTAGGAAGAATGATAAAGAGTGTTGAGCAGAGGAGCCTTACAATTTTAAATAAGGTGGTCAAGGAAGTCCTCATTGAAGATGACATTTTTAGAAATGTTTAAATTAATTTTATTTTAAAGTGTCCTAAATTTACAAGCACTCTGTACCCACTGTTGAGGATTGAACCAAATCCCCCACAACCCCTGGTCCTGTGAGTGTGAACTCATTTGTTAACAGGACCTTTGAAGATGTTATTAGTTAAGGTGTGCCCAGAGTGAATGAGGGTGGGCCTGAATCCAATATGGCTGAAGTCCTTATAAGCAAAGGAAATTGGACATAGAAGGAGAAGCCACGGAGAGCAGCTAGAAGCTGGAAGTCAATGGAAACTAGAAAAGAAAGAAGACGACGCCACATGTGCATTGCCATGTGATAGGAAAGCCAAGGAACCCCAAAGATTGCCGGCCAGCAGAAGATATAGACCCTGGGGAGGAAGTAAGCCTTCAAACCTCTGAAACCTTGAGCCAATAAATTCCTGTTGTTAAGCCAACCTATTGTGTGGTATTCATTATAGCAGCCAGGAAACTAAAACACCCACCAAGCAACAACTCTCCCTTCCCCCCCCCCTTCCTCCATCCCTGGTAAGCTCCAAACTTCCCTTCCAGCTCTATGAAATTGCTGTTTCTGGATATTTCACATAAGTGACATCATACAGTATTTGCCCCTATATGCCTTGTTTATTTCACTCAGTATAATGTTTTCATGGTTCATCTAAGCTGTATCAAGTACCAGAACTTCTTATAACCAAATAATATTCC
This sequence comes from Tolypeutes matacus, assembly GCA_026826555.1. Lineage (NCBI taxonomy): Eukaryota > Metazoa > Chordata > Mammalia > Cingulata > Chlamyphoridae > Tolypeutes > Tolypeutes matacus. Next base: position 13,964,566 of record JAKSZT010004015.1, read on the forward strand.
ATTATGAGTATGAACATTTTGTTTATCCTTTCATCCATTAATGAACACTTGGGTTGTTTCCACCTTTTGGCTATTATGCTGTAATGAAAACTGATGTAGAAGTATCTGCCTCCCTGTTTTCAATTTCTTTGTATACCTAGAAGTGGAATTGCTAGGTCATAGGGTAATTCTATGTTTAACCTTTTGAGTTTTCCACAGTGGCTGCACCATTTTACATTGCCACCAGCAATACATGAGAGTTCCAATTTCTCTGCATCCTTCCAACACTTCTTAATCTCTGTTTGTTTCATAATAACCATCCTTGTGGATATGAATTGGTATCTCATTGTAGTTTTTATTTTATTAGAGAAGTTGTGAGCTTACAAAACAATCATGCATAATGTGCAGAACCATTGTGGTTTTAATTTACATTTCCCTAATGGCTAATGATATGACCATCTTTTCATGTGTTGATTGGCCATTTGTATGTCCTCAAAAAGGATGACCTTTGAGCAAAGACCAGGAGAGGTGGTGGGGGGAACCCTGTGTCAAGACAGAGAGGACAGCAGACTCTAAGGCTTTGAGGTGGGCTCCAATGTGGCTGGAACAGAGTAAGCAGGGGAAGAGACTTCTCAGAGAAAGAGGAGGGGCCAAATGTGTAAGGCCTTTTGTAGTAACTGTAGAGTAACTAAGGAATGCAAATACAAAGAAATTGCAATTACTTTGACTTTTACTCTGAGTATATAGTTAGCCTTTGAGGGATTCAAGTGGAGTCATGAAATCACCTGACATATTTTTAAGAATGACTCTGGCTACTCCTTTGAGAATATACTCTAAGGAGGCAAAATTAGAAAATATGTGACCAGTTTGGAGTTTATTGCAATAAGCAGGTTGAGAGATGATGGTGGCTCGGCCCAGGATAGTATCAGTGGAGGTGGTGAGAAGTGGTTGACCTCTGTATATATATCAAGGCAAAGAAGATGGTATTTCCTGAGTGATTGGCTATAGAGTATGAGAGAGAGATGAGAGGAGTGGGGAGGGGAGGGGAGGGGAGGGTGTTGCCCTTTGGGGACAAATTATGCTTAATCTCTCTCTGCCTCAGTTTCTCCAACTGTAAAATTGGGAAAATAATCTGACAAGGTTGTTGTGAATGTTAAATGAATTAATGCATGTAGAATGTGTAGAATTGGTGCCTGATGCATAAAAAGTGTTAGCTGCTATATCATCATCATAATTATTACCATCATCATCACCATCATCATTGTCATCATCACCATCATCCTAATCACCCTCTCTCTGCTTATTTTCCTCAGAGAGCTAACCACAATCTAATAAGATGTTATTTATTTTTCTTTGTCATCTATCCCATCCACCAAAATGTAAGCTTCATGACTGCAAAATCTCATATGTCAAGTTTACTGCTATATTGCCAGCTTCTACAACAGTGTTTCAAGCTTAATATATGCTTGATGATTATTTGTGAGTAGAGAGGCAAAAGGGTGTAACACCCAGACGGCCTGGAGTTCCCATAACATCTCTGCTTGTCATATATACTGTTTCATATACTCATACTTGTCCACTTGTGGCTCGGAAGAATTGATCACTTGCCTTAAGGAAGTTCTTAAAAGGTGGCTCACAGAGAGGTTAGACCGTCCACTCAGGAAAATCTCTCCTGTGCTATACCTCCACGAGGGGAAAGTTTCTACCTAAATGCAGCCATGAGCAGGAGATTCCAGATTCTAGTCACCATAGTCTATGTCTGCGTCTTCTGAAGGGGAAACAATGCACCTGGTTGTTCTCTAATTAACAGCGCTCCTGCCCTGCCTCCACCCCTCTGGTTCCACTGTCAATGTGTCGCAGATCTTCAGGCTGGCTTTCGGTCCCAAGATGGTTTAGCTTGCTGAGCATGGCTGGAGGGAAGCAGGAAAAGGGCAAGGAGCCAATTAAATTGAAATGGAATCTGGTCTTTGGAGACCCCTTGTCAGGTTGAAGAGTATTTGATGCTCCCAATAATGGCAGATGCTTCTTTATTTGGGCTGCTCTCAGAGGTTAGAGGTCATTTGTAAATAAGATTTGCTCCATTTGGTATGGCAAGTCCTGTTCTCTGTGCTTTCTTTTTTTTTTTTTTTTTAAATCCCTGAGTCTTTTTCCCTGTGTTTTGACATGCTCTCTGCCAGCAGAAAGGCTATTTGGTCTGGTATGAATATTCCAAATCTTTGGGGACAGCTGAAATAACAACCCACAGTGAGAGATTTGGTAAGAGCACTGATAATCCATTACACAGTGCTGAAACAACCCAATAGGATTAAAATCAGCAGAAAAGCTGGTGTGATGAATGAATGAATGCATGATGGAATGAATGTGTAGATTATCAAAACCTCAAAAATTATTTCCCCTGATTTTAATTGGAGAAAGGGAGTAAGCCTTTTAATTATTTAGCCTTTTAATGTCATTGGTCTAAGAAAATTTAGTCTTTATATAGATGATACTCCATGGAAGGTAATCTTCAAGTAGATTATAACCCATTCTGAGTGTAAACACAAATTTTAATCTAAAACTGAGGATTTTAACCGAGGTCATTGAAGTCATATGAATCCATGAACTGCTTAAAATGTGTTTGGTTTAATATATTTAGTTAACACCCAATTATAAAGAAAGTTCCTACTATGTAGCAATCATTGTTCTAATGTTTTAGAAATACTATCTCATTTAATCTCACAGCTCTAGGAGCAAGGTATTATTATTATCCCCATACAGATAAGGTAATAGAGATACTGAGGTTAAGTAAGTGTTTTAGTTTCTTAGACTGCTGAAGCAAATACCATGAAATCAGTAGGGTTAAACAATGGGAATTTATTTGCTTAAAGTTTGGAAGCTAAAAGAATGTCCAAAGTAAGCCATCATCAAAGTAACGCTTTCTCCCTGAAGATTGTGGCATTCCAGGACAGGCTGCCCGCAATCCTTAGCTCCTCTGTCACATGGCAAGGTACCTGGGAGCATCTTCTGGTCTCTCCCTTCTACTCCAGGTTCAGTTGTTGTAGCTTCCTGCTTCCTTTGGCTTTTTCTGTCTCTCTGAATTTCATCCTGCTTATAAGGACTCTAGTAATAGGATTAAGACCCATCCTGATTGAGGTGGCCCACACCTTAACTGAAGTAGCTTCATCAAAAGTCCTACTTAAAATGAGTTCACACCCACAGGAATGGGTTAAATTTAAGAATATGTTTTTCTGGGATACATACAGCTTCAAACCACTACATTAAGGTTTACGGGTAGTAAATGGCAGAACTGGGATTTGAACCCCGGTATATGGATCCAATTATATGCAAAATGTCATGAGAGGTGTGGGAGAGGACCTGGATGTGGAGTTGTTGTTTTTTTTTTGGGTGGGTGGGGGTGTTGATTTATAAAGAAGGGTATGTTGAAAGGAATTAGGAGTATTTCCTAGAATCCAAGGGCAACAGAGCAGCTAGCCTCATGAGGGTTTGGAACCAAGGAATGAAAAGCATCAGGAGCCTTTGTAGCCATCTATCTGGACTCTTAGCTCTTCTTTATGTTTTCTCTGCAAGACTGACCCACTCAACAGCTTGAAACATGGCTCATCATAGCTGACTACCACAACATCCTCAGCTTCTTAGCCACTTCCAGCTGACTCTAACATTTACCTCTTATCGGATTCCCCCAGTCATCTGTGACTCTAAAGATAATAATGACTACCCTAAGTGGACAAGGATTAAAAACTTTGGTTTTCAGAAGCTTCCTTGGAAATCTTGCATTGCACTGCAGCAGGCTGTTCAGAACCCCCATTCCATGTTCTCTCCTTTATGCTATGAGAGTCATGACAGTGAATCTGGGCCTAGAGAAGGCAAAAGCATGTGCTTTAGCCCAAGAATGATAGCAATGCAATTCTAGAAAAACCCATTTTACACTTTGAAATCTTATTTTCCCCTTTGATAAAACCAATATTATAAATCATGTCAATATCACCATATTTTGAATGTATAACAGTGATTTTGGTAGTAGATGAAGATTGTGGTTAATAGTGTAAATATAAGAATGTTCTTCTTTTACAAAGTGTTGGCAATCTGGTGACACAGGGAAATTACAACTAATGTAACTTATGGGTTATATTTAACAGTAATATTGTGATATTTCTGCAGCAAAGAAGGTATTATATCAATTCTAAGGTACAACAATAAGAGAGTATAAGGGGGTATGGGATTTTTCCTTTTGGAGTAATGAAAACGTTCTAAAATTAAATGAAGTGATGACAGCACAACTCTGTGATGAAAATGAGAGTCACTGAGCATACACTTTAAATGGATTGTACAAAGCATGGAACTGTATAACACAGGGAGTCCAGTGGTAGAAGATGGACTGTGGTTAACAGAACAAATATGAGAATGTTCTCTCATGAACTATAACACATGTATAATACTAAGACAGGGTGTTAATGATGGGGTAAGTTGTGGAAAAAATACACCAAATATGTATTTACAGGCTATAGTTAGTAGTAATACTTTGATGATGCTTTCATTGTTTGTAACAAATGCTTCACAACAATGCAAGGCGTTGGTGGTGGGGAGATATATGGGACCCTGTATGATGATATGTATGTTTATTTTGTAAGTTCACAACTTTTACTATACACTTATTGCTTATGTATATTCATGTATGAATGATATACTTCAATAAATTTTTTTAAATCATCATGATTTTCCTATTTATCCTCATTGTCCATAAAGTGCTAACATTCCCTAAAGGCAGAGCATTGTATCCATGAATCCTTAGGTGCTCTGATGCATTCTGCCTCCAACATATGAAGGGCTTTCCATATTTAAACTGTTGATTTTGTGGGTTGTTTTTTTTTTCCCCATAAATAATGCACATACATATGCACACAGTCCTCAGCAACCAAAACATTATATTTACAACTGGCCTACTTACTGCAAACAATGTAGACTCTCATGCCAATTATCAACTGAATCAGTTGGCACCAGGCCAGTGTAATCTAAAATACTAAGAAAAAATGATGTACTGAGTCATGAGGTGGAAAAATTTTTTATTGCATGGCTTTCTGAGCAGAAATACAAAGAATGTTTCTCCACCAAAGATGCTATTTTGGCCAAGGCAGCATCTCTCTTTGAAAAGCTAAGAATAAAGGTGGTGACACATCAAGAAAGGAGTTTTCAGCATGAGTAAGGGATGATTTGAGTTCTTCAAGAAAAGATGGCTAGAAACTAGGGGAAAACTGCAAATGCAGAAAGAGAAACATGGAAAGAATCTTCCAAGGAACTGAGCTGAAACTGTTGAAGCAACTAGTAATTGCAAAGAGTCTTTCACATCACAAAACAAGGATCAAGATTTCCTGGTCAAAGCCTGATTACAGAGGCTTTCATGCATATTGACTCATAAGAAAAGTTTAGAGAGTTGACTTTAATTTGAATTCAGTTCAAAGGACCCTGGAGCAAAGAAGGGTGCTTAAGAAGCTTATTAAAGAGATATTTGCCAGGAAAGGAAGCCAGCGCTTTCATTTCAAACTTCATTGCACTGGGATTTTTTTAAGCCTCTTTAAAAAGAAAGAAAAAATTACAATGTAGGCTCCACATTCAGTATTCGATTTTTACTTCTTAATAAATGTTTGCAAAAGCATGTATTCATAGTTTATATTTCCCCTTCATTTACTTTCATGATTAGTTAGTAGTGGCATTTTGAATACTGGTATACCAAGAGTTTCCATAAGGGAAATACCAATTTCTAACATCACACCTATGGGAAATAAGGGCTTATATTCAATGTCAACTTGATTTACCAGTAGAAAACAATTAGGTTGCAAGTTGCAGCTCAAGTGTACTCAAAGTTGCGGTAAGATAACCATCACCGTGGAAGGAGTTATAGAACATTTCAGAATCTTGACTCCAGGATAAATGTACTTCTTCCTGCCATTTCTTAATGCTAAAGTAAATGGGAAAAAAGTCCATCCACCAGGATAGCTCTATTTTTCTTGGAATGAAAGAATCATAGACTTTGGAGAACAAGCGACCTGCATTTGAATGCTAACTTGGCCCCTTATGAGCTGTTTGACCTTCAGCAGGTCACTTAACCTCCTGGGACTGGTCTCTTCACTTGTGAAATGGTGGTAATAATATCTGCCTTGCAATGTGATAGTAAGTATTAGAGATAATCCACTCAACAGCTCCCGGCACAAAGGAAAGACCAAATAAGTGGTGTCAAAAGTTATTGTTTTTAATGAGAAGGATAATAATGCTTTTATGAGCAGTTTGGGTTAATTTTCATACAACCTCTTTGTTCTTTACATATGTATCTCTGGAATGCCCATACCATTCCAGTCCATTGTTAAAAATTCAAGTTCTTATTTAATAATTTCTCTCAATTCAACTCAGCAGCTCTTCAGCAAGCACTACTTAGGCACAGACCAAGGGGCAAGGTGCAAAAAAATGCAAATAATAGATGGGTCTTTGCCCTCAAGGAATGAATCTAATTTTGCATTGATTGTGCTTGCTTAGGTGCTTTGTTCCAGTTCAGAGGTCTCTCCTGAATCGCAGTCCTATGGAGTTTATTTATTAATTTGTATGTTCATTTTTTTATTCAACAAGCATTTAAGTTCCTACTGTGCCAGCACTGTTTTAGATCTTGAACAAGACACAGTAGTCCCTGTCCTCAAGGAGCTCTCTAGAGACAACACAAAGTAAACAGGTAATGAGAACATGGGGTGGTTAGTGCTATGCTGAGGTTGGGCCTTAGGTACTGCCCAATTTAGTTTTCAGAGGGAAATGGCACAAGGGATGCCAGGTATGTACATTCTTCCCTGACCGGGCTTCCACTCGAGTGTCTCTCTGCTTCCTAGACGGTGGAGGCCAGACTGTAAATAATAAAAGACTTAAGAAGCCCTCCTTATTTCTTTAGCCTCTAGACCAAGTTCCCAACCACTCTAAGCAATGAGACGCTTGCTTTTCCCCTTCACTTCAACCTGGCCCTATATGGCCCTTCCATTCTGAGACCCCACCACACACCGAGCAAATCCAACCTGTTTGTGCACTCCAGACCCAACAACCCACCTTATCCCTTGTGTCCCGTTTTGAGTACATACCAGAGAGCCCTTCCTAGAATCATGAAGTGACTTCATTTATCATGGTGGTTCCCAGCCTAGGCTCTGAAGTCCAAAAGCTGTTGGTTCCAATCTGGACTCTGCCCTCTGTGAACTGTGTGATATTAGAGAAGATGTTTAAATTCTCTGAGCCTTAGTTTCTTCTTCTGTAATATGGAAATACTATAACAATAGTTCTTAGTTCCCAGGGCTCTGTGAGGATAAATAAATTAAAGCCTCAAAGGCCTTAGCATAGTGTTTGACATTTGATAGGCCCTTCATCCAATTTACTTCTGTTAAATAAGACGTTCTCCAAAAATGCTGCGCTTTGGAATGAAACATCCTGAGTTGAGTGAAGCTTGAGCTTTCTTCCAGGGAGGCAGTTCTTGTAGATCTAGACCCTTTTCCACAGGAAGAGGGGAGAGAAGGAGACAGAAAGAAAGAGTGCATGAACTACATGAGAGGAGATGGAAAGCACTGGAGAGTCACATGCACCCCCAAGAAGACACTCTATGCCTTACTCACCACCCAACTTTATCAATTTTTTTTTTTCACATCAGACAGGTAATGTGCTGATGTCATAACAAGGTTTGAGGAGGCACATCTCACATAAAAGCATGAACACCCCATTTATCATGCTTATGAACCACAAAAGGATCAACTTTATTAGTTTTAACATTATGTCATTTTTGCTCTAGATTTTTTTGCAGAAAGAAGTTAGAGATATAGTTGAAGTTTATTGTGCATCCCTCTCGAATTCCACTTCCTTCCCTCCTTACATAACTGTCATTCTAAATTTGGTGTAATTATTCCCGTGCATGTTTTTATACTATACTAAGTATATGTAAAATCCCTAAACAATATGTAGTATTGTTTTGCATATTTTAAAACTTAGATATATAGTATTTATAACAGAGACTAAATATTTTACTTTTCTTCCTTGATAGAACATGTAGTTTATTCTGGGCAACAATGCATCCAACTAAAGTTCTACACTTCCCACCTTCCCTTGCAGCTATAGGGCAGCCAATGAGATGAAAGCAAAAGTCTTTGGGCAACATTTCTGGGAAGACTCCTTAGAGAGAGTCCACTCAGCTGGCAGGAGTAATTTTTGTTGTTTTTTTTTTTTTTTACTTTTTATTGTAGTAAGATACATAAAACTCAAACTTTCTTATTTTAATCACTGTCAAGTGTACAATTCAGTGGTAGTAATTACATTCACAATTTTGTGCTACCATCACCAATTCTTTCTGTTGTTCTTCCCATTTTCCGTCTTTCTTCTTGGAACATGATTGTGATGATTGATTTCCATAACCCTTTAGTTCATGATACCACCTTGAGGTTGAAAACCAATGCTAAGAATGGTGAAGTAGAAAGACCCGGGTCCCTGATGACCTTGGATCTTCAGTATCAACCTTGGACTATTTTATTTTGTCCCCTTTTGTGTTATCGTTAAATGTAGTTGAACCTAACCCTAAATAATAGGGAATTAAAATGTGTGTATCATTTCCAAATTGAATTTTTTGTTTAATGTTACAGTTTTGTTGCTCGGTATTCTGTTTATTTTACAAAGCAGCTGAAGTGTTTAAAACAACAATTCTGGAGTTAGAATGGCTGGTTCACAACCCAACTCTGCCACTGACTTAACTATGAGACCTTGGGTAGTGACTTAAATTTCTCTGTACCTTAGTTATCAAAAGAATAAAGAGTTTAATATTCACATGCAAAATGTTTAGAATAATGCCTATAGCAAAATAATAATTCAACCTTATTGAGATTTATTAACTATTATTATGCTATTTATCCATGGTGGTACAGTTCCATAATGATATAGATTTTAATGGCCATATATCCCATTTTATGAATATTCGACAGCTTATTTTTCCATTATATTGTTTGATGGATATTTAAGTGGTTTCCAGTTTTTAACTGTTACTAAATGGTGATGCAGTGAACATTTCTGAATATGACTCATTATTTGCACATGTGCATGTTTCTCCACGGTATCTACCTTAGCAGTAGAAAGGCTAAGTCTAAGAACACATGTATCTTTAACTAGGCTTGATAAAAACTAAACTGCTTTCCAAAGTGGTCTTAGTAATTTGTATATGAAAGTTCCCATTGCTTCTCAGCTCAGTTAGACTTCTTATTTTTTGCCAATCTAATAGACTAACAAGGAATCACCTCACTCATTTGCACTTCCCTGTCTACTTGTGAGACTTGGAATACTGTCATAGGATTTTTGGCCATTTGGGTTTCCCCTCTGTGAACAATATGTTCATATCATTTCTTATGTTCTACAGGGCTATTTATCTTTTTCTTTATGAATTTTTATAAGTGATAATGCTACACACATTTCCTCCCAATTTGTGTCCTGCTTTTCCATGTTATTTAGAGCACAGGGGTTTTAGTGTAGTCGATTTTTATCAATCTTTCATGATTTATACCTTGTGCCTTAAGAGTTCCTTCCCTACCTCAAGGGCATAAGGAAATTCTCCCACATTTGCTTTAAATCCTCCTTCCGCATTTAGGTCTCCAATGCACCTGGAATTTATTTTGCATGTGTGTTGTGAGTAGGAATTTATTGTTGTTGTTTTGTGGGTTTATACAGGTTATCAATGATCTCAACGCTATTTATTGAGTAGTCTGTCTATCCACAGTGATTTGCAATGCCACATCTGTCATGCTTCAAGACCTCTATGTTCACAGGCCTGTTTCTCAGTTCCCTGGTGTATACCATTTGTCTATTTGCTATCCTTGTGCCAATGCCCACTATCTGAATCTCAGTCTCTAGAGGGTCCTTAATCCATGGAACCTTGGCTTGTTGGTATGCTGATAGACCAAATCATAGTTAGGAAGGATTTTCTCGTTCAGACCGTTCTAGCACTAGGTCGGGCAACTCTCAGTGTCACAGGAACACAGCATAAGGGTGAAATGGATTTAGCTCATACTTGCCTTTTAGCTCATCTCAGGACATGACCTGTAGACTTGAAAACCCACGCTCACATTCAGCCACCATCAGAGTGTATGCTATGTGATGCTATCAACAGTCCCCATCCCCATATTGCTGGAGACTAACATTCCAGAGGAAAGGAAGGTTAGCTAGATGCAATATTTATAGCCTGGATAATTATGAAGCCCTTGTAACAAAGACCATTAATTATATTGGAGATGTAAAACGTCACCAAATCCCCACATGCACAACTCAAAAGATTGAGAAAACTGGAAATAAATTATCCACTAACCAAATGAGGTGTTATCTCCTTGGCTCTTTCAGAAAAGGACAGAATGATGACTGGGAGGTAGGAGGTGGGGGAGTGTTCAGTGTCGCTCCCTACATGTGTTAATTTGCTTTTATCTCAATTTCCTATATCAGAATAATAAGCCAAAGTGCCCCAGAGAGAATGCTAATTTTGTTGTATAAATCAGACAACAAAACCCCTGCAATGCCCTAAATATGTTTAATTTGTTGCCAACACCCCTGGATGCCAGGAAATGTGAGTGAGTCTGCCTCAGAAGCTTCAATCAGAATTCAATCAGACAGGAACATAAAAAGCAATGCCCAGTCGTTTTTTAAACATCCAGAATCTCTTGCCAAGGATGGAGGGTTAATGAAGAGGGAAGAATTGGCTTCGGGGACTAAGTCATCAGAAGGGGTATATTTCTTGAGACATGTGCAGCTCCCACGGCCCATCAAGCAATCCAGCCAGGGGACATAGCTCTATCAATTCTCCTTCAGGCTGGCGGTGGTTGATTGATTTATCACCACACTGCTTCTCCATATCTCCATGGGCCTTTGCTATTTAAGCCAGGAGAGTTTTTAAGTAGTGAAACCTGGTTCCCTACTTTGGTCCTGTTTCTTTTCTGTCTCTTTTCTTTCTTCTCCTGTCTCAGGGTTTGTGGGTTTGTGATTTGGTCAGGAGACACTTTAAAACCTTGTACTTCTTCCACTCATTTGATATTAAGAAAGTTTTCTTTACTGTGGGAAACAAACAGATTAACAACTGTGGTCTGCTGTTCTCTGGTAAGTCTGTGTACCCCTATCCAGAAGATAAAATATACACAATGCAATAAAGGAAAGAGAATGGGTGATGTTGTCATATGCCAATGGAAAGTCTGTTTATCCAGAAATGTACTTGCTTACAGTTTAACGAGACTTAAAGTAACCACTGGGCCCTTTCAGAGTCTCATATGAGTCAAGAAAATTGTGACTGGCTGTCATCTAGGGCCCAGGGTTCCCATCCTAAAGAGCCAGACCCCTGCCCACCAATATCAGCGTAGGAATCCTGAACTCAGAGGACCCACCAGAGTGGGAGAGCTAGACGTAGTAGGGATCGCATCAGAAAGTCACTTAGTATTGTTTCAGATAGGAGCCAAGGAACATTAAACAACAAACAAACCTTTGCTTAATCAAGTCTCTGAGTTCCTTGAACCATCTGGGGCTTTGTGACTTCAGGCTCTGAACATTTCTCTAATTTGAAATGCTTGGTAATTTAAGAATGGTTTTTGAATCACCCAGGTGAAATCTGAATAAAATCCGTAGTGTGTTTCATTGTATTGTACTGATGTTAATTTCTTAATTTTGACAAATGTACCCTACTTATGTAAGATGTTAAAATTAGAAGAATCTCCTGTGAAGGGTATACAGAAATCCTCTGTACTGTCTTTGCAACTTTCTGGTAAATCTAAAATGATGCCAAAACTAAAAAGTTTATTTTTAAACAAATCAACCAGGGCCATCATAAATATTTAAAGCTATAGGTATAAACCTAAGTGGAATTCTGATTCATGCCAAGGTAGAAAAACCAGGAGTCAAGATGCCTAAAGCTGTGGATCAGGGCACTGAGATAAGCTCTACTACTATTTTTATGACTTCAGGCAAGTCATCTAACCTCTCATTTTGTTAATCTTGCCAGCAGAAAGGGCAATCACTCATCTGTAAAATATGGAAACATTCAGAATGAGCCACAGCCACACCCTCCAAACCACAATTTTCTCAATTTTGCAAATCCAATATATACAAATTTACTCCTGCAGATCTTTTAAGTTACCCAGAAGATTTCAGTTCTAGTATATGCAAATATCAAGTCATTCTAAGAAAAGAGGGAGCTGTAAAGGGTAGGAATAAATAAAGATGCCACATCAGAAATAAAAGTGTGCATGAAATCTCATTGAAAGACAAAGAATATTGAAAGCAAGGTGAACTGTGAGACTTTGTGGACAAGTATGAGAACAACCCTTTATAAGTGTTTTGGCCAGAAATCCTCCCGAACATAGTTAAGGATGACTATCTTGGGATTAAGGAGGGGGTTTCAGAAACACCTCCCCAGTAACAAGCCCATTTCAAAAATCTAGTCCCTCAGAGTCTCTGAGATCCGAGAGGCAGGAAGTCAAAATCCCTAAATTATAAAATCAGAACAATTTTGGTTAAATGCTTGATAATATGTATATGACATAAACAAAAATTAATTTCAAGTTTCTTGTGTCAGGAGAGGCAGGCTTTAAAAAGGTATAGGGTGGGAAGCAGGTATAGCTCAGTGGTTGAGCACCTGCTTCGCATGTACTAGGTCCTAGGTTCAATCTCTGGTACCTCCTAAAAAAAAAAAGTTCTAGGGAGCTGATCTGAAGAGAAATTGTACCATACCTATTGTTATTTAAGTGGATAAATGTCATTTATATTGACATTACTTAGTATATTGCCTTGACTGTTTTGTTCAAAATATTTTTCATTTTATTTTCAAAAGTAGGTCCCAGGAAAAGGGAACTCTACTGTGAGGGTACATGTGTCTTAACCACACATTCTTCAAAATGGGGATATGGAAGAACTTAACCCCTATGGCTGGGGAGAACCACTAATAATACAGAACCTACAACAAAGGATTGTTTGGGGGTAAAATGGGAAAATAGAGATAAAGTTCTCTGAAATTCTTTCAAATAATTTTAAACAATTATATAAATTTTTGTCTTTTAGTCATCAAGCAAATCAAGCACTTCTTGGTGCCAGTCACAGCACTAAGGGAGAAGATACAAAGTGATAACTGCCCCTAGCAGGCACTAGAGAGTACATTGGTGATTGACTGCTCCTATGAGGCACTGGGGGTAGAGTAGTGGCTGCTCCCAAAAAGCATTGGGCTAGAATAGTGAGTGTTCCCAGGAGACACTGGGGGCTAGTATGGTGACTGATACCATGAGGCACTGGGGGTTGGGGGTAGAGTGACTGCCATGGAGAAGCCCTCAATCCAGACAAATACACAGGCTCAATACACAAAGCTAAGAGCTAAGATGGGATAAGTACAGGGTACTGTAAAGCATATGAGTAGCCCCTAAATCATACTTTAGGGTCAAGGAATGCTATCTTCAGAAAATAATATCTAAATAAATCATAAAGAATGCACAGAATTTAGCCAGACAGTGAGAGAGAGAAAGACAGACACAAAAGGAAGTAGAATAATTTCCTTATGATTGGAGTAGAGCATGAAAGAGAATACAAAATGTGGGGCTGGAAAGATAGGCTGTGTCTTATTCATGGAGGGCAGGAGTTGTAAATTACATTAAAATTTTGTTCTTTATCCCGTCTGAGGGAAATTGAAAGCCAGAAAGGGTGTAAACTAGGTAATGACATAAATGGATTTACAGATTGGTCAGATCTTTGTGATTTCATTGTAGAAAACAGACTGGAGGGGAACAAAACTGGAAGCAGGGGGACAAATTATGAAGCTGTTCAAGACATGAAAGTGACCTGGATTGGTGTGGTAGCAGTGGGCCCAGAAAAGAGTGGACGGGCTGACAGATATTAACGGGTAGAATCAACAGGATCTGGTAATTGCTTGGAGATATTGTGTGAGGAAGGAACCCAAGGCTTGGGGAACTGAAAGAGTAGCATTGCCATCCCATGAGATAGGAAATAGGACAGAATAGCAGAGGTGGGGCATAAAGGTGACAAGTCCAGTTAGAGGCAAACTGAGATTGACATTCTTGAGAGAGATCCAGATGGCAATGTCGAACAGACAGTTGGAACTTTCTTGAAATTCTTGCCTTCTTTGGGATGAGAAGTTTGGGATGTATGGAAGCCTTTTGAGATCTTTGGTTTTATTATATTAATCTAATAAAACAGGGGAAATAATAAAGATGAGGGGGTTCCATTATTTCTTTGGAAGTGTGAGAATGTCCAGCCCGAAGAAGGTGTAGGTTGAGGGTACTCAACCAAAACAGATGGATGAAAAGGGCTCCATTTCTAAAAAGAGAAAGGATCAACCATTGAGCAATTGTATGCTATGAGATTACTTAGCTTTTATGGAGAGTCAAAGCTGAAATCTGAGGAAGAAATAATCTACCCTCTGGAAGAGTCCCTCAACAGGGTCACTCATCCACTTGACTTGGGATAAATCAGGGTGAGAATTAAACCTAAGGTGAAAGTGTGAGAGATGTACACATATCTTAACAATAACCTGGTCCTTTTCCCTCATTTTATAGATGAATGAAGGAAGGCTCAGAAAGAATAAGTGACTTGTCACAGTCACACAGCTGGTTAATAGAGTGTGTCAGTACATGTCAGCTTGGCTTACTCTGCCCTCTAAGATCTAGATGAGATCAACTTAAACCCCCATCCCATATCCTAAGGAAAATTCAATGCCATCACCTTCTCCCTCCCCCAAATACCATGAACTCCTATGGGATTTATGTTTCTCCCAGTCATTTCTGGTTCCAGCATTTGCTAAATTTTTCATTTTCTACTCTTTCTTGTGGATTTTCTTTTATCTTCTCCTGACCTGATCAAGTATTAAGCCAAGAATGGGAATAGGCCCCTTTTCTTGACTTCCTCACCTCTACCCCCCAATCAAAAGATACCATTCACACTAGGCAACTATGTTGTAAAGTTTTACTAACAATTTTAGAGTAACATGGAAAGATATATCATATTACAATGTCATTTGTATACCATATCATTATAATATCATATATAAAGTGAATATTTGACTTCTATATTTTTTAGAAAGTCCATCTGCCATTTTCTGCCAACACAGGCAACCAATCTGCAGCCATCTTAATTTTGATTTCTCATATTCCTGCCACTTAACCACCCCCTTCCCCTTTCCCTTTTCCTCTTTTCCTTAATTCTCTTCCCCTTGCCTCTCACCCCAAGTGCTGATCAGAGTACATTACTTCCCTAAGGGAACTCCGGAACCAGCTATTAAAATATACACTTTTCACTCTCTTCACCCATCTGGTCCCACACTCCTTGAACCAAGCAAGGCACCTATTTCCTATGACCTTGAGAAAACTCCTCCCAAATTTCCCAGGACCTGCTCCCTGCTGGCCCCACCTCAGTCTTTGCCAGGGCTATCAGTCAACACCTAAATCATACACTGAGTGTGCAGATGTTTTGCGTTAGCAAATGAGCCAGTCAGTGCATGCTATTGTGTTTTAATTGCTTTCAACCCTGTGGCCTTTGAACAACTTTCTTCATCCTTCAGCTCAGCTCTGATTTATTCAGCTTCTGTGAGCAATTTATTCACTTTTAATTAGACCCAGCTTAATTATTTTGTCAGTAAAACAAACCAAAAGAATCTATAAAACAACTTTTAAGAGAAATCACATTTCTGCCTGGGGGATATTAAAAATGAAATTATGCATCTCATTTTACCTGCCTCTTATAAAGCAAAGATTGCCCACATCGCCTTTCTGTTTTCCAAGATCGTTTGCCTTTTATCAAGAAAGTACAAGGAAAACAGGCTTGGAATAGAGGGAAGAAAATGGAAAAACAATTCTTTCTAAGGGACAACAAGAAGGGGATATAAAGGGGTATGAGATTTTTACTTTTGGAGTAACAAGAAAGTTCTAAAATTGACTGAGGTGATGGCAGCACAACTCTGTGAAGAAAATGAAAGCCACTGAATGTACTCTTTGAATGGATTGTACAGTGGTAGAAGATGGACTGTGGTTAACAGGGCAAACATGAGGATATTCTCTCACAAACAGTAACAAATATATAATATTAAGACAGGGTGTTGTTGGTTTTTTTTAATTTATTTTAATTATTTATCCCCCCCTCGTTGTTTGTGTTCACTGTCTGCCCTCTGTGTCCATTTGCTATGTTCTCTCTGTGTGAGAACCAGGAACAGAACCTGGGACCTCCCATGTGGGAGAGAGGTGCTCAATCTCTTGAGCCACCTCAGCTCCCTGCTTTGTTGTGTCTCTCATTGTCTTTCCTCTTTGGGTCTCCTTGTTGTGTCATCTTGCTGCATCAGCTCACCGTGCCTGCCCATCATGCCAGCTTGCTGTCTTGCTCATCTTCTCCAGGAGGCACCAGGAACCAAACCTGGGACCTCCCATGTGGTAGGCAGGAACTCAATCACTTGAGTCACATCCACTTCCCAAGACAGGATGTTAATAACCGGGTAAGTTGGGGGGAAAATACACCAAATGTAAAATATAGACTATAGTTAGTAGTAATATTTTGAACATGTTCTTTCTTAGTTTGTAACAAATGTTTCACAACCATGCAAGGTGTTGGTGGTAGGGTGATATATGGGAACTCTGTGTGGTGATATGCATGTTTGTTTTTCAAGTTCACAACTTTTACTATATACTTACTGTTTATGTATGTGCATGTATGGATGATATACTTCAGTAAAGTTTTATTTTTTAAAAAAGGTAGCTTTCAATGGAGAGCAGATAAGTAAGTGCTTAAGGTGGTATTTCTCCAGATTTGGTCTTTGGCAACCCCTCCTTTGGAATGAATCAGGGCCTGGTTAAGAGGACAGATTCCCCACTCTCTTCCCAGAGCTTCAGATTCAGTAGGTCTAAGAGGGCTAGTCCAGGAATCTGCCTTTTTACCAAGCTCCCCAGGCTATTCTGATCTTCCCACAAGTTTGAGATACAGTGGGCTGAGAGTTCAGGCATTACTAAAACTGATGCAGACCATGGCCTTGGGAAAATGAAAACTGATTCACTGTTAAAGCAGAAAGGATCATCTTAGGTAGTGGTTCTCACTTGTTTTTTATTTCATAGATCACTCAAGTGACTGCCCAGGTATTACAACGATTTTTATTTTGACAAATAGGAATTTGAAATATTTAAAACACATATATATGTATGGAATGAATTTTTTTTTTCATACAAAAAGGATGTTGTTGTTTTTTTAATTGAAAGAATAAAATCTTAAAACTAACACTTTAAATTGAATATATTTAGCTTTATGGAGGAAAATTTTAAAACTTGCTGTGGCTATCCACTGGAGACCAACATGCTCTCACTTTAGATTTGACATTTGTCATTTTTGCACACACACACACATACTCATACCCTCCCTCTCCTTTTTTTGCCCCAATTGCCCATTTCCTTTGAGAAAATTGTCCTTCAGCCCATTGCTACAGTGGAGGAGCACATGATCTAGGCCTCAGCCAATCGGTAGTTGCAATCCCCTGGCCACTGAGATTTCTTCAGGAATGGAGGACATGTGATCTTCTCAGAGCCAATGAGACACAAGGAGACTTTGGCTGGAAATGCTAGGGCAACTCTTGCTCTTCTTCCCTGGATGAACCTGGAAAAACATAGCCCCAGACTTGCTAGTAGCCAGCTTACAACCTAAAAGGGAAAACCTGCCTACGAATGAAGCCACAGTGAAGAAGCAGTACTGAGCAGTATGTAGAATGGAGAACTGTTCACACTGAGTCTTGGATCAAACCTTGCCTGAACCATCCATGAACACTTCCAGGAGACAACTAATTAGATATTTTTCTCTTAAACTAATTTGGGTCCTCTTCTGTCATGTGTTATCTAAAAATTATTAATTGATAGGACTGACATTTTGGAATCACTGATCCAATTTTCAACTTCCCTTACTCCCCCATCCCTATTCTCCCACACCAACGTCAGATGGGGATCTGAGAACTCTTAATTCACACAGCAAATAAGCGACAGAACCAGGGTGGATCTTCTGCCTTCTCTTTCCCACTTTGCTTGTTTTCCTTATGGTAAGAGTCCCTTGTAACTCTGAGCTACAAGGTGAGCATTTAGCTGTTTCATGGAATTGTGGATCTTCTTCCGTGGGAGAATATTTTGTATGGACCGTGTGTGGCCTTTACCCAGTTGCCTCAAACAAGCAAACAAAAACCCCATTGAAATAAAAAACCATCCTAACTTTGGGCCATCCTTTACACTCTAACTTTTAACCTAATTCTTTTTCTGGAAATCTTGTTTTTGACCATAACATTACTTATTTCCCTGTAAACTATGACCTGGTTACTTATACTTCCTTCTTCCTTTTCCACATTTTTTTGATAGGCTACTCAACTAATTTTGCCCTCTCCTAACCATTCTTCCCTCTGCATATAGAAAGATCTTTCTAAAAACAAATCTGATCACTCTTTCCTGTTGCTCTTAAGAGCAATTCTAGTCTCCTTATCTTAGCCCCCAAGGTCAAGCATGCTTTTGCCCCTGCCTACCTTTTCAGCTCATTCTCACAAAACTCCCTCATTGCTCAAGTATCCAGTAATGCTGTAGTACTATTAGTTCTTCAGTTTCTCTGATCTCTAGATATCTGTGCTTGCTATTCCCCTACATGAAATGTTCTTCCCAACCCCACTACTTTCTCTTGGCTGATTTTTATTTATCCTTCCTCCAAGAAGCCTCCCTTGGCCTCCCCAACCTGAATGAACTCCATCCTTTCAACTTCTAGAGCACCCTATATTTCCCCCTTAGCATTTACTACATTGTATTGGAACTGCCTACTGATTATTTTTATTCCCTCCTAAACTGTCAACTCAATGAGTGCAGGAAAAATGTTCACTGTGCAAACCTAGAATCTGATAAAATGCTTGAGGCAAAATACTCTGAATGAGTGAATGAATGAATGAATGAACATACACTGCTTTCCTTGTGTCATTTCCTTCTATCAGTGGTTCCATGTTATTGCCAGATCAAACACAAATGTTTCAACTTGATCTTTGAAGAACTCAATTGTCTGGCCTGATCTTACAGTCCAGTCTCTGCCCACTGCCCCATTACTTGGGCTTCTCACTTGCCTATTCTTCCATCTTCTGGACTCCTGCTAGCTTCTGAATAGCCAAGCCTTCTTATTCATTAATGGGATACGGTGTGATGACTTGGAGTTATATACCCCAGGAAAATATGCCCTTAATCTTAATCCATTCCTGTGGGTGTGAACCCACTGTTAATAGGACCTTATCTTGAAGTTACTTAGGTAAGGGTGTGGCCCAGATGAAATTAGAATGTACTTTAATCCTATTACTGGAGGCCTTAAAGAGAAGGCCACAGAAAGAAAAGCCACAGGGAATAGCCAGAAGCTGGAAGTCAACGGAACCAGAAAAAAAACAAAAAGACCATGGTCATGTGCTTTGCTGTATGACAGAAAAGCCAAGGAACCCCAAAGATTGCTGGCCAGCCAGACAATACTGACTCCAGAAGAAAGTAAGACTTATAGCTTCTGAAATCATGAGCCAATAAATCCCCAGTGTTAAGCCAACCCATTGTATGGTATCTATTTTAGTTTTAGCAGCTGAGAGAGTAAAACATTTTATCTCTCCAGGAAGTTTGCCTTGCCTAGCACTGTCATCTATGTTTTCTTCCATCTCTGACAACTTCTGGCG
The DNA here is from genome assembly GCA_026826555.1 of Tolypeutes matacus. Lineage (NCBI taxonomy): Eukaryota > Metazoa > Chordata > Mammalia > Cingulata > Chlamyphoridae > Tolypeutes > Tolypeutes matacus. The sequence goes on from JAKSZT010004015.1 coordinate 13,984,262, forward strand.
CTTTCTGCCTGCCATTTATCCAATTAACAACTTATAGCATACCCAGTTATGTTTTCATGTGTGTATATCTTATCTTTCCACCATTTTGTTACATCAGGAGCTATGTATTACTGATCTTATCCCCTGAACTTAGCTGAGTGTCCTGCTCTCAGTTCTAGGCTCCATCTACTCCACCAGTGTTCCGAGCCATTCTGACCCTAGAGAACCCTGTTATGATCAACAAATTTCACAACCTTTATCTGAAAGTAGCTATAATTTTGCTATTCATGGATTGGGAAAATATGTAAAGGCAAAGTCATGCCACAAAATCAGTAATGCCTTTAAGTAAATTTGCAATATATTAATCTCAATAGTAACTGCTATATTTTAAAATAGCGGCTTGCATATAGATAAGTTATACTATGCCAATAGCATTTATGAATTCTCTGACATCTTGCATCATCAGCCCATACCTAGGTCACTGTCTTGTTTAGAGGTCACTGTGTTGACCTGAAAATTGGAGTGGACAACCAAATAGGTAGTGTCAGAGGGTTTGCAAATTGTAGAACCCCCTTCTTCAGCTAACAAAGACAATAATGACAGACCTGACCCCATCCTGTTGCCACTGCTACTACATTTCTCCAGTAATACTCACTAGATTAATCCTATATCCAACTCTGAAGAAATGTCATTTAACCCAAGATGTGGCAGAGACAGTCAGTGCTCACCAAAGATTACAAGTGCTTCCCACATAGCCTAGCCTCCTTTGCAGTTGGAATAAAACCATGTGACTGGTTCTGGCCATTATACTATGAGCAAAGTGATGTAGCTCATTTCTGGGCCCCTCATGTGGCTACATTCAAAGCCAGATCATGAAGTGAAGAGAACTTGGATCCCTGAGTCACTGGAGGGAAGAGAATTACCTGGACCTGCAAAGGATACTTCACGAATTGTGATAAGCCACAGAGACTTGGGGGTTTATTTGTTTCATAGCATAGCCTACCCTATCCTGACTAATATACTAGGCAAAGAGTGAAGGAAAAGCTTTCAAGAAGAGAAGAACTACTAAATTCTAGACCTATGGACAAACAAAAGACCTTGGAGTATGTGAGAATCTAGAGAACACTGAGCATGAAGGAAAAAGGTAGGCTGGATCATATAGAGCAATGTAGGCTTAACAAGAACTCTGGGTTTTATACAAAAGCAATCAAAATCATTTAAGGAGAAGACTGACATGATCTGATTTACACTGTAGAAAACTAATTCTGGCTGATATATAAAGAGTAGATTGGAAAGGGAGGAAGAGAGGGTTTAGGGACCAGTTAGAAGTTAATTGCAATAGTAGAGGCAAGAGATAATAGTGCCTTTTATTACACAGGAAGCAGTGGGAATGGTGAGAAGTAGATGGATTTGAAAAATACTTAGAAAGCAAAAACGGATAGATTGGTTATAATAAATGAAAGAGAAGTCACAGATAGCTTCCAGGTCATCTTGGTAAATGGAAATACTGTTCACTGAAACCAAAGTGAATTTAGGAGAGAAGAGTTTAAGAGTTTTAGGACTGTTAGAGTTGAGATACCTGGAAAACAAGTGGAGACACTACCTAGGTAGTTTGATACCCTTGTCTAAAGCTCACAAAAGAAGTCTGAGCTCCAAATACACCAAATGGGAAATCAACTTGCTGGGTAACTGATGATGCCCTAAACTCTGATGAACTGGGCGGGGGGGGGGGGGGGGCGGGGGGGAGGGGGAGGGGATGAAGTATAATGTAGCAGGCTACAGAAATATATTCTTACCTTTAAAAAATGGTTATCCTTGAAAATCTGTCGAAATAAGTCTCTTATGGGCTGAGGAGCTAGGAGAAAATCAATCAGTAGTTAAAAAAAAAAAGCATTAACTGAAAGATTAGTGATATGGGCTGACCGTAGCTGCAGCATGCTGATGATGCTTGGGTTTTGAAAAGGTCTTCCCTTTAAGCATTCCTTTCCCACAAAGACCCATTCCATAGATTTCATTTGTCATGTATTTTATTTTCTACAGAATTACATCCTCTGATTAATTTTATTTAGGTGATTGCTATTCCTTTCTCACTCTCCCCTCCCCTTTGCCTCTAGTCCCCACTTTCACCAAGTATCAATGACAAAGATCCCCACCTCACCCTGAGCAGGAGCCTGGAGATTCATTTCCTATTCAATATTTCCTCCTCTCTAGTGGAGCTCAGCATCTGGCATCCTAAAAATGGACATGTTTTGTAGTCTGTGAATGAGGCACAATCACTGAGGGAGGACAGAACACTTTCTGGAACTTAAAAGAATTGATTGCTTATAAGCAGAGATAGGAAGACTCCTGTAGTTGAGTACAATGCAGATGAGGATTCTGAAGTTCAGCCTTCCCCAAGGCTTCAAACCTAACCCAGCTCATCCCTTTCCCACAAAGTCTTACTGAACTTTCCTGGACGAGTCCCAGAAGTGGAAAACTTGGTGAGGGGAGTTTGAAAACTATGATTTCTCTCTTCCAGTCAGGAACTGAACACCATCAATTTAGTAATACTTTGCAAGGGTAAAAAATATAAAAATAGAAAAAAAGGTAAAAAATAGAAAAATAGAAAAAAGAAACTACCTTATCAATGGTGTAACATATCCTAAACTAAAAACATTAAAATGTGTGGGGATGGGGGCGGAAATGGACACCTTAGATTCTAGCAAACATAACTTCTCCAGAAAGGGAATAGGAAGAAAAAGAGAAGTTATTCTGTTAACCTTACTTTTGTTTCTTTGTCTGTGAAATGGGTATGGGTAAAATAGGTAGAAGAGTACAAAAGTGATGACCAATTCCTCAAGCAAATCCAATCAAAGTGGGAAAATACAGTCAATAAGAAATTGCTAATAAGATTGTTTCATTGCAAATCCTTCTTTGATCTACTGCAATGCTTGGAGAATGGATAGGAATCTGAATTTTTTCTTTAACTCAGGCCAATGAAAAAAACTTTTGTTATTGGTGTTGCTGCTGCTGCTGTTTTGACCCATTTGTGGGGTGAAAAAGATCTTGGAAAACCTTAGCCTTTCCTGTTTATCATTGAGCTTCAAATAATGAAAATGACTGATGCTTTCTGACTGGCCAGTGTTATTTCTGAACCTGGAGTCCCAGAAGAGCAGATAGAGATATAGAAGGTGTAGGACAATGTTTGTAATCACAGATCAGCATTTATTTTTAATGTCTATTTTATTAAAGAAAGTATGTGAAACCCCCCAATTTCACATATCAATGTTTTAGCACAAAGTCAAAGTATATATTTAAGCTATTAAAAAGCAAGTTGACTGAAAGGAAAATATGTCATTCTCAATAAAACAAATGATATTTGAGTGTGGCAAAAATTGGGAAAGTGATTCAAAAATGATTGTAATTTGAGGAAAACAGACATGATTGATTTGAGCTTGTGCTAACCCGGGCCATTTCTTCTAAGGTAGTTATAGTTTGTTTTGTTTTTGTGAGATTTGCACATTTTGTCCTCAGGGTGGAGTGCTTTCAGAAACCCTGTGGTTGTGGTTAACAGCAATATTGTAATATTCTTGCATCGCTGCCAAAGATGTACTCTGTTGATAATGGGGAGATATGGAAAAAGTGTGCCAAATGCACGCTGTGGACCATGTTGGTGGTGATGTTCTGATGATATTATCTCATAATCTGTAACAAATGTTCCACCACTTTGTGGTGTATCACGGAAAGGGTGTTGTGTGGGAATTCTGCCCATGTGCATGATTGTTTTGTAAGCTCACTACCTCTGTAATAAAAATATATTAAATAATAATAATAAAGTGTATTGGGGGGAAAATCCACCAAATGTAAGATATGGACAATAGTTAGTAGTAATATTTTGACAGTATTTTTCATAATTTGTAACACATGTTTCACAACAATACAAGGTGTTGGTGGTAGGGTGATGTATGGGACCCCTGTATGATGTTACACATGTATGTTTTGTAAGTTCACAACGTTTACTATACACTTATTGTTTATGTGTGTTCATGTATGAATGAAATTTAAAAAAATTTTAAACTCTGTGGTTAATTGAAGGCCAAGCTTTCTTAGATTCTAATTATTTCTAATATCAAGGGGAGTGAACTGTTCCATCAAGATACTGAATGCAGATTAAACTTAATTTCTAGATCCCCCACCCCACATGATCCTGAACAACTGATGCACTTATTAGAGAATTGTACAGAAGGGAAAATAATTCTTTAGTAACCATTTATTCCCTATTCCTAGCCCTACTTGGGCCTTCTTTCCTATTTTGAAGTCACATGTTTGCTTTAGCCACCAGGGGTTTGCAAATGCTCATCATCTTCCTAGGATGTGCATTCACACTGACACACACACACACACAGGACTCTGCACTGTTACTTAACCCTGATCTCAGCTCAAGCCCCACTTCTCTCCGGGATGAAGTTAGGTCACTCTGTACTGCGATCTCATTGCACCCCGTTCTCCTTTGTGGCACTTGTCCCCGATGGTGCATGTATTTTTTATGAGTAAATGTTTAAAATCTCTCAGCCACACTAGAGCATAAGCTTCAAGAGAAGGATGGATGTGTAAGTTTTGCTTACCCTACCTAGTAAAAACAATCATTCAATAAGAATTTGTTGATTTGTTGAATGAATGACTGACCCCTGACTGTGAAAATGGGATTTGCCAAAGTTGGGTTTTACTTGTGTTCATTAAAATGAGAAAGGAACCGGGATTTACTGGAAATGTGGGCCAGGCAGGCTGGAAATTGTTTGGGAATGAGAACCAGAATTCATCAGAAAACTGAAATTAACTTAGTATATTAGGCTAATAGTGCACCATAGAGAAGCTGAAATTAAATAAGGGGGACATTCTGCCCAAGGGAAAAGAATTTTGGTTCTCTAGGATCATCACTTCAAGATGAGCAGAGCATCTGGCATCTGAATATGAATTAGCAAAACTAAGCGATCCACAAGTTTATTGATAGTGGAAGAAGGTGCTCCAGAGACTAGAATGAAAGACATTACAACTGTAAGGTCCTTGGGAGTTGCTTCAGACCTGTGCCCACCCTAAAATTCCTGAAAGCAGTAATAAACCACACCTCAGATAAAAGTATTTCACAACCCCCTTTCTTTCCTGTTCCACTGTTAGGTAGAAGTAACTTATTTAAGGGAGAAGGAAAGAATGGGTTAAAGAGTTGCTTCCCTGCCCCCTTGGCCCCTCCATCCAATTTGTGTGTGCGCATCCAGTTTAATGCTTGGAATCCACAATTCTGATCATGTCACTTCCCTGCTTAAAACTCTTCACAACTCCCTCTTACACTCAGCATAATAACACATTCATACATACATCTATATATATAAACATACAAAAACATATTTCTTTTTTTTTTTTTTATTGATCTGTTTTCTTTTATTAGACATTGCCTCTGTTCCTGAGGAATTCTCTTTTTTTCTTTAATTTTTTTTAAAAAGATACTTAGCTTACATAAATGTTACACAAAAAATATAGGGATTCCTATATGCCCCACTCCCCACACCTCCCACACCCTCCCACATGAACATCCTTCATTAGTGTGGCACATTCATTGCAACTGATAAACACATCCTGGATCTTTGCCATTAAGCATGGACCATAGTTCACATGGTAGTCTAACACTCTCTCCCACACAGTTCTGCATGTTATGTGATGATATAAAATGGCCTATAGCTGTCATTGCAGCGTCATTCAGGACGATTCCCAAGTCCCGAAAAAGCCCCCGTATTACAACTGTTTTTCCTCTCCCTGTCCCCAGAGCCTCCAGTAGCCACTGGCTCTACATCAATGTTGTAATTTCTTCCATTGTTAGAATCACAATATGTCTATAGTAGAATACCAGTAAGTATACTCTAGTCCATAGCTCTTCCCCAATCCCAAGGATTCTGGGATGGTGACATCCACTCCACCTCCAACTGAGAGGAGGCTTATGTTTCATGGGGAAAATGGATGGGGCTATCCTGCCTGCAGCTGCAGACTCTCTCCATTCCCTGGGACGGCCGTGGTCCATCATCATCTCCCCGCCAGTTGTCCTGGGTGAGTCCAATGAGCTGTAGAGTAGGTGTTGACACTCTGCTGAGGTTCCGGGCCCAGCTAGCACATGGACAGCCCAAAGACCTGAGTCTCTGGATGTATACCTACAAACTCCAGCACCAAGTATAGGTTTAAATAGAAGGAACAAATGGGCCCTATATAGGGAAGACATAATTGAGTCCAACTCTGTCACTCTCAGGAGCACAAACTCCAAAGTAGGGCTCACTGGCAAGGCACCAAACTCCAGAGCTATCTGCCCTGACCATAGGGCTCTCCAGAGCCCTCAGGAGCCCTACCATTTGGGGTAGTATCCACTTTGAAAGTCTATGAGATCCTGCTGAGATGTGCATAAGCGCTACCTCTTGTATACCTCCCGATGCACTTTGAAGTCTCTTAGCCATATAAACTCATTTGTCTTTACCCTTTCCGCCTTTTATTCGAGGTCTTTTTCCAGTTACATTGCTAGGTGATGCTTGGTAGCAATCCCTCGGTTCCAGGGAGGCTCATCCCCAGAAGTCATGTCCCACGCTGGGGGGAAGGTAATGCATTTATATGCTGAGTTTGGCTTAGAGAGAGGCCACATTTGACCAACAAGGAGGCTCTCAAGAGGCAATCCTTAGGCACCCCAGAACAATAGGCTAAGTTTCAATTTCAAGAACAAAGGCTCATAAGCATAGTCATCAATATCAAGGGCCCATCAGTTGATCATCCTCCTCTGCCAGTCACTACCCCTGCACTTGGGGGACTGTAGCTGCTCCCTTAGAGAATGCAGCAGAGCTCTCCAGGAGGGGAATTCAGTATTCTCTCGGTTATTGTGTGAGTCTCCATCCACTGTGCCCCATGAACATTTGAACATTTTTACATACCTTATATGTATGCTCAGGTGAACTTCCTCCCATGCATCCCCCATCATTAACAATCCACACCAACGATCCTCCCTGGCCCTAGCTGTAACACTTCTGTGATCCAAAGCCTCTTCAAAAATGAAGCCATTACAATAACCAAATACAATTAATAGGAAAATGAAACAATAATGATGTTTAAATATAAGAAATAAAATACATAAAATTTTTTCGAAACCAAAAATACAATATAATTAAAAGATTGGGATATTTGAAAAAATGAAAAATATTTTTAAAAAAAATTTTTTTTGACATTTTGCCTTTCATCATCACAATATCTGGTGTCCTATCATTACCATGGTACCATTCCCCACTCATTCCCCAGTGTCTCACTATTTTTTCATTTTGTTTTCAAAGAAGTTTTAGGTCACAGCAAAGTCACACACAGAATGCAAGAGACTCTCATATACTCAACATCCTCCTCCTTTCCTCCCCCCCATATTAATACCTTTTTATATGTGGATGGTACCTTTGTTATAACTGATATAAAAATAGTGAAACATAGATGCTAAACATGGTCAATGGTTTATATTATGGTTTACATTTTAGAACAAACACTTTTATAAATTTTGGTAATATTTACCATGTCCTGTGTCCATCATTGTAAGATCATGTAGAACATTCCACTGCCCACTAAATACCCCCTATTTGATCTATTCTATTCCTCCCTCCGCCTCCCCTCAGGGTCCATGGCAACCCCCTGGCTTCACTCCTTGGATGACAAGATTTTTAGTTACATGCAACAAGACTGAGGTCTTGACACACTGATTTGTCCTGCCCATGCTCTCAAGAGACTCCCGTCTGTCTATTTGTGAACAAATCGGTCCTCCCAAGGATGGGAGTCCAACTCCTTCTCGCTCATTATGTGGGTCTCCACCCACTGATACAACACAGGACAGAATGATCACTCACACACTCCCTAGAAGCCTGCTCCAGGTGCACCCTGTCCCAAATGCCCCCCCCCCATCCAACACCCTAAACCAGTAACCTTTCCTCTGCAACTACACACTTTCACCTTACCATAGATTACATACATATGGGTGTTGGCTCACAACCTTCTTCTCCCTTTCTATTTCTTGTAAACCTATCTTCCAGACAATAGCTCTCTGAGTCTCCTCAATTTGCTTAATTCATATCAGTGAGGTCATGTACTGTTCATTCTTCAGTGACTGGCTTGCTTCACTCAACATAAGGTCCTCAAGATTTATCCATGTTATCCCATGTGTTAGCACTTTACTCCTTCTTACAGCTGAGTAATATTCCATTGTATGTATATACCACATTTTGTTTATCCATTCATCTGTTGATGGGCACCTAGGTTGATTCTAACTTTTGGCAATAGTGAATAATGCCGCTTTGAACATTGGTGTGCATTTATCTTTTCGTGTCTTTGCTTTCAATTCTTCTGGGTATATACCCAGCAGTGGAATTGCTGGATCATATGGAAGTTCTATAGTTAGTTTTTTGAAGAACCTCCAAACTGTCCTCCACAATGGCTGGACCATTCTACATTCCCACCAGCAGTGGATGAGGGTTCCCTTATCTACACACCCTCTCCAACACTTATAGTCCACTGTTTTTTAATAGCCACCATTCTAATGGGTGTAAGGTGGTATCTCATTGTAGTTTTGATTTGCATTTCCCTAATAGCTAGTGATGTTGAGCATCTTTTCATGTGCTTTTTAGCCATTTGTATTTCTTCATTGGAGAAGTGTCTTTTCAGGTTGCTTGCCTATTTTTTAAATGGGTTGTTTGTCTTTTTATTTTTGAGGTGTAGGATTTCTTTATATATGCAGGATATTAGGCTCCTATCAGACATAAGGTTGCCAAATATTTTCTCCCATTGGGTAGGCTGCCTTTTTACTTTCTTGATAACATCCTTTGAGGTGCAAAAGTTTTTAATTTTGAGGAGATCCCATTTATCTATTTTTTCTTTCGCTGCTCGTGTTTTGGGTGAAGTTCATGAAACCATTTCCTATTACAAGGTCCTGTAGATGCTTCCCTACATTATCTTCCAAGGTCTTTATGGTCTTGGTTCTTATATTTAGATCATTGATCCATCTTGAGTTGATTTTTGTATAGGGTGTGAGATGATGTTTCTCTCTCATTCTGTTGGATATGGATATCCAGTTCCCCAAGCACCATTTGTTGAAGAGATCATTCTCTCCAAGTTGAGTGGGCTTGGTGGCCTTGTCAAGTATCAGATGACTGTATATGTGAGGATCTATATCAGAACTCTCAATTCGGTTCCATTGGTCGGTATGTCTATCCTTGTGCCAATACCATGCAGTTTTGACCACTGTAGCTTTGTAGTATGTTTTAAAGTCAGGTAGTGTGATACCTCCAATTTCATTTTTCTTTTTCACTATGTCTTTGGTGATTCAGGGCCTCTTACCCTTCCGAATAAATTTTGTGTAGTTTTTCCAATTCAGTAAAAAATGCTATGTTTGTTTTTATTGGGATTGCATTAAATCTGTAGATTAGTTTGGGTAGGAGAGAAATCTTAATGATGTTTAGTCTTCCTATCCATGAAGAGGGAATATTCTCTTAAAGCCTTCTTTGATTCCTTTAACAGTTTGTGTAGTTTTCTGTATATAAGTCCTTTACATCTTTAGTTAAATTTATTCCTAGGTATTTGATTCTTTTAGTTACTATTGTAAATGGTATTTTTTTCTTGAATTCCTCCTCAGATTGCTCAGAAATGCTACAGAAATGCTACTGATTTTTTAGCATTGATTTTATAGCCTGTGACTTTACTGAACTCATTTATGAGTTCTAGAAGCTTTGTTGTAGATTTCTCAAGGCTTTCTACATATAGAATCATGTCGTCTACAAATAATGAAATTTTTACTTCTTCTTTTCCAATTTGGATGCCTTTTATATCTTTTTCTTGCCTCAGTGCTCAAGCAAGTACTTCTAAGACAATGTTAAATAGGAACAGTGATAGTGGGCATCCTTGTCTTATTCTTGAACTTAAAGGGAAAGCTTTAAGGATTTCAACACTGAAGATGATGTTAGCTGTGGGTTTTTCATATATGCCCTTTATCGTGTTCAGAAAGTTTCCTTCTATTCCTATCTTTTGCAGTGTTTTTATCAGGAAAATCTGCTGTATTTTGTTGAATGCTTTTTCTGCATCTATAGATTTGATCATGTGATATTTTTTTCTTTCAATCTGTTTATGTGGTGTATTACATTGATTGATTTTCTTATGTTGAACCATCCTTGCATACCCAGGATAAAACCCACTTGGTCATGGTGTATAATTCATTTGATATGTTATTGAATGCGATTAGCAAGTATTTTGTTGAGGATTTTAGCATTTAGGTTCATTAAAGAGATTGGTCTGTAATTTTACTTTCTTGTGGCATCTTTGTTTGGCTTTGGTATTAGGGTAATGTTGGCATCATAGAATGAGTTAGGCAATCTTCCTCTACTTCTATTTTTTGGAAGAGCTTAAGTAGGATTGGTGTTAGTTCTTTCTGGACTATTTGGTAGAATTCACCTGTGAAGCCGTCTGGTCCTGAGTTCATCTTAGTTGGGAGGTTTTTAATTACTGAGTCTATTTCTTTATTTGTAATTGGACTGTTGAGTTCATCAATTTCTTCTTTCGTCAATGTAGGCTGCTTGTGAGTTTCTAGGAATTTGTCAATTTCCTCTAAATTATCATTCTTGTTATAATTTTTCGAAGTAGCCTCTCATGATATTCTTTATTTCGGTGGGGTCAATGGTGGTATCCCCTTCCTCATTTCTTATTTTGTGTATTTGTATCTGCTCTCTTTTTTCTTTGTTTGTCTGGCTAAGGGTTTGTCAATTTTATTGATCTTCTCAAAGAACTAGCTTTTGGTTTTGTTTATTTTTTTCTAATGTTTTCTTATTTTCTGTTTCATTTAGTTCTGCTCTAATCTTTGTTATTTCCTTCTACCTACTTCCTTTGGGGTTAGTTTGTTGTTATTTTTCCAATTCCTCCAGGTGTGCAGTTAGGTCTTCAATTATAGATCTTTCTTCTTTTCTGATATATGCATTGATGGCTATGAATTTCCCTCTCAGTACAGCTTTCATGTATCCCATAGGTTTTGATATGTTGTGTTGTCATTTTCATTCATTTCAAGGTGGTTACTGATATTTTTGAGATTTCTTCCTTGACCACTGTTTGCCCAAGAGTATGTTGTTTAACTTCCATATCTTTGTGCCTAATCTGGTTCTCTGGCCCTTATTGATTTCCAATTTCATTCCATTGTGGTCAGAGAAATTACTTTGTATAATGTCAGTCTTTCTGAATTCATTGAGATATTTTCTGTGGCCTAGCATGAGGTCTATCTTGGTGTATGATCCATGTGCACTTGAGAAGAATGTATATCCCGCTGTGTTTGTGTATAATGTTGTATATATGTCTATTAGGTCCAGATCCTCTAACGTATTAACCAAAGTCTTTGCTTTTTATTGATTCTTTGTCAAGATGTTCTGTCTAATGTTGATAATGGTGTATTAAAGTCCCCCCCTATAATTGTAGAGGCATCTATTTCTCCACTTAGGATTTCCAGTGTTTGCCTCATGTAATTTGAGGTGCTTCTGTTAGATGCATAAATGTTTATGATTGTTCTTTCTTCTTGAAAGATTATCCCTTTCACTAATATATAGTGTCAATCTTTGTCTCTTACAATAGTTTTGCATTTAAAGTCTATTTTGTCCGATATTAGTATAGCTACTCCTGCCCTTTTTTGGTTATTGTTTGCTTGTAAGATTGTTTTCCAGCCATTCACTTTCACCCTCCTTGAATCCTGGGGTCTAAGGTGGGTTTCTTGTAGACAACATAGAGATGGGTTATATTTCCTAATCCATTCTGCCAATCCATGTCTCTTGACTGGTCAGTTTAATCCATTAATATTCAGTGTGATTACCCTCAAGGAATTACTTACATTAGCCATGTTTTCTTTGGGTTTATGTATGTCATATGTTGATTTTATTTCTCTTTTTGTCTTTTTAGTTGTTCTTATACTCTCCTTCAGCTCTCTCTCTCCTGTTTTTTCCTTTCAACCTGCAGAACTCCCTTTAGCATTTCTTGAAGGGCAGGTTTCTTATTGGCATACTCTCTTAATTTCTGTTTAACTGTGAATATTTTGAACTCTCCATCATTTTTGTATGCCAGCTATGCTAGATAGAGAATTCTTGACTGGAAATGTTTTTCTTTTAGTACCTTAACTATGTCATACCACCACCTTCTTGCCTCTATTGTTTCAGATGAGAAATCAGCACTTAATCTTATTGAGCTTCCCTTGTATGTGATGGTTCTATTTTCTCTTGCTGTTTTCAGTATTTTCTCTTTGTCTTGAGCATTGGACAGTTTGATGAGTATATGTCTTGGAGTAAGCCTGTTGGGATTTATACTGTTTGGGGTGTGCTGCGCTTCCTGGACTTGCACATCCATCTCCCTCAATAGGGTGGAGAAGTTTTCAGCCATTATTTCCTCCAACACTCCTTCTGTCCCCTTTCCCTTCTCTTCACCTTCTGGGATGCCCATAAAATGTGTATGTTTGTGTGTTTTGTGTTGTCATTCAAATCTCTAAGTCCCTGCTGGATTTTTTCTATCTTTTTATCTATCTGTTCTACTATCTGTTTGATTTCAGGTGTACTGTCTTCCACATCACTAATTCTTTCTTCTGCCTGTTTAAATCTACTGTTATGTTCTTCCAGTGTCTTTTTTATTTCTTGGATTGTGCCGTTCATCACCATCATATCTGTTATCTTTTTATGTATGTTTACAATTTCTTCAGTATGGTCTTCCAGTGTCTTCTTAATATCCTTACTCTCTTCCTTCACTTCATTAAGTTGGTCCATGATATTTCTTTGGACAGCTTTGATCAATGTTCAGTGTTCAATGTTCTGTACCTCTTCCTGATTTTCAGTTTGTTCATTGGTCTGATCCATGTCTTCCTGTTTCTTAGTATGGTTTGTAATTTTTTCTTGTCCTCTGGTCATCTTTTTATCTTGATGGGTTTATTCAGTTGATTAGATTCTCTCTTTACTCTAGGGTTTTATTTAATTGCTGTTCTTTTGTGTGTATTAAGTTTTCTCTTTGACACTTTTTTCTTCTTATTCTATTTCATTGCTGTTGTCTATGTTTCCTTGGAGGAAAAAATTAGGGCCAGAGAAAGTGAAAGAGGTAAGAAAAGTAAAAGGTTAATAGTAAGAATAATAGTAATTGTTAGAAGAGGAACCATTTAAGACCTTGGAAAATGAATATTTAACTCATGTAAGCAGTGCAGAGTAATAGGAATAGAAAAGTGGGGTACCAACAATGAAATGGGAAATCAAATAGAGAAAAATATATAGATTGAATTAAAAGGCCAGTATAATGAGGAGAGAGGGAAAGAGAAAAAAAAGACAAAAAGAAAACAAGTTAATAAAAGAAAGAAAACAGGATAGATGAGGTAGAAATAAAAACCAGAAAAACTGGGGACTAAACAAAGAGAGTTGGAGTGTAAGAACAACAACAGAAAACAGAAGATAGAATGATGAGGGAAAGAAAAGAGATAGCCTTGGTATACAAAATCAGTATACACAGAAAAGGGGAAATCAAGGAAGAGAAAACATAGTAACCAAGAATCAAGCCAGCAGCACCTTAAGGAATTTATCTCTTCATCCAGCTCCCTCCAGATCAATACCCTGAATCTTCCTACTCTGTGGGTTCCCAAAACAGCTCACTCAGGCAGGATCTTGCCCCTACTCAGCTGTTTTTTATGAGGGAGATCTGGTTATGTTCCTTTGAAAGAAAAAAAAATTAAGACCAGAGAAAAGGAAAGAGATTGGAAGACAAAAAGAATAATAGTAATGGTATTAGTGAAAGGCAGGAGAGCAAATGTACAAGACCTAGGAAATTGAAATATTAACACAAGTAAGAAGCACAGAGGAATAAGATTAAGAAAATGGAATTGAAACAATGAAACAAGAAACAGAAACTAAAATACAGAATGAATTAAAATGCTAGAATGGTGAGAAGAGGGGAAAAGAAATCAGAGAAGAAAAAAATAGTAAAAAAGAGAAAGTATACAGAGAAGAAGGGAGAGAGGGGGAAATACAAACAAGAAAAATTGGAAACCGAATAAAAGAGGTGGAATGAAAGAACAACAATGGAAAACAAAAGACATACAGATGGAGTGGAAAGAAATAGCTGAGTAGAATAGATCAGTAACCAAAAGAATAAAAGAAAGAAAAAGCGAAAATAAGCAGAGAATGAAAGGTAGGGGATACAAAACAAGCAAGAAAAAAAGACAATAGCAACTCTTTTTTTTTTTTTTTTCACATTTTCAGTCAACTGTTTTTTTGGGTTTTTTTTTGCAAAATCAATCGTATTTGGTATAATGGCATAGTTGTGCATTCAACACTTCAATCATTACTGGAGCATTTATATTATTTCAATAATAATAATGATAAAAAGAGACAATCATTTTTTTTTTTTTTAAAGGAGCCAGAAGAAAAAAAATAATAAGAAACATGGAAAAAGAGCCTTCTTTCTTAGACCCCTAAGGATCTTCTCAGGCTGCTGGTGTTCCTCAATTACTCACCCGGCAGCCTGCCTTCTACAGGTTTTGAACTGGGTTTTAGTAAGAAAAGTAAGGGAAATAATAGAAAATGAACTTTAAAAAAAAAAAATAAGAGATCCAAAAAAAGCTAATACAAAGAAAATGCCTATTATGTTCCCTGTCATAAAATTTCAGCTGGATGCCTGATAACCTAGTGGATCTCTTCTCAAGAAATAGCCAGGAATCAAACCAGGGACCTCATATATGTTAGGCAAGAATTCTCCCACTGAGCTATTCTGGGTCCTTGGGCTGACTAGCCTTTCAGCAGGCTATCCGCCCCTTTTCCCTTGGGCAGGTTAGATCCCCTGCAGTCAGTTGGAGTGATGCTGATCCACAGCCTGTCTCTGCCTCCTCACTGATGTAATTCCTCTCCTTCCTAGGTGGCTGGACGTGACCGCCAGCCTGAAGTGATCACCCTCCCCTTTCCCTGTTGAGTCAAGGTCCCTTCCGATATTCAAGGGGGGCTCAGCTGGCTAAACTCGCTGCAAAAATATCTCTCTCCACTCTCCCAGACCCTTCCTCCTCACAGGGAATCTGCAGTCACACTCCGGTTTGAAGCAGGGGGCTAGGGTCTCCACCTAGTCTATCTGCCCTGAGGGCCAGGTGTGTGTGCCCCTTCCAGTCACTGAGGTAAGCAACCCACAATTATTCCTGGCTTCCTTATCTGTCCAGTACTCTCCCAGATGACTCAGAGCACTTCCTGTGGAGGTATATGCCTGCTCTACTCTCAGTTAGATACAATTCGCCAGGAGTTTTACCCTCACTTAATAGCTCCGGGGGGGGGGGGCGGGGGAGCCCTTCCTGGCAGCCCGGAGGTTTAATAACTCACGATTACTTGATTTGGCTTCTTCGTGCCTCTGACCCTCACTCTTCTGGGAGTTGGTACGCAGTTTCCTGGTTTGCTGTGCCCCAAAGCAGGTTCCCACAGCAGCCTCTGGCTTTTTCTTTGTTGTTTTAGTGAGAGCTAAGTTATATATTTCTAACCCATCGGCCATGTTCCCACAATCCTATATATTTCTTTTCTGAACCATTGAAAGTGAGTTACAGACATCTTGCCCCTTTACCTCTAATATTTTAGGATGGATTTCCTAAGAGCAAGGGCATTCTCATATATAACCACTAAATACCTACCAAAATCAGGAAATTTTTTTTTTTTTAGGTTTTTATTTTATTTTATTTTATTTTTTTTACCGGGAAGTCCCAAGGATCGAACCCAGGTCCCTCCATGTGGGAGACGGACGCCCAACCATTTGAGCCACATCCGTGCCCCCAAAATCAGGAAATTTGACATTAATAAAATGCAATTATCTAATCACAGCTCATATTCAATTTTTTTTTTTTCAATTTGTCCAATGTCCTTTATACCTATTTTACCTCCCCTTAGTCCAGGATCCAATCCAGGATTACACATTACATTTAGTTGTCATATCTTTTAATCTCCTTTAATCAGAAATATTTCCTCAGCCTTTCTTTGACCTTGATGCTTTAGAAAATATAGGCCAGTTATTTTGTAGCATAAAATAATGCTTGCTCTTGATTACCACAGAAGTGATATTGCGTCCTCGGTAGATCTTATCAGAAAGCAGAAGATGTCAGCTTCTCTCTTTATTAACAATGTTTGCTTTGACCTCTTGAGCAAGGTGGTGTCTGCCAGATTTCTCCACTACCAGGAAATTTTTTTTTACCACTGTAATTAATAGTTTGGGGGTAGAATATTTTGAAACTATGGAAATATCCAGTTCCTCATCAAACTTTCACCACTAGTTTAACATCAATTTTACATCCACTTTATTTTTAAGTAAGCTTATTTTACATTGTTAGAAAAAATAAAAGAAATTACTGTGATAAATGGACTTTTAAACCACCTCACCTAAAATACCTGCATCTCTCATATCAACCCAGTCTCTTCGTTTATGGAGATCTTGTCACCTAAAATTGGGAAAAGTCTGATATGTATGGCATTAGCCATGGCAACATTTCTCAATTTGTATTTTCAACTCTATTCATGAATTATCTTTTCATTTTCTCTTTCCTCACAATAAAAAAGAATCCATAAAAGGGGCATGTTTTCTGTAATGAGAAAGAAGACATACAATATTATGCCTTTGGTCACATTATGATAGACATCAGTAATTGCATTTATTTTTTTCATGCTTGCAACAAGAGCTCACTTAAGGCTCTGAAGAGTTCCCTTCAGACTTGGGGTCTGTGGATGGAAAATCATTTAGATTGATTAAAGCCATGAGGAGAATTATGATGAGGGTCAGGTCATACGGGCATCAGGAAGGTAAAATATTACCATTTAAACTAGAAATAGAAGTTTCTTCCTAAGTGGAGCATATTTACAACAAAAGGCTGGGTTGTTCGTTGTAAGATTAGTAATAGCTGACATGCATTAAAAATCCATTTATTCAAAAAGAAAATTGTACAGTGAGCCTACTAAGTGGGAAACAACATGATGTACAACTTCTGACTTTTTAAAGGGTATCCTTGAATAATATCCTTCTGGGTTTCTAAGTAACATATATGGCCAAAAAGGAAATTTGGTGACTTGATTGTAAGTTCCATTAAAGGAGCACAGCAACCTGAACATTCCAGTTAAAGCAGCATTCCTCTGCCATCTAGGAAGATCATCTCTTTCCACCAAGTGCTTAGTTTCAGAAACCAACAAATGGAGTTGGGGCGGGGGGAAGAATGGGCAGCTCCCTCCTCCCACCCAGGCATCTAGATCAACAAAAGCCAGCCAACAACGTCAGCACAGCCCTGTCACCTTGGGCCCAAATTTCCCAGGAAAGACCCTTAGACTCTTCTATTACACCTATCACTATCATTCAAGGTGCTGACCAAAAATAAGTTTCTATGAAATGTCATTACTCTCAGGAAATTGTAGAGTTAGGGGAAACCTAGAAAATTTAGGTTAGAGAATTTAAGTTGTTAGAGAAAACAAAACTTTCCCTTTGTTTTAAGACATGTCTCAACATACTTTTCTATACTGTCTAATTTGTTTCTCGCAAAAATCTTGCGGAAAATGCAGAGGAAAATAACTTTCACCATTTCACAGTGATTTTCCTGTTTTATGTTGAGGAAACAAGATCAGCAAGGCAAAGGGACAGTTCAGCATAGTTATAAACCAGAGCTAAAATTCCAGCCTCCAGCGTCATAGCCCACCAGGACTATGTGTTTTTCCCTAATAGCTCCAGTAAGGGCATCAACACCCCCCAACCACATTAAATGTTTTTATGGCACCTACCACAGTTTTAGCTGCATATGATTTATATTATCATTTATGTAATTTGTTTAATGCCCCTCACCCTAGAGCATATAAAATATAAGGACTGAACCTACTCTTCTCATATTGTGTCTCAGTATCTAGCTTGGATGAATGGGTGGTTAGTGAAAGGGCTGATATGCCACTTGCTTTTCTTGACCCCAGCAACTTAATTTCTTTGTTTTCCAGCCTCAATCTGAATGCCAGAAATGGCCCTCTCAGTGGATTCATCCTGGCATAGGTGGCAATGGCGAGTCAGAGATGGTTTCTCCCAGTCTCCATCAGAAACTACTCCACTGCTCTCTCCAGAGAAAGGAAGACGGAGCTACAACCTGAAACAGCAGAGGGTCATATTCCCCAACAACAGCACATTCCACCAAAATTGGAAAAAGGTCTCCAGGAGATACTCCAGCAACAGAATCTGCACAACCAAATATACCTTCTTTACCTTCCTGCCCCAGAATCTCTTTGAGCAGTTTCACAGGTATAAAACCACTTGTCCCAAACAATTCATACTTTAAGCAAGCGTCTGCCACTTAGACAAACTCAGAGATGCTGCCTTTTGGAGCCACCATTCCTTTCTTATCCAAATGAAGTAGCATGGACCCTTAGCCAGGTACCTTGAAAAGTTTGTGCTATACATTCACTCATTCGTTCACTCAAAAATATTTATTGGGCTCTACTCTGGGTCAGGCTATGTGTTGAGTACTAGAGATATATGACAAAAATAAGAGAAAGAGGGGACGGATGTGGCTCAAACGGTTGGGCGTTTTTCTCCCATATGGTTCGGTCCCTGGCACCTCCCGGTAAAAAAAATAATAATAATAAGAGAAAGACGTTGTCCTCGTTGAATTTATCATCTGGTGAAAGAGACAAACATTAATCTTTAAAATTATATCAGTGGATGTGAAAGTATAATTCAGATAGATTCTTCCAAGGTGAGGTACATGGTGCTAAGAGAGTGAATAAAGAGAAGTCTGACCGAGTTAAGGAAGTCAAAAAAGGCTTCCCTGAGGAAGTGAGGTTTGAATTGTGAATTGAAGGAGGAGAATGCATTAGCTGGATGAAAAAGGACAGAGGAAAACCAGGGAAGGGAGCCAGGAGAATGTTCCTGCAGACAGATCTGCATGTGCAAAGGCACTGTGGCAAGAGGAAGCAAAATGCACTTGGAAAATTTGAAAAACACAAGCCACTCTCTTGATATGAGAAATCATTTTTTTAATCTTAAAGCAAAATATGTACTTCAATATCATAAATTTCGTAATTATTATAAGCCAACATTTATTGAGCAATTACTATGTTCTAGACACTCTACTGTGTATTTTACAAACAGTATCCCATGTGATACTTGTATAAGTGCTAGCTAAAGTAAGTAGTGTTATCCTCATTTTACACAAGAAGAAACTAAAGAAAAAAAAAAAAAAAAAAAAAGAAGAAACTAAAGCACAGGAAGTTCATATAACTAGTAAACAATAGGGCCAGAGTTTGAATCTAGATTGCATTAGCATCAAAGCCTTCACCATATATGATGTTTTAAGTAATATTGAAAAAGATTGTCATTTTAGTTGTTAAGGGCCAACATTAGGGAAGAAATAGTGTGGAGAGTATATTTTTCCTTTCCAGAATTTTCACTCACACATTGTATATCTTTCCAGGTGGGCCAACCTCTATTTCCTGTTCCTGGTGATTCTAAACTGGATGCCCTCCATGGAAGTCTTCCACAGGGAAATCACTATGCTACCATTGGCTATTGTCCTATTCATCATCATGATCAAGGATGGCATGGAGGACTTCAAGAGATACCTCTTTGATAGAGAGGTAAACTGCTCCAACATCCAAATATATGAAAGGTAAGGGAAGTTATGCCTCTGTTTCCTCTTTTGCAAACCGGTTATGCAAGCTCACCAGAATTTTCAAAGAATTGGTCTCTCTTCCCATATATTTTCTTAATTTCATTTAATTCTGTGATTCTCTACCACAGGGGACATTTGGCAATTTATAGAGAAATTTTTTACTGTTACATGGGAAGAAGGGTATTACTGGCATTTAGTGAGTAGGGGCCAGTGATGCTGCTAAACATTCTGCAATGCACATGACAGCCCCCCAAAACAGAGAATTATCCATCCCAACATGTCAACAGTGCCGAAGTTAAGAAACCCTGATGCTACTTGTGTAAACACACATATTATTAAACACAAGCATGTTATATTATCAAGGCTAGGGTTGAAAACTCAGGAATTAAATTCTAGAATTGGCTGGATCATCTCTGGAGATTAATTTCAAGAACAATTCTTTGGAGGATGTCAGGCAATACTTCCCAAATAGGAAAATGTATACCATTTTTAAAGTACCTGAGGTTCTTAGCTGAAAATCCCTGCTTCTAGAACTTAACGAGGTAGGTGTTAGGACCCAGCAGTAGCGCACCTGGAAAAGGAAGTCTACATTCCAACAGGTGGTGTTCTCAACAAGTAGAAGGAAGTGGCCCAGGCAGGGTGCACACCTGTTGTCTGCAAGCTCTTTCCTTGTCCTCTTTCTCTCCTGGTGTTTGTATGCTGGATTTTATTTTTAATTTTCCTTCTGAAAGAAGAGAGAAATTTTCATCAGAAAAGACAACTGCAAGTTGTCAAAGAAATGACTTGCTGGCAGCTGAACAATGGAATTGATTAAGGGGGAAAACTCTTTTACCAAGGAGTCAAGTGCTATGCTATGAAAATTAAAGAGAGACTTGAGCAGCGATGAGAAAGGAAGGGAAGAAAAGGTGGAAAAAGAAAGAAGACAAGGAACGAGTGGTGGTCTCCAACCTGCCCTTTGAAGGATGGTCCCGCAAAAAGAACCCCAACAGACATTATCATGGGAATCAAATTAAGACCAGCAAGTACACTATGTTGTCCTTCATACCCAAGAACCTCTTTGAGCAGCTGCACCGATTTGCCAATCTCTATTTTGTGGGTATTGTGGCTCTGAATTTTGTCCCCGTGGTCAATGCTTTCCAGCCTGAGGTGAGCACGATACCAATCTGTATCATCCTCGCAGTCACTGCCATCAAAGACGCCTGGGAAGACCTCTGGAGGTACAAATCTGATAAAGTGATCAATAACCGACAGTGCCTCATCTATAGCAGGTAAAGCATGCACACAAAAAAAACTCCGGGGAAATCTTGTTGGTCCAGTTCTGATCTTTCTATGGCTGCTACCACTGCTGCTGCTGTTTCTGGAAGGGATTGGGGTGAAAATATATCATTATTTTATCTCAGTGAAACTGTTCATTTTTCAAAGTGAGAATTGAGGCCTAAAACCCAAGAATCAAATTAAAAAGAGAATTGAGTCGATCATTTAAAATTGAGAGGTCTGTATATTATAGTATGTGGCATTTTCTTTGCTATTTCAGATTTGTTCAACATTTAGGAATTTTGTATAAATTCTCATCCCTTCTTAGTCCACTGTGACCACGAGCACATTCGAGAGAGTTTGGGGTCACTCAGAGGGAAGAGGAACCACTGTTTTCCAGGGAAAAGTAGAACATTGAGTTAAAAGAACCAACCCTGGTGACACCCTCCCTGGGAGAATGCTGTCTCTAACACTTAATAACTACTCAATCTTTGCAAGTGACCTAACCACTCTCAGCTTCATTTTGTCATTCTTAAATTGGAATGCTTCCCGGGGTGGCCATGGGAATTGCATGATGTAATCCATGGAAAGTGCTTAGCCCTACACCTGATATTTAATAACTGCTGTTGCTTTATTTTCACACAGTAAAACTCGTAGTAGCTCCCTCATTGAGCCTGTCCTTGGGCTTCATCTCTGACACTGTCCCAAACAATGCAAAGTCTACCCACTATCCATGTTGTTGTTGTCTTTACAAAAGTTCCATAGAGCAAATGACCAAATAGTTCATTAGGGAAAGAACATGCTCTCATTCAGTAAGTGAAGAAGACAGAGTTATAGTGTGTCTCAACGTTGTGACAACATGTCTGGGCTCACAGAAAAGACTCTACAGTGACAGAGTGTTTTCGGGGCTTGCACTCAGCAAGCATCCTTAGATGACTGAGTCACTAGTGGCCAAGGGCTTGACTTCATGCCAAGTAAGGAAAATAGTCCTCTCTCTCAAGGAGCACTGTTGCTTGTCTTATTCCCTCTGACTTTATCAATCCCAGTTCTGCAGAAGTTCCATGGTTGCGCCAGTCATTGTTAGAATGAAAGGGGCTTCCTTTGAGATGTGCACACCAGTCTATATAGGCCTGCTTAAATCTGAGGAGCAGATCCCTTCCCCAGGATAGAAACGGCTGCATGCCTTAGAGCTGGCTGTCCAGAGGGCTTATGAGCCAAGCTCCACTTAGAAAGTTGTAGCCAGGGCAAGCCTCCAAGGAGACTGTCTAATGCAAGGAATTGTTTGTCTCCAGAGAACACCTACGGGAAATTACATGCCCATTCCTCACAATCAGCTGGGCCTCTGGCCTCTTTGCTTGAAGGGTGACAATTGTACATCTGAAAAAATTGCATCTGAACATTTTTTTTCCCCAGTTAGAGCTAACTCTTTAGAATATTGCCAGCAAGCATAATGGACACCTGGAGAAGAGATTTAGTTACTCTTTACCTTTGGGTAAGGAAATTACGTAGGAAGAAACAACTGCTGGGAGTGATGGCTTTTTTCAAAGGGGCTGTTTTAAGAAAAGATTGTTTTTCTTTTGCATCAATGCACCCCGTCCTTTTTTGTTTTCTTTTTTTTTTTTTTTTTTTTTTTTTTACCGGGAGGAACGGGGGTCAAACCCCGGTCCCTCCATATGGTAGACGGACGCCGAACCTCTTGAGCCACATCCGTTTCCCGTCCTTTTTTATTTTCTACCTTTTTCCCTTTGTTATTTTTTGTTTTCATTTTCATGGAAAATGCACAGTGGGGAGATAGGAAGCTGGTTTGGGGGGCGAGGAATACACGTGGGTCTGCTCTCTCTGCTCTGCCAGAAATCCTCATCCCGAAGCAACACAGAATAATGGAGCCTCTTCTTGGAGCTGGGTGCTGGCCTTATCTAATCCAGGCTATTGTTCTGTTCTCATAATAGCTTCCGGGGAACAGCTGAAAATTGAGGTGATAATGATCCTAGAAAAAGGAGATATTAGTCCATAGGCCACCTGGCACACATGTCCAGGTTTTCATGGTGGTAGTTCCCAAAGTGTGTTCAGTGGAATAATAGTGACAAAGAGATGATCTCTGAAAAACAATGCTCATATCCAAAAACTATATATTGGCCCTCCTGGTCTATGGCACATGAAGGTCTAAGAGAGCACAAAGAAACTTGTTCATCCTTGATTAATTCATTGTTGCTCCAAACTTACTGGGCCTTGGAAATATTTTTTAATACCTGTTAACATCTCAGCTTGGGAAATTTTATTTTTTCAAGTATAACAAAAGACTTGATTACAGAGGCCAGATAGATAATTGAATGAAATGGTCTGGATACAAAAATTAAACAGCATTAGTGGTGTACTAATAAAAGGTAACTGACACTTGACCTCAGTGTTGGGTGCAGTAGGGAGTGTTAGGGACTGTGGCAAACTGGGAGCCCATACCTTCACCCCAGGAGGCAGAGCTGACCACTCAGCTCCAGCTGATTGCCACAATGGAGAAATATAGGCCCAGTGCTGCCAGATTGCCTGAGTTTTACTAAGATAACTAAAAATTGATATTTTTATGTGAAATAAACCTGATGTTAAGTGTTGGTAACTGATGTAATTTTTTTCAGACACTTTGGGCCTGCTTTAGACCTAAAGGTCTTATCTTGCCTGTGAGTCTCAGATGTGCAAACTTTGCAAATCTTTTATAGCATCCTAGGAATGTGGAATATCTGCAAAAGAATAATTAGGTTCTTCTTTAAGGGTCATCCTCAATGAGGGAGTTTCTTTGGGCAGGGAGGGTGTAGATCTTGAGGCAAAAATATAGGCTTAGGAATCTAGAGAACTACACTCTAGACCCATAGCTGCCACTAACTATTAATAGATTGAAAAAGTCATTCAAATCTCTGATCTCAGTTTCTACTTTTGTAGGACTTGGCAGTTGAACTAGATCTTGTCCTATAAGATGCACTATGAAAGATGGCACCCACAGCCACATAGATTTAGGAAATAGTACATACTAAATGCTTCTCTTGAGTCTAACAATTACTTTAATATTATAAAGGCTCTGGACAACCTTCAGTAAGTGGCCTGTTTAATTTTGTTTAACTCAGCTGTGTCGGGTTCAGATGTTCTCTGCTTTAAGTAGCAGAAACCTCAACTCAAACCGATATAAACAACAAAAGGATTTCATTGGCTCAAATAACTAAAAGTGTCCTGAGGTGGGCAGGGGATCAGACATGGTTCAGTCAGCATTCACAGTAGTCTTCCTCTGTGTCAGCTTAATCCTCAAGCAGACACTCCTCATGGCAATGAGATGACTGCAGCAGCTCCAGGCCTCATATCTACATCTAATAACTTCCAAAGGGAGAAAGAAAGGAGATTCTGGAAAAACTCTACAAAGGGAAACTTCCTCACATTTCACTGGCCCCAAGTGGTCCACTTGCCCATCCCTGAACCAATCCTAGTGGATAGGGGATTGAATTAGAATTAAGTTAATTAGTTTATATATGAGTCTCAAACCTACCCACAGAGTCCAACATGCAGTCAGCTTCTCTAAAGTAGATGGGCTGCCCAGGGAAGGTGTAATACCGAAACAAAAAATGAAATAGTTACCAAAGGATGTTGGAAAGGTCACCTCCATGTCTTCAATACTATCACTTTAAAAACTTTTTGAGCCTAATCTTTTTGTAAATTGCTTTCTACTTATGAGCAGAAACATACAATTTGAGACATTCTGTACTATATATCCTTAAGTTCTTCCAACTCTCAAGTGAATTGATTTGGTGAAAGATCCCAGAATAGGAAACTAGGAAGTACTAGATAAGTGTTAATTATTATCTTAACTTACGGATGCTGAAGGGCAGTTTCTCTTATCACATATTAATGATACATGACCAGATGTCAGGCAAACAATACAAGAATTGAGAGAATTTTTTTTTTCCTGAGCAACAACATAAAAGTGTCTATCTCAAGCACCAGCTCCATCCATTTCATCTCAGATTCACACATTTGTGAAACTGATACTCGTTTTTATTTCTTTTCATCTTTATACAATTGAATTCTTTCTAGGGCCCTTAAAATTTTGTTCACAATGTAATTCCATGCATCATCCAGCCTGGACATGTTTATACTGTGGGAGAATGTCTTTTTTTGCAAACAGCAGAAGCCTTGTTAACAGAATCCCAATCCTGTTAGAGCATTTTCTTTTAATATAGCAGCTGTGCTTGTGGTCTAAAGGTGACCCATTAATCAGATTTATGGAATGACTTCGAGGAGAGATTAGCTTCAGAATTATATTTTCTTAGTTTCTCCTGGGGCTCAGTTTAATGAATCTAGAACGATACCCAGCAAGAGATTTGTATTTTTCCATCCAGCTTGCTAGATTTTTATTTGTATTCAGAAAAGACACCAGAAAGGAGGAGGATGAACCAAGGGAATCCAGGATGGATTTGCTCCCATATTGTAGCAAAGCCAAAGCCTTCCAGAGTTTCAATAGGGTATCACTCCTTTTTCATCTTTTCAGCAAATATTAATCAAAGACCTAGTTATGTGTGCTGCCGTGGCAGGTCCTGTGTGCCCTCAAGGGGCTCTCAGCCCAGGGGTCACTAGAAACCTGTAAGTAGGTCCAATGCCCCATGCTCTTTGGTAGCACATGTACAAAGGGACACATACTGCAGAGAACATGGTAGCTTGTCTGCAAGAAAGAGCAAGGCTGAGGGAGGCCTTCACTCAAGCCTCCATTTCAGTATCTGTAAAATGGGGCTAAGACTAGCACCTATCTCTCAGGGCTGTGTGGCTTGAATGAGATAATCCTTGTAAGCTGTTAGTTCAGTGCCTCCATCATAGGTAGCACTAAGTTTTGTTTTGTTTCCTGTTTTTTAAGTTCCAATTACCTCAACTCCAATGTTTTCAACTTTCAGCCACTAAACTAATGCCAGGCCAACCCTCAGCCTTGTCTTTCTTGCCACATTCCCCACACGTACGTGACCTCTATATGTAGACTGTTGGACTTAACGGCCATACTTGAGACACCGGGCAATCTAGCCTTTGAAGGAGGTGCTTTGTAGGGTTTGGACTGTTGTGCTGAAAATAAAATAAACAGACTTTGAAAAGGGGGTGCAGAGCAAGTTTACTGCTCGAAGGGGTGAGCTGGAGGAGCAGCTTATATGGCTGCTTGAGACAAAGGGAAGGTGTGGGGGAATGGGGAGGGATAAAGGGGACATGATTTATGGTTAGTACGTGAGCTATGTGGACTTCGAAGCTATAGAGTCTATTTGGGCAGGATGTCCTTGAGGCCCAGTCTGTTCATTAGTAAGCAGGATGTTGATGTAAGGTTGTGGCCCTTTAGTGAAGATCAGCAGACTTTGCTGGTGTCAGCTTGAACTCTTTGTTACAGTTCTTCCCAGGCTGGGGCAGGGGTCTTTATCAGCACTCCAAAGGATTATTGGTATGTCAGCCTGCTTCAGTTAACTGCCATTTCTTCTTTATAACTCCCTGGATAAAATGGAAGTTCAAGCAAATCAAGATGGCTAGTAAAATCATTGATCATTCCAATTTCACAAACTCATGCTGAGAAACCCACAGAAAGTACTATCCAAGTAGGGTTAGAGGATGAGATATCTTACGTTTCATCACTGCTGTAGCTTCCATACTTACTTGGGACTATTCTCTTTCTTTTCCCAGTTCCTTAGCTTGGGCATGTATGTGGAAAATGCATTATTTTCTGCCTTAGGGTTAGTAGTAACAGACAAGGAAATCTAAGTTCATTGAAAAACTGTTTTGCATTCTTGAGTCAATTTTTTAAGTGAACCTATTTTTTGATCCATTTATGTGTGTGTTAAGAAATAAAAGACTCACATACAGGGGCGGGGGGACGGGACTGCTAATTTCATTGGTAAAGGCCCAGGACATTCTCCAGGCCAAAGGGCAGGGCTACAGTGTTTGAAAAGCAGAAATTTCTGTGTGCATTCTCTCTCTCTCTCTGTTTCTCTCTCTCTCTCTCTCTCTCTCTCTCTCTCTCTCTCTCTCTCTCTCTTTCTCTGTTGCGCTCTCTTTCTCTCTCCTCATTTTTTCTTCTATTCTACATGGCAAAAATTTTTAATCTGAATTGTAGAAGCCCCTGTGGGTTCTGAACCTCCTCCCCGCTCCCTTTACTCAGCAAACCTGAGTACATCCATACTAAAACTGATCTTCTGAGGAGGGAATTTGTTGGCCACAACTGGCCCAGAGTCCAAGCCACTTGCTCTGATCCTGCAACTAACATAGAGTATCTTACTTGTGCAATTATTCATTAAGTAGCCATACAGTCCCCATTCTACTCTCATTTCCTCTGGATGTAGCTCTCTAAGAAACCCACAAGGAGATGAAATTGGCAGGGCAACATTTAGGCTTTACCAGGACTGTCCCAACATCAAAATCCTGTCAAAAAAACTATCTTCACCCCAAAACTACATGCTGATGTTGCTTCAAGTGTTAAATGAGGTAATACATGTGAAATGTCTAGCACAGTGCCTGGTGCTCCAGTAAGCCATCAGAAAATGTTAGCTAAAATATTCCTAGGGGGAGTTCTATAATCCCGGTAGTTGGACGTCCCCATGAGCTTGACGCAAGGAGAGTAAGAAAGAAAGACCATGTGACTGGAGTTGGGAACTGCATAGGACAAAATCTTGAACCATAACTCCAAGCTCTAACATAGGAAAAGTGGGCCTGGGGGAAGAATCCAAAAAAAGCAGACAATAGAGAAACATCCAGCATCATTTGAAGCGTGACTATGAAAATTGCCACTGGCAGGAGTTCACAGATCAACAGACCATTCAGCATAGCCTCCAGGTCTTTGTTCTGCCTTTGGCAAGAGCAAATACTGTGGCTCCTCTTTGAAGCGTAAATTTTGCAAGTACCCATGCTATTCTCACTGCCTCACCCCATGCTCACAGAAGGCTGTAAACCATTTGGGCAAATTCCACTTGTCATTTCAGGATAGAATGCAGTAGGTCCTCCCCAGAACTCAATGAGCAGAAGAGTCATAAAATAAGAAGTCAGGTGTCCCTGAATCTCTGCACCCCTGTCCTCAGGCATGATTTTGATTTCAGCAGGTGAGATTTATAGCCTCTGTTTTGCCATTAAGAGACTCACAGTTCCAAAAGGTGAGGCTCCTGTTCTCAATTCAGCCTCTGTTATGTTTATGTCACTAAATTGGGAGGCTTCACCTGTCTTTGAACCTCATTCCCAGGCAGAACCAAGAGAACACATTGAGCCATGAAGCTCCCCCGGCTGCCATTTCTAGTTCTGGCTTGTGTACACACACATTTTACCTAAGGGGCAGCTGACCAGGATGACCTGTGTGAGCTTGGGCCAGTTAGACAACTTTCGGGGCTTCAGTTTCCTCGTCTATGAAATAAAGAAAATAATAGCAATAACAAACATTATTTCACTATTATGCAGCTAAATGGTAATGCAAGTAAAGTGCTAGGCTCATTATAGGCACTCAATAAATGTAAGAAATAATATAATATCATTATTAGAAGTCTTCACTGGGGAGCCATAATAAATAGAAAGGTTGGATGTTAAAGTGACTAGAGGTTGGGAAACTCTTCCCCTCTACTGCCTCGTGTTCAAGATCAATCTATGAGGAATCAATGACTAAATATTCACTGAAAACTCCCCATGTGCTGGACACACTATACAGACCCTATGAAGGTACAGAAATATAAGACGCAGGTTCATTCCAGCTCTCAACAAGCTTGTAATAGATACGTGAAGAGGGAACAGGACCATAATATGCAAGGAAGTGTGGCAACAAGAGGTGCAGCCTTGACACTTAGCGCCCCTGACGTCAAAAGAGGAAGGTAGCATTTGGATATGCAGAGGTCAGCATCCCATGCTTTCGAATCCCCCCAGTCGCCTCTCCTTGCCCACCTGCACCTGTGGGTCCCCTGCCCTCGGAAGCACACTGTTCCCATGAGCATTGCTGTTTCCTGCCATTGGGAGCTCAGTTCTGCTTTCCCTGTGCAGCAGCCTTGCAAACAAAGAGGTCAGGGAGTGGGTGACCACCAGAGCTGGGGCCTCAACGTCCTCCCCACTTCCCGAAGGACTTTATGCTGTACAAATGTGACCCAAAAGTACCAGTTCACCAGCCTCTGGGTACTCATGAGGTCACAGTAATACACATGCCCCAGTGATAATGGCCCTGAGCCCCAACTGCTGATCTGAGACTTCAGTCCTCCCACCCTCATCCTCATGGCCCCAGGTAGATCTGGGCATCCTCAGGTGTGGTGAACACCATGCATGTCCCCCAGTATTTCCAGCCAAGCCAGGAACCCTGGTCCCTCCTCTGGCCTCAGCTTTCCCCTTTTGCTGCTGTCCTGAGTCCTCAAAGTCCAAAGCTCCCCCATTTGTAGCAGTCAGGAGGCTCCAGGGAGCAAATAGCAAGATGTGGTGAGCACAGTCACAGGCACTGCCCTTTGCCCCAAGCCCAGGCTGTCTTTAATGTAACTCCTACTTCTGTTCCATTTCCTGGGGCCAGGTGGGCACTGATGCCACGCTATCTTTCTTCCTTTTAAATTCCTATTTGCTCTTGCCATATCAGCTCATGAAAATAAACAACCACGGCAATCTAGTTTGCTGACTCCACAAGCAGTGACCCTGTTTGGCCCATGCTAGTAATAATTGTAATAATAATAAGAGCACTGGATGCCATTTGCCGTGAGGTTACTAGGTACTTTACATTTATTATTTCATTGAACTTTCACTACAACCTGTAGGATAGGTTTTATTTGTCCTATTTAACAGAGAAAAAAAAAAAAAAACCAACAACAAGGATCAAAGAGGTTAAATAGCAGATTCAAGATCACACAACAGCGGGGCGGATGTGGCTCAGATGGTTGGGCGTCTGTCTCCCATATGGAGGGACCTGGGTTCAATCCCCAGGACCTCTGGGTTTAAGAAAAAAAAAAAAAAAAAGATCACACTACATTTAAGCGATAGTTCCAGGTTTCAAATCTGGTTCCCCTACTCCACAGCCCTTCGCCGCTCTATGATACTACCTCTACCTCAACACGTGGCTGCCCAAATTATTGGGCATTACAGGTGTTCCTGAACCAGCCACAGGGCCCTTGGCGCTCCTCCTTGCAGCCATGGAAAGAGCAGAGGTTCCAGCCCGAACTCACTGTTCTCCTCGGCCAGTTCATTCCCCTCTGAGCTTCAGTTTCCTCGGCTGTGCAGTGAGGGCTGGCTTGGAGCCCTGTCCAGTCCCCACTAGCCTGGACTTTAAGGATACAGCAGCCAGCCTCTGGAGTCCCCTCTAGCCTGGACTTTAAGGATACAGCAGCCAGCCTCTGGAGTCCTCAGGTGTCAATCTGCTGAGCCTGGGTCCCTGTTTTCAGGGTTTGGCGAAAAGGTTAGGATTTTTTAGAGTTTCTTGTATCAACAGGGCATTGTGTGCCTGGGCCCAAGCCATGAAATGTAATCGTGAACATAAAATGGATGTCCCAACAGCACGGATAAGAATACTCAGGGCCCTGAGTAGTGGAGTGGTGGTTAGCCTTCCTTATAAGAATAGCAATCAGTCCTCATTGTTATTGTGTTGTCATCATCAATCTTAAGAGAAGCTATTTTTTATGTAACATTTATGTAATCTTAAAAAAAATAAATAAATAATTTTAAAAATAAAAATTCTTAAAGCCAAAAAAAAAAAAAAAAGTAAAAGCATAAATCCATCCAAAATGTAAAAAAAAAAAAAAAAAAAAAAAAAGGCGAGAAGCTTGTATTTACTGAACACGTTACTAAGTGCAAAGTCCTGAGCTCCATCCCTTACATGGGTCACATAGCTAATCCTTTCAACAACCCCCTGAAGCAAGGGCAAACATTACCTTCAACTGGCAGGTGAAGAAACAGAGGCTCTGAGAGGTTAAGTAACTTGCCCAGTTACACAGGTAATGAGCAGGGGAGTTGGGATTCACACTGGCGCTTATTGCTTCACTGAGCTCATTTTCCCTGGCATCCCCCTTTCACCTTATGGTAACAATACTGACTATTCTGGACCTGGCATTCAAATTTTCAGAACAACAGCCCAAGTCTCCCTAAATCCAATCTCCTATTTTCAATAGGAAGTCCCACTAAACAACTAATACCTGTGACAAATTTCCTCTACTCCAGTGTCCTGAAACGCTTTTTATAAAACACAGGTACTTGAGAAGTGGACCCTTCAGCATCCTCTCCTCCTCCATCTCCCCCTTTCACCAGCTCCCCCGTGGCATCCAGTTGGCTACAAACTTCTCTTGCTGTTTATTTACTTCTTAATAAGCCCTATATCCTCTCGGAAAGCCATTTAACACTGCACCACTTAATTTCTCCTCGAGGCAAAATCTGCCAGATGGAGCCTTAGTCCCAAGCCATGTGGATTTGTCTTATTTTTAAACAGCAGTGAGCATCGCATGAAACTAAAATAGCAGTCAGTCCCCAGGTGTGGACTCACTGGGCAGGGGATGATCAAGAGCGTGTAGACGCATCCACCTGGGGCAGCTGTTCCAAAAGAGCTGGATTAATGAGGGAACAACTTCCACAGGCGGCTCCCAGCCAGATGCCGGGCGCGTCTGGGCGTCACTCAATGCAGGAGCATGCGGCTGCTTTTCCACTTCAACTGGCTTAGGCCACTCATCACCTCCCCTGGCTGGAGCCCCTCTGGCTGTGCGGCCCTGGATTTTCCACACACGTGTTCCTGATGGTTGAGGAGACAAAGTGGATCGCAGAGGAGCAGGAGACCAGTACCAAGTGGTCCAGTGCAAGAAGGAAATGTCCTTGATGTCTCATGTTTTTAAACCAAAAATTCCTATAAAATTTGCCTCTGATTCCATAACATAAGTAAGTTTAGGTTCATATAAATGTAATGCTTCAAATTATGTACCAGCTAAATTACTAAGCCATGCCCCACCCCCACCCCCACCCCTCCAAAATAAAATGGTTGTCTCCTAACTTCAGTACTCTTGGGCAAACTACAGAGCTTCCTGAAAGTGTACATGCCTCTGCTGGAGAAGCTCAGCCCTAGGGATGGGCAGGTTTTCCTAGGTTTGGGAGAGGAAAAACCCTCAAAGGGACTGAGAATGCTCTTCTACTATCCAAAGGAAGAGAGGATTATTTCTAAAGGAAAGACAGAGGCAATTGTTACCAATATAGTCGTGGTCCCCTGGGATCCAAGGAATAATATATAGAAGATACAGCCTGGTCTGTCTTGGCTCCTTGGGTAGCTCCATTGAACTTGTGAGGCTATCCTCGCGTTGGGAATTGACAACACTCCAGCCTGGCTCACAGAAGTGACTGTTCATAAAAATGTGTACACCATAAGTTTATCTCCTGAACCTTCCATCTTCCATCACCTTAATGACCTGCATCTCATAAGCAGTGGAGTCTTTTTTTTATCAGAAGGTGGAAGAATGAGATTCAGCATTCACCGTTCACGGGTGGAAGTGTGCTGGCCCTGCCTTTGCTTGCCCCAATAGACAGCAGGCTCAATTAGCATTAGCAAGCCTCTTTCTGAGACCGAAAGACCTATAGGCAATTGTGATATTGCTCAGAGCCAAAGGTGTTCTCCCTAAATCTAATCTCAAATAGCAGGTGGAATACTGAGATGATAGCAATCGAATGATATCCACCATTCCCAAAGGCATTATCCAATTGGACACAGAAGTCAAAGCAGGGACGAATGCAGACAGGTTGAGTGACAGGTCTTTCTTCCTTGGAGCATTGCCATAATATTTTGAGTCCTCCTTTCTTAAGTACCCCTCAAAAAGAAAAATAAGCAACAAAAAAGCCAGTCCCTCCTTCACTCTATGAGATTCTGTTTCCCAAAGAGAGTATGGACCATTCCAGATGCCTTTAAGGAATCTTATACTTGGATATTTAGCAAGTGTCCCTGTGTCCTCTGTGTCGGCAGAAAGACCCTGAAGAATCTGGCAATAATAGTGACACCTCTGGTGGAGGAGTTTCCTCCCTATATATATAAATAGATAAATGTATTTCACAAATGACACTGGGAAACAAATCTAGGTGATTATCATTGTAACTCATAGGAAAAAAGTGACATGGGGCAGAGCTGGAGCATAGAATGGAGCTGATGAATTGAAAAGTGCTTTGGAACCTGTTACATGCTTTTCCATGTAAGGAAGAATTATTGCTAAAATGCTACGTATGCACTGCCCCCAAATACTCAGAGGTAGTCTCAGCCATTTAGATGCTGTTGCCCATGGATTGATTGAACCAGAGGCTGCTGCCCTGAGTTCCCCAGAACCACAGGACCCTCCACAGACCCCAGTGGTTCTCTCGAGTTCCAAGGCTACTCCTCAATTCAAATGTCCCAGATTATTTTAAAGACCCTGATCAGCTCTGCCCTTGGCCTTCCAAATGAAAGCACCTCCATTTTGGCAGGCAGAGGGTGGGAAGTCTTCTGGGAGGATTTTTCTATGGCCGGGAAGATGAGGTCCTAGGAAGGCATGTCTGGTGTTATCCAAGGAAGGAGGATTTCCAAACCCTTCAGCTTCCTCAGGGACTTTTGTGAAGTCAAAGGAGAAAAATGGAATTCCAGTCACATCTCTTTCTCTATGGAAGAGTGGACTTGTCGTGCTCAGAGCAGCCATGCTCAGATTCCAAAAAGAGCAGAAAACACAACCTGCCCAGTGGGGCCCAGCATCAGAGGAGAAAAACAGCAGAGGAGAGCCTGCCTTTCCAGGCCTGGCTGGGCTCAGCAGCACCGAGCTGCAAACCTGCTGGGATCAGTTAATAAAGACCACATGCAGAATATTGATTTGCTCCAAATCCCACATTTAAAAAAGGACATTTCCAAACGTGGTCTCGGGACATTTCCATACCCTCAGGGAAAGAACTTTAAACTGCCACACAAGGAATCATTGAGAATAGCTAGAAGGTCAAAAGGCTTCATGAGAAACATGACGAATGCCTTAAAATACCTAAAGGATCAAGGAAGATAGAATAGATCAGATTTGCCTAGGACAGCAAAACCAGTTAACTATTTGGTTAAGCAAAAGGAAGATTTTCTGAAATGAGAACTCTTTGAAGATGGACTATATTGCCTGGGGAATTAATGAGTTCTTGTGCTGGAGGTGGAAAAACTGAGGTTGAGACACCATCTGAGAGGGGAATGTTCTAGAGGAGGCAAGAGATCTGATTAGTCTTAGTGATCAGTAGTCTATACTGATATTAGAGTTAAGTTAGAACTGGGCTCGAGTCCCAGCTTTATTTTTGTGAGGAATTTTTTCTTTGACCCTCAGTTTCCTCATTTGTGAAATGGGTAGGATAATATCTACTCTGCGGAGTTATTATACGAGTAAGTGAGGTATTAACACTAGTGGCTATGTGTTCTTGGAACATCAGAAATGCTAAATTTGCTATTGTTGCTGCAATTACTGCCTCAAATATTGTGGCTTTTATTCTCTGAGCTTGATAAATTACATGGGCAGTAGAACTGCTTAATTTCCTCAGATGTCTTCAGTTCTCTGATTCTACAACTACTGGGAGCCCCTTCCTATCAAATTTCTGGTGCCTTCTTCCTATTTTCCCTGACTGCCCAGAGTTTTCTGTTTCAGCACAAACTCCAGACCTTCCTAGACAATAGCCTTTACCTCATCTTTTCTCCTGCTCCTCTCCTCCCAATAATTAAAACCCACATTTCCTGTATCCCAGTTCCTCACAACCCTTTTTTCTATGATGATAAGTGACTATTCTAGCATGAGATGTATATTAAGCACACCGTGTTTATATGGCAGATATAATTACCTTCTACTTTAAATTTCTTCTCCTGCTAGGAAGCAAGTTCTGAGCACAGTATCCCATCAACAGGAGGCAGTCAGTCAAAATGCTAAATGATTAAGAGGACAAAATTTCATTCCCCTTCTCCCACCCACCACCCAAAGCCCATCCCCGCTAGGAGTGGAACCTTTCTGACTGCTTTTGGAGAACGTAGTGGGCATTTGTCACCCAGGCTCTGAATTTCCTTCCTATGTTTGGACCATCACCTCCTACCTCATGGGCCAGAGTCTGCCTCCCACTCATAGGGAAGCCAGTTGTCCCAGTTTGCCTGGGCCTAAGGAATTCTCAGGATGCAGGCCTTGCAGCTTTAAAACTGGGACAGTCCCTGACAAATCAGGACAAATTGGCCACCCTATGCTAAAAATGGCAGCCACTCACTTTCCTAGCCTCCTCGCAGCTAAAAGGTGGGCACATGATACCAGCCTCCTCCAAGCAGGCACGCTGGCCCCATGCTTTGAATCAGAGGCTGGAGATTGGGGGAGCAGGGTAGGCAGCATTGGCAGCCAGTTTCCAGTGACAGTGGATCCAGTGACATTGTCCATCATCCAGTGTTGGAGGTTTTGAGAGCAGCAGCAATAGGACAGACCTTTTAATGGGGTGGGGGTGGGTTCTACTGATTGTGCCTAGCTTTTCTAGACAGATTATGATGGTGGTCATTTGGGACAAAGTGGAATACAGAGCAGCCTTGTGAAGGATGACTAGGGAGATATTTAGGTGCAACGGAGCCTTCCTCCATCCTCCTGTTAATTTTCTGAGGAACTTTAATGCTCACTCTGACCTCTGTCTTTCTCCAACCCAAGAAAAGACCAGAGCTACACACAGAAATGCTGGAAGGATGTACGTGTCGGAGACTTCATCCAAATGCAATGCAATGAGATTATCCCAGCAGACATTCTCCTCCTCTTTTCCTCTGACCCCAGCGGGATCTGCCACCTGGAAACTGCCAACTTGGACGGAGAGACCAACCTTAAGCAAAGGCGTGTTGTGAAGGGCTTCTCACAGCAGGTAGGACTCTATCTAAGATCTTTAGTGGCAAGGTCAAAGGGAAGAAGTTAGCCAACTTTGCCATAAAATTGAACTTAAGCTGGTGGTGGAGGGGACAATGGATGACTCCTCTTCCCAAGCGCTTGAGATACACTTAATCTCTCTAGCAACCTTGTGAGATAAGTATCATCCTGTATTACAGACGAAGAAACTGAGGCTGAGAAATGTTCAATAACTTGCTGAAGACCTCAAAGTTCCTAAATTAGTGACCCACTTAGTTCAGTTCAGGCAACTGTGCTCTCTGCTTTAAACCTAGGAGTCTAGTCTCTGCTTGGTTACCCTTGGGACCAACTCACTCTTCTGAGCCCATCCAAACCCTGTTTATCCTGCCTAGCTCAACATTTTTTTAAAGTGGCCATGAGAAAATTTAATATTTCATAAGAATAAAAGCCAAAATAAGGCAATATGTTAATGTTGTTGATTAGGTGCTGGGATTCTGGGTAGTTTTCATTTCTTTCTCTTTGTTGTATTTTCCTAATTTTCATTAAAATAAATATTCTTTAAAATAATTAAACACCAGCAATCTCTCCCTCCATGAATTTTCTATAGTATTCTTTTGACCCCAGCATAAATTGCTACATGAGATTATTAATTATTGTTCCATTTTTATATGTTTTATCTCCCTAACAATACTGAAGTCTCTTTGAGAGTAGGGAGCAATCATTGACACTTTTGTTTAATCCCCACACTTATATATATAGCTCCCTGGGCATCATGGGGAAGTCATTGTTGTTTGGTGAGTAAGAGCTCAAGCTCTGGGGTCTGAGAAGGCTGAGTTCAAATCCCAGTCCCACCACTTAGCGGTCACTTTAGGCCTTAGTTCCCTTTTCTTGAAAGTGGGGACAAAAACAGTCTCTCTTCATAGGCTTTTTCTGAGGATTAAATGATACGTCTGTAAATTGCTTAGCATGAAGATAGGCACACAGTAAGAGTCAGTAAATTGTTGCTATTAGTATCAGTGACTTCGTACACAAAGTATGTTGAGTGATTAAAACCGGGTGTGATATTCCAATTTTTCAATTAAAATTCCCTTTACATGTGTTGATTTCCAATCCTGGTATCTTTCTCTTGCTAGACCTTGGGGGGGGGGGAAAGTGAAATTCTATTGCTTTTCTTCATTCTGTCAGCCTTTGGCTGGAAGAAATTAGATAAGGATTTAGAAGCAAGAAGGCAAATGCTTCAGGCCTGAGAGATTCTCATGAGCTAGAGCTCAGTTAGCTAGATTGTAAACTTCTCAAGAGGAGATACTGCATCATACATTTCTCTTGCCTCCCTCAAAGCACCTCATGCACAATTCTCATAAAATCCTCTTAGTATGATTGATTCAGTTCTCAGAAGTCTGCTTTCTCAGTCTTTCAATGAGAATAATGATGTCTAGCCTGTAATTTTGCTGTGAGATTCACGTGGGATAAAAAAAGAGTAAAGGACAAAATATAAGGTTTGGTACCCAGTAGATACAAAACAAATGGTAAATATTGCTACTGCTGCTGCTGCTGCAGTTACTACCACTGGAAATGGAAACCACCATCAATATCACCATCTCCACATTGCATCATCATAGGAGCTGCTGCTATTACAACACTTCAGTCTTCTGTTGGTCTCCAGGCTCTGAGTTCATCATTGAACTTGGTCTCCTTTGCTGTCCTTGCCACATCCACCAAATCACCACAGACTTTGCAAAAAGGGTGGGCAGGATCTGGTCTAAGTTCACAAAGTCATTCTAGGCAAACAATAACAATCTATTTCTGTGACCTGCCCTTTTGAGCACAGGCTTTCACACTTTTTTTGACCATAACTCTCAATAAGAAATACATAGTACACACACATACACACACATACGCACATACACACACGCATGTAAAGCTGAAGCCTTACCTTTACAGGATGCAAGAACTCTGAGATTTTCTATTCTATTCTATTTCTTTTTAAATTCTGGAAGCAGTGAATCTTATATTTGCTTACAAATCTCACCTTCAGCCTCCCCACCGCAAACATCCTCATCACAATTCAGTCTTATTTGTTCTCTCTTGGGCAATTATTTCAGCCTTGATCTGTTTCAACCAGTCACTTTTCTTTTTGTCTTCGGCAGCAGCTCTCAAGCTGTTTCTTGTATATTAATTAGTCAGATAGTTTGTGATTTGGTTAGAATGAAGAGTCAGGTGAAAGGGTCATCCACACTCTAGTGCTATAAACCAGCCAGTTTAATAACTTCCCTCAAACTCTAACCCTGAATTCTCACAGGGTACTTGGCATGATGATTTACCAGGAAAAAAAAGAAAAAAGTAAACTCATTTGTGAAGGAAAGAAGATTTGTTTAAGCTTGAAGCTTTCTGGGGTTCTCCATTCTGTTTTGGGTTCTGATTCTCCCTCTCACCTCAAGTATATTTTTCGTTAATAATATTAACAACAGGGGAAGTGGATGTGGCTCAACTGGTCGGGCTTCCGTTTACCATATGGGAGGCCCCAGGTTCGATTCCCGGGGCCTCCTGGTAAAGGCAAGCTAGCCTGGCGTGATGAGCTGGCGAAGCAAGATGACGCAACAGAGGGAGACAAGCAGACACAGAAAAACACACAGCAAATGGACACAGCGAGCACAAGCAGCAAGGGGGAGATAGATAATTAAATAAATAAAAGAAATCTTGAAAAAAAAAATAATATTAACAACAGTAAGAATAACTCTTATTGAGCCCTTACTAATGGCTTTACATGTTTATCTCATTTATCTCACAACCACCTCGTGAAGTAGGTATTATTGTTGTGCACATTTTACACATTAAGGAAGCTCAAGCATAAGAGGTTAAGTACCATGCCCAAGATCACTGAACTGGGGGTATTGGAGTCAGGATTCAAAGTCAGGTTTGTACAGCTCATAAAGTCTGCAGTAGCTCATCTCCCTGCCCATTTACTGTTTCCCTGAGTTTACCCAGGGATGCTTATTTGAAAGCATGCATTTGCAAATCATTTTCAATATTCTTTCTCTGTATCAGTGGCAAGTGACAGAAAGAATAAAAGTAGGCTCAGTCTGGCCCCTGGAGAGGAAGAATTTGGGCTGTTCTTTGCTACGTTGCTTCTCTCTTATGTCTTTAGTGCAAAAAGATTCTGAATATGGATAGAACTTGCTTCTGGCTAATTCCACACAGTAGTATTTCCCAAATGTGTTGCACAAAAATGTTGTTGAGAGTTGCAAGAAAAATAAATGTTGCAGGGTCAAATAAGATCAGAAGAGAGTGGGTTACAAGTTTTCAAATGTTGCAGACTGTGGAATTTGTAAATTCCCAAGGAGGGGAGCAGGCAGTACTAGTATGTACCATTTCTAAACATTTAACCACGGAAAACATTTATTCTAAGCAACATATTCCTGGAAGACTGCAGGAGTGGGTGAGGGGGCCACCCCTTAGAGCAGAGGTTCTTAACTTTTTGTTCCACGGACCCCTTTGCCAGTCAGGTAAAAACCTCCAACCCCTTGCTAAGTCCACACTATGCTGTGTATTATTTAATAAATATATCGCACCTGTATCAACACATCCCCACAAGAATAATGTTGTTGTTTTTTAATTTCAATTCAAGCTCATGGACCCCTAGTTAAGAAGCCCTGCCTTAGAGATTTGCTACAATACATTACAGCTGTTTAGGATGCATAAAAATCACATGAGAAGCTTTTAAAAATATAAATGCACCCCTCTCCACCACCACCGCCACCACCAAATCAAGATTCACCACAAGTGAGTAGGGACCTGAGCAAGCACATTTTGAAAATGTTCCCCCAGATGATCCTGATAGGAACTGAACACCATCTCCTTGAAAACTTGTACAATAAATGGAAGATACCTTCTTAGAGTACTTCCTATAAACACTTGCCCATAACAATAATAAGAACCAAACTCCCAGCTATGGATTTCTTACTACATGCTAGTGTTTTTGTAAGCATTGCCTCTTTTAGTCCTTACAATCACCCAGGGGGAGGGGACATTGCCCTTCTCATTGTACAGATGAAAAATCTAAGGTACAGAGAAGGCAAATTTT
This sequence comes from Tolypeutes matacus, assembly GCA_026826555.1. Taxonomy (NCBI): domain Eukaryota; kingdom Metazoa; phylum Chordata; class Mammalia; order Cingulata; family Chlamyphoridae; genus Tolypeutes; species Tolypeutes matacus. The sequence continues at coordinate 14,024,055 of JAKSZT010004015.1, forward strand.
GCCGATAGTCCCAGAGAAGATTTTGTACACACACAAATATGGTTTATTTAGGAATTTAATGTTTTAAAATAATATGTATTAAGGCTTGCTTCTACTTGTTTTCCTTCTAAATGCCTATTTTCTATGAGATCTTTATCTTGCCAAAAAGGTTTTTAACTAAACACTGAGGTTTTCACACATACATCAATACCCATTTCCACCATCCTTTATATGATAAGAAATTACTATATTCTGTTCATTCAAAGTCAACACGCCATTCTTTAGCCCAGCTCACTTAGATCAGCGTTTCTCAAGAAGGAGTCTTCCAAACCTTTATCCTAAGAGATAATTCTTGAAAAATATGGTCCAGGGCCAAATCAGCTCAGGAGGCCTGTGCCCCACAGTCCTCTCTTGGGGGTTTCACTGTACACGAACACATTAAGGTCTTTGAGAAGACCAGAAGGAAGCAGGCCTGATGAACTTTGTTTGACCCTGAGCTCTCCAAACTTCTTTAACCTCAGAACCATTTGTTGGCACAAATACATTTTAACATTAATATTAACCTGCATAGTGGCACAGATATGATCACCGCAAGGTGAGGAGTGGTGAAGAAGTTGACAATTCCCTGGCCTAGACAGTTCAGTCTTCCCTTTCCTGTCCAGGGTCAAAACTTGAAGGCAGGGGTCCTGTGACACTGCAGATCATTCTCAAGGTTGACAAAGTGTTGGTTTCAACATATTTCTTTTTCTTTTTTCCTTTTTTTTTTTTTTTTGCAACTGGAAATTTTATAATGATGGGCCATCTTTGAATTCACGAAATTATTGACCAACTTTTGAAATATTTATTCCCACTTCCCATAACTAGGGGAAGGGAAGGAATCCACAAGTGGGATTATGTCAAGGTCTGCCAGCAAGCAAGAGGACTTTATTAGAGATTTACATTGTACAGTTTTCTCTTTGGTGACATTCAGATCCCTGCAACCTCTTCACTAAAAGAGTTCTCTAGATGTTCACTAGGGATTTAATACCCATAAATGAATATATGCCATTCATTTTGGTAAATGGAACCATTACCAAGCCAAAAAATCAGAAATGAATTCTTCCAGTTAGTGTTTCATGTCAAACATGTTCCCAATTATCTATTGTCCACATCACTGAAGCTCAAGTCCTGCTGAAGCACATACCAGATCATTTTCAGCACCAACTAGGACCTTACTACTCCAAGTATGAATAGTACTCACGAAATTATTGACCAACTTTTGAAATATTTATTCCCACTTCCCATAGCTAGGGGAAGGGAAGGAATCCACAAGTGGGACCAATCACTTTGTATCACCAGAGGGCTTGTCAGAAATGCTGAATCTCAGGCCCTACCCCAGACCTATGGAACCAGAATCTGCATTTTAACAAGATCCCCAGGTAACTCATGTGCAGTTTGGAAGACACTATCCTAGGACATTGCTGATGCATGTAATAATTGTGCTCATCTGATTATTGCCCAGGTAAAGGTTCTTAAATGAGTCTCCCTTTTAACTAGCTTTTTACACTAATGCTTAGTGCTTTTAAGTCATTTCTCAATTAGGAATAGTCCTTGTAACCTTTGATCCCTGAAGTAAGTAAACACTGATTTTAATGATCTAGATAAAGGAGTGTTTTGCTGACAGAGAGTTGAGGCAGGGTAAGAGTCATTTTTCACCATCCCAGTTTAGGAACCTGCCTGCCCAGGGAACCACTGAAAACTTCTCTTTCCTAATAGACTTTGTAGTGGGACCTGTCCCTGACAGGCTGTCTCAAATTTCCTTTAAGAATGATTTGTAGTCCTTTCTACCTCTTGGTCACCACTTAAATGTTGACCACAGATTATCTTTTCTAGATTCTTTTGGTATAGGATTTCTGTAACCATATACAACAATAGTAATAATAATAGTTATAAATAGTAATAGCAATAGATAACTTGACTGAGCACGTACATGTGACACAGCCAGTTCTCCTAAGCATTCTACACTTACTATCCCCTTTTGCTTTTCACACACACACAAATCCTGTGAGAGAGGAGTTCTTTTATTTTCCCCATTTGATAAATGAGGCACAGAATGGTTAAGTAATTTGCTCAAAGTAACTCTGCTAATAACTGAGCTCAGATTTACTCTCAGGCAGAATTATTTTTGAAAAAATTTTATTATGAAAATTTTCAAATATATAAAAATCATCTAATTTCAATAATCAATTCATGACCAATATTGTTTTATTTATATCCCACCTCTTTCCCCTACAAATTAATTTGAAGCAAATTTTCAGCAGCACAACAGTTCATCTGTACATATTTCAGTATCTCTAAAAGGCAGGATTGTTTTTAAAACATTCCATTATACCTTTATCATACCTAAAAATTCTTGTTAAATAATTCCTTGATATCAAATACCAAGTCAATGTTCAATTTTTTTTTTTCCAGTTTGTTTGAATCAGCACCCAAATAAGGCCAAATACTGAGGTTAGTTTCATAAATCTCTTTTTTTCTGTAGAGTCTCCTTTAGGCACTTTTTTTCTGGCAAACTTAGTTTTTATTGTCTTATAACATTTCTCATAGTCTGGATTTTGCTGCCCAAGATTGTATTGTCTCCCTGTGGTACCATTTAACATGCTTCCCTGCCCACTGTATTTCTGTAAACAAGTAGTTGGATCTAGTACCTAGATCAGGTTCAAGTTAAATTTTGTGTTTGTGTTTACGTGTTTGTCAATATTGTATCATAGACACAAAATATCTGATTGTTTTTTTTTGTTTTTTTTTTCATATTAGCAGTCATTGGTGAGCAGTGCTTAGATCCATTTATTCAACGTAATTTGCAAAACGGCAATGCTCTAAATCATTGACAAAGAGGAATTTCCCCTCTTTAGGTATTTGGTTACTCTGAGGTGTTGTCTAATATAGGAATGCAGGATAAGTGCTCGATTCTCTCCTTTTAATTACCGATATTCAAAATAATGAGTTGGTTCTCTAGCATACTCCAAAGGTGACCAATGAGTTTTTATTTTTTAGTATCAACATGAACTCATGGATTTAAACATATTTGGTAGGTTTCAAATCAGTACAGTTGTCATCTTTATTGATTTAGCCAGAACTTCTTCAGATTAGCTCCTGAGTTCTTCTGACCTCAGTAATCTTTCATAGTTCTTATTCCTTTTAATGGGAAATGGTATTTAGAAACTATATTAAGTAGATATAAAGGTACTTATGGCTAATGGGGTGATCATTGTTTCTGTACCATTTAAATGGACAGAACTAGAATTTTTAAGACAATATACATTAGGAGTCATGATGATACTTCCTTTCAAATTCACAAATATTGGGTTTTCACTCAACCCTATCAAAATCCTTAACCACTGTGCTATACAGAACCATTTTGATATTTGCTCACAACTCAGTGAAGTTGACAAGGACAGAATTAGTAACATTTTTTAGATGAGGAAACCTAATTTCAGAGATTGACTATGTCAACTAATATAGTGGTGAGCCAGAATTAGAACTCAGTTCTGATTTGCCTGATTATTTCTCCCATTGCTAAGGTAATTCTTCTCAGATCCCTTAATTTGCATTTTCTATTTCTCTAAAATGAATATGGTTTTCATGTATATGAAAATACTGAAGCTATATATGTTATAGGTTACAATTATTTGCAATAATTATATTGTATATTACTAATTGACCATGACTGAAACAACCTTATGAAATACTGTTACTTTTATTTCTTATGCCTTGACCACCTTTTGGTGACCATGTCTTCCCCAGTACTCTCCTAGGGCACATGTATGCACGCGCACACACACACACACACACACACACACCATAGACATAGGAGAGCCCACTTCTCAATATTTAGCATTGTTTGTATACTTCTATTAAAAAGTCTTCTTCCATTTTGCATTACTTCAGACACTTTCAAAGGTTGTGTGAAATATGTAATCACGCTAACATGTTAACAGGATCATAGCTTAAAGTATTCTACTTCTTACTACCTCCATAGTCCACAATATAGTATTTACTTTTTTTTTTTTTTTTTTTTTTTTGAGGTCCCAGGACCAGGGATTGAACCTGGGACCTTGTATGTGGGAGGCCTGTACTCAACCACTGAGCCACATCAGCTCCCCTGAGTTGGCTCCCTCCTCTATTTGCTCATTGTTTGCTCATTGTTTTTGCTTGTTGTCTGCTCCTTGTCTGCTTGTTGTCTGCTCGTTGTGGTTTTTTTTGGGGGGACCTCCCATGTGGGAGGTGGACACTCAACTACTTGAGCCACATCTGCTCCCTAACATATTTACATTTTAATGTGGACTTCACTGTCTTAACTACTAAGGATAATTGCAGGTATTTCAGGCCAACGAGGCCTGAATATTTGTTGTTCCAAAAGAAAGCCATACAAATACAATATATGGATACTCTTGGTTGCATGTCACCAATGCCTGATTCAAAGTACCTTGAGCAAAAAGGCAAGTTTCTGGAAAAATACAGGGGTGTATTGGGCCTCAGGGCCATGTGGAACCAGGAATTAAGAGGCCATCTGTACAATCGCCATCTCTTGTTTATGCTTCTCTCCGTGTTTGACTTCAATCTCTCAGACCAGCTTTCTTCATGTGAAAGGCAATATGGCACCAATAGGACTTAAATTTACAGCCTCACTGCCATAGAGAGACTGGGAACTTTCCCTTGATTCTAGATTGAAAACCACCCCAGGGTAAGAGACTGATTGGCCTGGCTGGTATCATGTATCTACCCCTCTTCCAGTCATCTCTGGTCAGAGGGGGAGGATTCTGTGTTTTTCATCCTCCACTTGAACTTAATGGTTGAAATGAGAGAAGGGCTACCTCCTCAAAATCAGTCTATGGGGCAGGGGAGTTCTGAGAAGTACCACAATAACTAGATCCATTTTATCTATTTCTCACCAGAGCTATAGAAGACTAGATATTCCATCCTTAATAAGAGGATCCCGATGTCCTTGTCTCTCTCCAGTAACCCCTAGTGCTCTTCCCTCTTTCTAGAAAGCCCTTCCTTGCTTGCCCTTTCTCTACCTAGGCAACATTCTTTACTCTTGTCTCTCTCAACTATTGTACCTACCTTATTGTAGTTCATTCAATAAATTCATTTACTCAACAAACATCTGATGTGGCCCTCCTGTTGCCAGATGCTGTACTAGAGTGTTTTCTGGTTTATCAGCAGAGCTACATGTTATGATCACATCTTCCATGGACAACTTAATATAGAGTTTATCAAACTGGGGTTCATACTCTCCACTTTGTGACCTCTTTTGCAAAAAGAAGTATAATTGATTGGCTCTCATGCCCTCTTCTGTCTCAGTTATCCACAGCAAGAAAAACATGTACAGAAAAGGTTTGTCTGTGCAACAGTCCTTTAAGGAACCACTGTCCATCTGGTGGATGCTGCCCACATTTCAGGCATCATGGCCATTCACGCATTCATTCAACAAATATTGATTGAATGCCTTGCCTGTGCCAAGGGCCATACCATACTGTGGGGGTCCAAGAGTAAACAAGAGAGATGCAGGCAGTGACTTTATGCTCTAAGAGGGAATTACACAAACAATTGTTAATGAACAATTCCACAAATAATCCATTAATTCCTTTAAAAAAAAAAAAATGACAGAAGCAATCATCCTTTTTTTCCAGTTTTGGTCTGGCATCCGCAACCCGTGCTTTGCATGTTAGAAAGTGTCATAGTGAGATTTCAAGATTAATTTTAGCCTCATCTCTGAATAGGCTATTTGTCTACTTGAAAAAAGAGAACATTAGACTGTTACGAATCCTTGGGCAGTTTCCTCATGCAGCCCTCTAACCCAATCTGCCTGCTCTTTTGTGAATCAATGGGGCAGGCAGACAGACCCAGGGCTATTGAATATGTAGATGATTTCCTCACCCAGCGCCAGAGAGGAAAGTAACTGCCAGTCACTCTGTTGCACTCTTGTTATTTTTTTTTTTCAAGACAACTCCTACCAGGAAGCAAGAAGGTTATCAAGTGCTGGTAACTGTCATTAGTTTTCAAATAAGATTCTCGGAAATCAGGGAGTCATTTAATTTGTGTGCCGGGAAGAAAATCTAGGCTCAGCAGTTGGAACATTTGCTTTTACAACTTAGACAAACTAGTAAACTGAAACAAACAAAACTTTAAATAGCATTCTTCCAAGGATGCCCTGTACTTCCTGTGTAGCCTCCTGGGTTAGCCTGGATTTGTACACTGGGACCCCTAGTTCTTGACACAGTTCCACATGAACACCCTCAAATGAGAGTTAGTGCTGCTGTCACTGTCCTCATTCCGAGGATGGTGGTCGTGGTCCTTTAGTCATTCAGACTGAGGTCTGAGTAGAAACAGGTTCCAAGAACTTCAGAGAAGCTCAGTGATCACTGATTCAACTCCTCTTTTTTACAAACAGCATGGCTCATAGTAAAATCTCAACAAACCGGTAATCATTACTATTCAAACGCTCCTGCATTCTGTGTTTGAGAAGAGTGTGGCCGGTTTCTTGTCCTTCAATTAACAGAATCTTGAATAATATTTCCTGCTAGCCAAGGAGGGCTTTCAAAGTAGTTTATGTAGTTTAAGACATGATTACTCTTGGCTCTCATATCCTCTTCTGTCTCTAAGAATGTAGAGCTATGAGTCCTTTTTTTTTTTAACATCAAGACTCTTACTATCAAAAAATTTTGATAACTGTAACTCCCCAAACCCTCCTCTCAAAAGCCAGTATCCTTTCAGTGTCAGTTATTAAGAAACACATTAAAACAAAAAGCTACAATGAATCTGGTAACCTTTTTAAATGAATCTGTTTTTTATTAATCTCAAGAATACCTACAGAAATTTGAAATTTTTACATGTAAATTTGTAAATTTACATGTATGTGTGAGACTTATTTTTACTCTGTCTCTAGACAGCGTTTTGTTGCACATGTGGATTTGTGGACAAGTTGCAATAGCTTAATCTACCAATTAGAAACCACTGGCTTGCAGAACTAGCTTGGTATTTGACAATTAAAAGTGTAAGACATTAGAAGTTCCAAGTGAGTGGTATTGATATTAACAATTGTCTAAAGAAGGAGAGATTGCTATGGTCTGTGGTAGACAGAGATATGTCCTCAAGACAGGTGACCCTTGAGCTTGGCAATGAAAATTTAGGGGGATTGTCAATATGGAAAACTTGGGGGAAAGTGAGAAAAAGGCCCAGAGGGTCTGCTCTGTGACCAGATCGCATTAGGTGATTATATTAAGCAAAGAAGAAATGCAAGGTTTAGAATCAGACAAACTGGGTTCTAATGAGCTCTGTGACCTTGGGCTGGTTATGTAGTGCTTAGTTTTCAATAAAATGTCACTAGACTGTCCTGAACACATCTGAGTTGGGAAGATCAAATAAGATAAAGTAAATTCATGGCAGCATTTTGTGTGAACTGTTAAAAGCACTTGATATGTTCATGGGACTGAATAGGCCACTGTGTTGATTAACATTCTTATTAAGTAACAGAAATTATTCTGCCTAATATAAACAAAACAGAATTATTGCAAAAATGGGGGCTGTGGGCAGGTGGAAGTTGGGGGAGAAGCACACAGTATGGCTCACAGAATCAAAGGGAAAGCTGAAGATCCCGGCTCAGAAAGGACAAGAACCAGAAAACTGAAGTGCACTGGAGAAGTATTGGTAGCAGAAATGACATCATGGTCCCATGTGGTGGTGTTTTTTTTCCTACTTCCTTGAGTCGTTCCACTCAAGTCCCACAAGTGGGAGGATCTAATGGGCAGAGTATCTCAATTTATAGTGCCATCAAGATTATGAGCCACAAAGGAGAGGTAGTTTTCCAAAAGGAATTCAAAGGAGAGTGGAATGGAAGGTGGATAGCCAGAAATCAGCCACCCACGAGGAGCAATTTCAAAAGATCATGCTTACATTTATTTAATCACATTTATTGATCAACTTGAAATTCATTTGTGAGTATAGTGGAAAATAAACCTGGAAAGGTAAAAGTTGAGGCCAATACATGGCATATGGCCTATTCTAGCTTCTGGAATTTATTTCAACCTGCTTTCTTCACCTTGACTTTCCCCATGGCCCTGGGAAGTCTCAGGCTTGCTGTATTTGGTCCACAGGTCAATGAATAGTACCTTAACCTCAGAGTGTTATCACCTGGTGGCTGGTGGCCAAGTGTCCCTTGCTTTCAGAGGTGCCGCCATGGACACACCTAAGCTAGACAGCGGACTTTGAGTTGCTTTTATGCCTGCAGTATTGATTCATGTCAATAACCCCTATTGTCTCTCTGATTCCCTCTCACTCCCACCATGGCTCACACATCATGGGTGTTAAATGAATCTTGAATGCATGAGGGAATGAATGGGAGGTGAATCTGGTCCACATTGGGACTTAAGTCTTTGACTAATTTTTTATTAGTTGAGCCAAAGAATTTTCCTAAAAATAGTTATTCTATTTCCCCAAATCAAAGTTAAGATTATATGTGGAACTTTTCCTAATTGGGTGGGGCAGGCAATGAGATCTGCTTTGTATCCCATTACCTTTTAATACATGCATTACAAATAGCACCTTCTCCAGTGCTAACCTTATCTCAACAAACCTTTACTGTGAGCCTGTTAACACAGGTATTATGGGAGGTGCCCCAGGGGTAGCCTACAGTTTATTAGGGGACACATGGTCTAGACATGTAAGTGTTCAAGGGAGGCATAAGCAGTGTGGTGTGAAAGTACATACAAAGGAATAATTAATTCTAATTGGCTGGTGTTGGGGATTGAATTAGGTCTCCCACAAGACTGTTCAAGTCTTAATCCACATTCCTGTGAGTGTGAACCTATTTGCAAATAGGACCTTAAGACGTCATTATTGGGGAAGCAGATGTGGCTCAACTGATTGGGCTTCCGTAAAGGTGAGCCAGGCCCGTGCGGCCAGAGACGTGGCCCTCTGAGACATGGCCAGAGATGCGGCCAGTGACGCAGCAAGATGATGACACAACAAAAAAGAGAAACAAAAGAGAAACCAGGAGCTGAGGTGGCACAAGTGATAGGGTACGTCTCTCCCACATTGGAGGTCCCCAGGATAAAATCCCGGTGAAGCCTAGAGGAGAAAAACGAAAAGAGAAGACAAAAAGAAACAGACACAGAAGATCACACAGCAAATGGACACAGGCAGCAAACTGCAGGGACTGGGGAGAAAGAAAATCAAATTTTTTTAAAATGTCATTGTTGGTTAAAGTGTGGACTTATTTTTTTTCTTTTTATCATCTTCAAAGATCCTATTTAGTTGAGGCCAAATTGCATCAGGGTGGGCCTTAATGCATATGGCTGAAGTCCTTATAAGGAGAGGAAATCTAGACAGAGACACAGGCTACTGACCAGGAGAAGTAGAAGCCAGAAGGAGAAGCCGTGTGACAGAAGCAGGGATGCAAGCCAAGGGACCCCAAGGATTGTGGGCAAGTCAGCACCAGAAAGCTACAGACTCTGGGAGAAAGCATGGTCTGTTGAGACCTTGATTTGGACTTTTGGCTCCAAAGCTGTGAGCAATAAATTCCCATTGTTCAAGTTAACCCATTGTATGGTATTTGTTAGAGCAGCCCTGACAAACTAAGACAGCTAGGGTGAAAAGGTCTTGGGGACTAGGGTGGGCTTCCTAGAGGAGGTGGCAAAAAAAAGAAAAGAAAAAAACCCTCTTAAATGCTAAAGTAATCTTCAAAAGAATACTGTCTAGGTGATTTAGTGCCTTAACTTCTACCCTTTGGGGGGAACCTATTTTAAAATGCAAACACATTTGAGGGAGGTAGCACACTGAATTGCTTACTAGTTATAGTGGTTGTTATCTATTTTCTACTATATATTAGAGAATTAATTCATTTATTACATCAGGTACTTCAGTCAGCTGAAGCAGAAAAGGAGCATAGAAAGGAAATTGGACAAAGAGGAAATCTCCAACATTAATCTTTCCTGCATGTGTCAAAATAATACCATGGGTAAAAGAGCAGACTGTGGAGTCAGAAGTCCTAAGGGCACATCCTGTCTTTCTGCTTTGCTACCTGTATGGCATTGAGGAAATCACTACATCTCTCTAAGCCTTATTTCCTTCATCTGTAAAATGGGAGCAATAATAATACCTACCTGATTGGTTATTGTAAGAATGAAAGGAGATAGCATATATACTAAGCATATAAATACTTAATGCCTGGCATATAATAAGCATTCAATAAATGTTATAATAACAAAATAAGAATAGAAGTAGAAGAAGTAAAAGTGATGGTGGTGGTGGCAGTGATGACAATGATGATGATGATGATAGTGATGAATGGCTTTGGATTCTGATGACAAGGGTTCCAGTCTTGACTCTGAAACTTACCAACCATAATACAATTGCTTTACCTCCGACTCCATTTGCACATCTGCTAAAACTCTTAGGGTTATGGTGAGGACTTAATGACAGACACCTGACACATTGTAAGTGCTTAGAAGAGGTGAGTCTGTCCTGGAGAACTTCAGAGACACAGTCTCCTCTGAAAAGGGCTCATCTTTTCCTGTGTCTTGATGGCTCCCCTAGGCCTTTTCTCTGGGTAGAGGGATCTTCCTCAAGGGCAGTGCCTTAGATAAAAGGCTGAGTCAGAAAGAAAAAGTAGATTAGGTGAGCTCCATCCATAAGCCAAGAAAAGCTGTGGGATGGCGCAGGGGGTCTACCCTATTTCAGAAGGGAATCAGAAATTCCTGAACAAAGTAAAAATAAGAATTCTGATGGATTTATAAGGCTTGACAACTTCTACTCTGTCCTTGGGCTTTTCTCGTAGCTTCTCTGGAGTGAGCTACAACAAATCCTTTAAAGCAAGCAGGGACTATACAGTTTGTTTTTGGAGACATCAGGACCTGAATGCCTTCTCTACGGTCCATCTTGGGGAGGGAAGGAAAGAGACCAAGGAACAGATAGATAGAAAGAGTCGTGTTACCTGTCCATGAAAAGAGGACCCACGGCCAGTACCAAGAATAATAGGAAAGCATGCAACCAAGGAAGAGGACACTTCAGGAGAAAGGTCGCCGGCAAGCTGGGGCTGAGGGAAAAGCGAGTCGAGCTTCTCTAGTGCGGGGAAGTGCCTAGCCCTTCAAGGAGAGCTTGAACAGACAACGGGACTCAGCATCACCACAGCAGGCTCATTAGCACTCAAACCTGCTGCCACTCATATCTAAAATGAGTTTGGATTTAGAAACCCAGCCAAGAGCCAAGTAGTATGGATTGGGAGGGAAGCACGTGACTTAATCAAGGCATGAAAGCAGCTGACAAATTACAGCATGATTTGTCATCTCAGACCTCAAGTGTTTGTCCCTGAAAGAATTGATACCTGGAGGGGAAAAGTTTGTATTTTTAGAAACTCGTGGATGGGTAATTTATTTCAAGTGAGTGGAGAATTTATTTGTGTTGGCACCGCCACAGAACCGATGGACAGTATATTTACACGAAGCTAGAAAAGGCTACCGTTTCTTCTGATAAATTTGTCCCTTTGAACAGCTGAAACTCTCAGAGATAAATTCACTCTCCGCATGGAAATCTCTCCCAGGAAACTATTTCCAGTGCCTGCTTTAGCACTACCACCTTCTATTTGTACAGAATGTTACATCTTTTCAAACTTATGCACATGGATTCTGTCTTCTGAGGCACAGCTGAGATGGGCACGTAGTGGTAGCCCATTCTACAGATGAGCAAGGCTCAAGGATTGGACACAGAGTGAGTCAATGTGGGGTAGAGTTAGAAAGCAGGATCTCCCTACCCACAGCTGTGTTTTCCTCCCATTGGGCAAAAAGAGTTTCTAATACTGAAATACCTAAGTAGAGAAAGAGTCAAGGATGTGTTAAAATGCTTACCTGTAAGAATGTTCACTAGGAGGCAGTGGGCAATGCAAGTAAAGAACAGAGTGTCTACAGTCAGACTGGGGTTCAAATCCCAGCTCTGGTATGACAATGGGCAACCTCCTTAACCTTTCTGAGCTTCAGTTTCTCCTGTCTAAAGGGGGGTAATTAAATTTCCTACTTCATAGAATGGTCGTAAGCTTGAAAATAAATGATATGTGTAAAGTTCTCATCACAGTACATGCCAGTTATTTTGAGCGTATTAACTAATATTTTCACAGCATTTTTACAATAGCAAAGCAGATTGAAACAATATAAATGTCAATAATGAAATGAAATATGATGTATTCACACCATAGGTTTCTATGCAGCTGTTAATAAAGATGTAGAAAAATTTAATAATGGAATAATGTTCAAGATATATGAACACTAAATCTCATTTTTGAAATTCATAAATGTGTATGTGTGTATATATATTTAAGCCTGAAAGTATTATATACTCAAGAATATTAATAGTGGCTATCTCTGGGTGGCCAAATTTACACTTCCTTCTTTTGATCATCTTTGTACTGTCCAATGTGATAGCCACTAGCCTCATGGGACTACTTCAGCTTAAATTAATTAAAATGTAATAAAATTATAAAATCAATTCCTTAGTCACACTGCCACATTTCAAGGGCTTTGCATGTGGTTAACAGCCTCGATATTGGACAGAACAGACTCAGAACGTTTCCACCACCGCATTAAGTTCTACTGGACCACGCTGGTCTAGAGACTCAAATCCAGGGTGCCTGAGAAAAACACTCAGGGAGGGCATCTCCCTCTGCAGAGCATCCAGCTTTTCATTTGCATCTACTTTCTCTTCCTGAATGAGGATTTAACTTTCTCTGCTAACACAGTACAACTATCACAGCATGACTAAGCAGGGATTACCTTATTTGCAATGATTCTAGTAGTGATTAGCTCTCCCAATGAATCTATTAAAACTAGATCCCTCCAATTTAATAAACTCATGATGTTCTCTCTCCCCTGTAGGAGACACAATTTGAACCGGAACATTTCTGTAATACCATTGTGTGTGAGAAACCCAACAACAACCTCAACAAATTTAAGGGTTATATGTAAGTATCTATGTCCCATGTGCTCTTGTAAATAGCTCCTCTACAGCTAGAAAATACATTTTCTGAAATGGCCAAACAGTCACCTGGATCTTAAGGAAATTTCTTTCTTTTTATCATAAAGAAGAATGAAAGAAACCTAAATAAAGTTGGGAAATTTTTCTTATTCTTCTTTTGCTGGAATGACAATTAATTATCTTGCACGGTTAAATTGCACAAATGGTTATTTAGACCTTTGGTGAAACGATGTCAGAAGCAAGACCACGCAAGTATGATTTAATTAGATTGGTTTTCTAAAAGAGCCTTTATTGCATCGTAGCTAAGAACACTGGCTTTGGAGTCTGACAGAACTGAGTTTGAAACCTGGTTCTACCACTTATAAGCTCTGTGATCTTGGATAAATATATTGACCTCTCTGGTTCTTCGTTGTTACATCTGTAAAGATTACAATATCTACATCATAGGATTTTTCATTTCTAAGAATTAAGCTGTTTAGCCAACACAAATCTCTTAGCACAGTACCTAGTTCAGTTAGTGGTGGCTGCTGCTGTTGCAATTATTGTTATTTTTATTCTTCAACTTTGGTTCTGCCTAAGAAACTTTACTGTAATTCCACTCCCACATCACACCACTGGTCTTACTGCAAAATAAGGGCAATGGTGACAGACATCAATAAGTGATCTTATGCAGTGGAGTAATTTCACAGATCACCTCGTTTAACATTCACAACAACCCAGGAAAGTATTATGATTCTTGTTTAACATATGGGGAATTTGATGATCTAAGAATTTTCATGATTCACCCAAAGCCACTCAGCAAGTACCAAGCAAAATGAGCACTTAAATTTGGACCTTTTGACTCTAGTCCCAATGTGTTTTCCATCGCCTCATGGTATAGAGCTCGGATATGTGATGGCAACTTCTCTACCAAAAGGGCCTGAAATGAGGCTTATGGGGTCTTCTCAGAATGTGAGTGTCCATGCATTCCCTCCACTCACAGTTTCTGAGGCTGTACGGGATACAATGAGGAAAAATATGAGAGGTGAATGAATAAGAACAATACAAGAGAAACAGAAGCTTTTAAAGCCCAAGTATTTTTTAAGTGCATAGCAAGAGAATAGAGGAGAAGGCAGAGAAGGGTATGAGCTTCTGGAGAAGAGGAGGAGTCGGCAGATGCCTGGCAAGGCTGTGCTTGCCACCTGCCCTAGCAAAGAAAGAGTTCACACCCTCATGTCCAAAGTTTGTGGATTTGGCTCATCCCAAGTCACCCATGCCTTGAGTCATCCTCCTTATCCTCTTAGAGAACAGCCTTATCACTGGGCTTCTATTTTGTGAGCCTTTCTCTCCCAAAAGGCTTGTGCCCGCAGCCAGCCTTCCTCAGGTTGCCACCTGGGCTCTGTCTCACCCATGTCAGACACAACTTTCCTAGCCCCATTCAACCCTCCCCCAAATCTTCTCCTCCTGGTTGCTGCCCCTAGAGACCAGTCTTTCCTCCACCTGCCCAGGCTTCATGGGTGAGCCCACTGGGGCTTTTTATTACATGAGAGGCTGAGCACAGAAAGGATCATACAGGAGAGAAACAGAGTGCATGATGTGGCTCAGAAGGAGAAAGCCCGCGACCTAACCTTACCCTCCCATGGTATGAAAAGGGGGGTTATCTGGTGTCTTCTGGGTCCCAGCAGCTATGCGAGGAGCTATGAGAGGAGCATGTGAACATTTCCTGAGGGGAACACAGTTCCAGACCTATGAGGCCAGAAGCCAGTCCCCCACGTTTTGCCCCTAAAGCCATTTTGAATATTGAAGCAGAAGCTTTGTCAGCACAGAGCCGTGCCTTTTATGTAGGTAAATGATGATTTCCACAGGGATGGATGATTCTCTTCCGGTGGTCCAGCCCTCAACCAGGTCTCCCAGGAGCAAAGAGCAGATGAACTTGAATGTGCAGGCAACTAGATTCAGAGTTAATATCACTTCCTCTGAATAATAGGTTGGAGAGGAACCATGGTCCCTCACCACTTCTAGCTCTGTGACGTTGAGGCAGGCAAACCACCCCCTTTCCTTCTTCATTCCCAGGGAGCATCCTGACCAGACCAGGACTGGTTTCGGCAGTGAAAGCCTTCTGCTGCGAGGATGCACCATCAGAAACACCGAGGTGGCCGTCGGCATTGTCATCTACACAGGTCATTGGGCAGTTTCTTTTGTCCCTTTTCTTTATCCTCCTCCAAATCCATCATCACTCAGCAGGACTGCACCACAGTTCTAAGAGGTAGTGACGTGTAACTTCCCATTTCTCAGCTGGGCAAACTGAGACTGCGAGTCTCATGTGAACCGAATGAGCTGCTGTAGCACGTAGTCTCGGTTAATATCACTCTTCTAAGCATGACGGGGAGAGGGAATCCATGTTCTTTCACCCTTTCTGGTTTTCCAACACTAGTTAAAGACAAGATGGACTCACTGCTCTGAGAGGGTTGGGCTCTTCTTGAGCCTAAGGAATTACCTCACCAAACTGAGCTTCACCTTTTTTGCCTCAGTTTCCTCTACTGTAAGAGGAGAAGAGTATTTGAATTTGCCTCATAGTGCACTCATAGCTCATAGAGCACCCATGACAACACACGTAAAGCACCCAGCACTGGGTCTAGCAAAGTGAGCCTCAATGAGTTTTAGCTGTTGCTTTTGCAGTTATGTTTCTATTATTTTCATTATTGATTTTATGGCTCCTGATATGGTAGTCTATCTCCCTTGCCCTCCTTGTTTTTGCTTTCCAATGAGAAAACAAAGGTGACAACAGCACAATGAAATCTAAAGCTTTGGAGGACAGTCTTGTGATGCTGTATCCTCAGTACCCAGCACCCAACACTCAGTAGGTGCTCAATAAATATCTGTTAAATGAACAACTGGATGACTTCTCCTTCCACTGTTGAGGAAACAGTGTCTCCCTGGAGTGTCTACCTTCACTGAAAAGCTCCAGAATACATTTCCCTTCATCATCCACCCATTAATTGTGACAATCAAAAATTTCTTGAGACATTTGCTAAATGTCCCCCAGGGAGGAAAACTACCACCAGTTGCAAATGACTGATGTACAGTTATCTTCTCTTCCTTGATAATATTGGTGAACAAAACACAAGCACTTCAGAGCCAAAAGCCCAGAAAGGCCAAGATGAGCTTTCCAGAAGGAAGAGATACAGCATTGATACACGTGTTCTTCCCAGCTGCCATTATGATGATGGCAACAATCCTAAGAATGTAATAGAAAGCATTTATTGAGCCCCTACCGTGTACAGGAACTGACTTAGGTGCTTTACGTACATTGATTCACACCCCTCCTAGATACACACAACCATTATACCCCATTTTGCAGAAGAGGAATTTAAGGTAAAAGAGATTAATTCACCAAAGGCCACTTACCTACTGAAATTAACTCCCTGTAACTCAAGGTCAAGTATCTGCAGAAGAGAGCAGATGTAGCTCAAGTGTTGAGAGCCTGCCTCCCATATACAAGATCTCGGGTTCGATCCCCAGTACCTCCTGAAAACAAAAACAAATAAACAAAACAAAATGAAAAAAAAAACAACCCTCATTGGGGAGTACCTGCTTTGTATGTATGAGGTGTCAGGTTCAATCCCTGGTACCTACTAAAAAAAAAAGTGTCTGTAGAGCCCAGCTCTGTCTGACTACGTTCTAACTACTACCCAATACTACTTCCCCTCGAGCCCAACTCTTGCCAAAAGAACATAGGTATCTACTAAGACTCTCAGAAGATGAGGAGCAGAAGGGCAAAGGGGGTGGCCTGCTGTCCCTTGCTTGGGGTGAGCCTGAGATGGGCAGAAAGGCTACATTCCATCAGTGCCATCTGCCCATGCTGCTTGTGCCGTGGGAAACACTTTCACAACTGCATCAACTTGATTCTAATTTAATAAGCCTGGAGTTTGTTTGTTCCTACTGTTTTGTTGCCACTTTAAATCCACAAAACAACCAGCTAAACAGCATTAAAGCCATTCACTGCTGGAGCAGTATTGAGTTTTTTTTTTTTAATTTTGTACAGAAAATATGTGACTGGCGTTTTCTAATTCGGCTGCTGTGGAGTACTCACAGTAGTTAAAATTCAGCAGCCTCAAAGGACAGGCTCTGTCTAAAGATAGCTCTCAGCTCAACTCTCAGCAATTAGTCATGTTGTGTTGTTCGGCAAGAAACCTGCCATCTCTAAACCTTGGCTTCCTTCTCCTTTAAAATAGAGGTAATAAGAACATCTAGCTGTGGCAATTTGATATTATTTATGAATACCAAAAAAAGAGAGAAAAATTGTGTTTGTAAACTGGTCTTTCCTCTGGGTATGGTACTCTTTGACTGTATTAAATTCAAAGGTTTTAAGTTTACTTGATAAAAGATTAGGGCTTTGATTCAACCATGTCATTAGGGCATGACTCAGGGTTAAGTCTCTCCCTCCTTGGTGGGCTGATATAAATGGACATTCACTCAAGAAAACACACAGAGAAAAAGATACAGGAAGAGAGAGAGCTCCATAGACACAGAAGAGAAGATAGCTCTGTCATGTTTGATCCTGGGGCCCCAGGGAGAAATGAGCCATTCACCTCATAGTTTGCAGCCAAAGAGAACAGAGCAGCTGATAGGCTGATAAGGCCTGGAAAGAAACAAACCCTATGCCAGAGACTAATATAAGAAGTCCCATTTTAAATCAGCACACACCACTCAGAACTGAGTGGGAGAGAGTGTGGTCTACAGTGTGAACTGTGGTCTATGGTTGGTGGCAAGGCTCCAGGATGTGTAAGTTCATTGAGGTTGGTGGGCCACACTGTGGGAGATGTTTGTGTGGGATGTGGTGGGAGGTGTGGGAGGTGGGCAACATGGGAATCCCAGTGGGTTCCGTGTAATATTTTAGGTAATCTAAGCCCCTCTTAAAATATATGTATATATATATATATAAATAACATTTTTGTAAGCAAATACACATATATGCATATATATTTATATATCATATTACAAATGTTAAAAAAAAAGAAGTCCCGAGAGACCAGGCAGAGATCGCCCACCATCTTGCTTCAACACATGGCAACTGACTTTAGTGAGAAAGCAGCCTCGAGTTGAACTCTTTAGGGCCTTGGGACTGTAAGCTTTTACCCCAAATAAATACCCTTTATAAAAGCCAACAGATTTTTGGTACTTTGCATCAGCACCCCTTTGGCTGACTAAGACACAAGTTCATGGGGCTTTTGTGAAGATTTCAGAAGAAACTTCATGTAAAAGACTTAGCCTAGGGCCTAGCATTGAGTATTTGTCCATTTTTGTGTTATTTATTCTCTAAAGTGAGGCAATTACTGTTCTGTCTTCCTCTCTAAACTCTGCCAGAGCTGAATTATAAATCTCTACTAATGAAATCACTCCACAAATATTTAGGTTCCCTCCATGTTCTAAGCACTGTGGTGCCTGGGGGCAATCTGGGTGCAGTCCCTGGCCTGATGGAGTGTATCCTCTAGCAGGGGTGACAGACCATGGCACAGGCATTTATCGTGGAGTAGGGTTGAGATGGGGGCAGTGCAGGACCCCGTGGGGGCTCATGGCGAGAGCACTTACCTTAGTCTAAGGGGTTGTGGAGATGGCTTCCTGGAGGAACTGGCTTTTAGCTGAGATCCAAGGAACAAGAAGGTTCAGCCAAGCCAGGAGGACAAGTAAAAGTGTTCTAGGCAGAGGAACAAGAGGCATGAATCGCAGGCTGGGAACCAACCTAGACAATTGTCTCAGCCACCCAGCCCAGGCCAAGAGTCAGAAAGAGATGCTCTCCAGGCTGGTTCTTCTCCTTCCAAGCTGGGAAGCCATGGGCAGTAACTGGCCCTCTCAGAGCCTCTGCTCCTCATTTGTAAAATGGGAACACTAACCTTGCTTACAAAAAGAGAGAAAGAGAGAGTGGAGGTGGCTCAAGCCATTGGGTGCCTCCCTCTCTCATGGGAGGTCCTGGGTTCGGTTCCCAGTGCTCCTAAAAAGAAGACAAACACACAACGAACAAGACACAGCAGACAGTGAGCACAAACAACAAGGAGGGGAGGGAGCAATAAATAAAATAAAATAAATCTTTCAAAAAAAAGAGATAAAAGGAATGTAAATGTTCTTGCAACCTGAAAAACGTTGCCTGGCAGCATTTATTAAAATTTGGCAGCTCCTCTAAATAATTCAAAAGAGGAAGAATCAACCTGGGCTGACAGAATGTGCTGAGAAGGGGGTGGATTCTTAGCAGAGCCTTTAGTGACTGAGAGGGTTTAGGCCGGCAGGCTCTCAGGAGAAACAAAGCAATCTGGTTACCGTGCATTGGCTCATTCAGTCAACAAATATTGTTTGAGCCGCTGCTGGAGTTCTAGGACAGCCTATTACTGCTGAGCCGGGGGCCCTGGCTCTGCCACCACCAGCGGTGTGACCTCAAGTCCCCAATTCTTTACCTCTGTGATTACTACAGGCCTATTTTCTTAAAAATCGGAGAGAAGGTACCACAAGTTGGTGGAAGGAGAACTAGACCAGGAATCAGAGTCCTGAGTTCTCATTTTGGTTCTGATGTTAATTTATTCTTTCACTTGGGGCGGGTACCTACCCCTCTCTGGTCTTTAGTTTCCCTGATTGAAGATGAGGTGACTGGATGAGATCAGGCATTTTCAAAACTTATTGTTCTTTCTTTGAACAAAATTTTATGCAGCACGCCAAGATAGGAGTGGAGCTCCTTGGGGTTAAAGCTCTTGCACAGGCAATATCTTATGCACCACCCAAAAAAAAACAAGTATGAAAACTACCAACACCAAGCACTCTCTTGCCTCAGGGCCTTTGCACACACTGCTCCTGCAGCCTTAAACCCTCTTCCCTCCACTCTTTTCTCTCCCTTCAGACTCCCACTTAAGTGTCGCTTCCTCTGAGAAACAGCTGCCAACCATGATCTCTAACACCATCTCTTATCTGCCTTAGCCCCCTTTTTATTGTTTACTTTATGGGACTCACTAGTAACTATAATTTTCCTATTTGTTTCCTTATGTACTTTCACCAGAATGCAACCATCTGTCTTTCTTTGTATCTTCCCTTGTATCCCACTGCTAGGTCATAACAGTGCCTCTGTGCAAATTAGAAAAAGGCAGCCCTTCCTCAAGACAACTTACTGCCATTTGTCATAAATTTGTCATAATAAACTTACAAATCTCTGATGACTACAAAATGAAGTATACCCTCTAGATTTGTGCAGTGTACAACCCGTACAACCTGTACATGGTAGCTCTGCCAGGGTCCACTGCAGTGCCTGGCACATAAGGGATGCTCAATAAATACCTACTGACACGCTGGGTGAGACCTCTCTAGCTGTTCTCATCAACCTCCCTGAAGAATGATAGGTGGTTCTGGTCAGAGAACCAAGTCTCATTTTTTTTTCCCCTCATAAGCTCCCATGAGAAGATCTGAGAGTACAATCAAGGCCAGAGGCAAACAGGAGCCAAGAGGCTGATTTCCCCATTTTCTCTTTAAGGCCATGAGACAAAAGCCATGCTGAATAACAGCGGCCCACGGTACAAACGCAGCAAGATTGAACGGCATATGAACATAGACATCTTCTTCTGCATTGGACTCCTCTTCCTCATGTGCCTCATTGGGGCCATAGGTATGGAATGTTCCAGAAAGAATAGCAACACAGTAGCATACTGTTTCTTTGAGCAAGTTGCTTCAACTCTCTGAGCCTCAGTTTCCTCATCTATAAAATAGGGACCATAGAACCTGCCCGGCCAAGGTTAACGGGATGCCAATGACTTAAAAATGCAGCTGAAAATCTCCTAAAGGTATTATGTGCTATTTAAATATTAGGATTTACAATCTATCACTTATTTGTTCAAAGAATACTTACTGAACCAATGGACTCTGTTAACATAGGAGGATAACAAGATGAATCAATCACAGGATTGGTCCTCAAAGAACTCATAGTCTAGCCAGTGGGAATCTAACACACGAACAGAATCACCAATACAATGTGTCCGCTCTTTGAGGGGCTGCTCGTGGTACTGTATTAATTTCCTGTTGCTGATGTCACCAAGTACCACAAGCTTAGTGGTTTAGAACAACACAACTTTATTCTCTTACGGTTCTGGGAGTCAAAAAATCCAAAATCTGCTCCAGTGGTCGGCAGGACTGCTCCCTTCTGAGCAGGAGAATCTGTTTGCTTGCCCTTGTCAGCTTCTGGTGGCCACCTGTGTTCCTTGGCTTGTGACTACTCTCCCATCTGCAAAGTGCATCCTCCAAGCTCTGCTCCCATCACCTTCTCCTCTTCTGTAGCATTATCTCCCTCTGCCTCCCGTTGACAAGGACACTGGTGATCCCATTGGGCCCACCCAGATAATTCAGGATGCTCTCCTCATCTCAAATTCCTTAACGTAATCACACCAGCGAAGTCCCCTTTGTGAGTTAAAATAACATATTCACAGCATCAGGGTCTGGGGATTAGGAAATGAACGTCTTGAGGCGCCACTGCTCTACCACAAGTATTATGGGAACACCGGGGAGGGGGATGTTTTTGAAGAGGTGGGTGCTAGAACTGATTCCCCAATGGCTTAAAAGTTCACCAGGGGAGGCAGTTGGCAGGGGCAAGGGTAGGGGCACGATGGGGCAAGTAGCTGTGAGGGGAAAGAGAGAGGCTCTTGTTGGCCCCAGGGACAGCAGGAACAAAGTACAGAGGTGGGAAAGAGAATCACTTTATGCAGGTAAACAGTCGGCCGTGTGGTATTGCTCCATCAGGATGGAGACCTAGTTAGAATCCGGCTGCAGCCAAGTTCTACAACCCCTGTAGGCATGGAGCCGTGCAGGATGTCTAAGGTTTCCTAGGAATGCTGCACAAACTACCACAACAGAAATTTGTTGTCTCACAGCTCTGGGGGCTGAATGTCTGAAACCAAGCTGTGAGTAGGGCCGTGCTCCCTCCAAAGTCTGTAGGGGAGAATCCATCCCACGCCTCTCTTTTGACTTCTGGTGGTGGCTTGCCCACAATCCAAGGCCTCCTCTACCTTATCATTACATGGAGCTCTCCCTCTGTCTGTGTGTCCAAATTTCCTCTTCTTGTAAGGGCACCAGTCATATTGGATCAGGGCCCAACCTAATCCAATTTGGCCTTGGTTTAACTTAATTCCATCTGAAGTGACCCTATTTCCAAATAAGGTCACAATCTAAGGCACTAGGGGTTAGGACCTCAACATATCTGTGTTGGGAGGATGAGGGTGAGGACACAATTCAAGAGAGAGTTTGGACAAGAGTGATGTAGAGGCAAAGGGGGACTCTCTTTGGAGCTCTGACCCACTGCAACCCTTCTGTGGCTTAACTCAGGATGGTTCTCAGGGCCCTACAGGAAACACCAAAAGGAACCAGGGAAGGTCCAGAGGAAGAATTCATATGCTGAGTCCAGAACCCCTTGACAGTCCCAAACCAGTGAGCAGCAGTAGTGTTGGCTCCTTCCTTGCCTTAATCAGAAATGGTACCCATCTCTGTTTTTATGTAAAAGATAGTGTTTGAAAGCTAAGTCCTTCCTGGGGCTCAGATAGGTTTCATGTGCCACCCCAACTGCCTGGAGTTTCTAATTTATAGGCTTTCCAGGCGTGTCTCACAGCACTGTGTGAGGGTGGCACCCACTGTGAGGAGGGCACCAAGAAGGGGAGGGAAGCAGACAAAGAAGCCGCTGCAGGAACTGTTGCCTCTGCTTCAGGGCAAGTTTCCAGGGAATGCTTAAGCTGGAAAGGACATTTGAGATCATCTCACTCTGTTTCCAGAGAAAGGAGGTTGATGATTACAAGGTCACCCAGTGAGATAAAGTACAGGCAATCCAGAATCAGGTTGGCAGATTCCCGAAAATAATAAACTGAGAAAGTAATGAATGGGGGGGGGGCGGGAGGGAGGGCAGAATTCCATCCTGTCTGAGAATAAGGACTCACACACAGCCACAGGCCTCTGCTTGCAGGGGGTGAAAGCTCGCATTAGCTGTTTCAGGGTTCTTTCAAAGAAATCTTTTGTTTTGATTTTGTAAAGGTGACATTTCTTCTTTTGTTGCCCAGAGTGCCCTCCCCAAACCCTTCTGACCACCCCATACCTACCCAGGCTCCAGGACCCCTCAAGGCCTCCTTCTCCATGTAGCCTTCTCTGGCTTCTCCTGTGGTGTCATCTGACTCCTCTGAAGGCCAGTGGCCCTTAGTCATTTTCTCTATTATGTTATCTTCAAATCATTTCATGCTTGTAGGTCTCCTTTTCTTGGTCACATATGGCAATTGGCCCAGCCCCCAGCTAAGGAAGGGCCTTCAGGCAGTGCAGCATTCCCTATGCCCTTTATTCCCTATAGTTCTTACCCCGAGGCTGAGAAAGACAATTAGTGTTTATTGAGGGTGTATCATGGGCAAGTCACTGTACTAAGAGCATTATACACATCCAGATATTCTGTTCTCACAGTAATCCCATGAGGAAGGTATGCTGATTAACAGATGAGGAGACTAAGGTTCAGAGAGCTCAGTAGAAGGTGCTGGACACACTTCAGCCCACATAATCTTCAGATATTGGGTGCTGTTATCCCTATTTTGCAGAAAAGGAAATAGAGGTTCATTCTACATCTAGCACCATCGCCATATGCTCTAATATCGTTCAGGCTCTGTCATAGCATCACTCACACTGCATGGGATTTGTTCTTTTCCTTGTCTCTCTCCTTAAGACAGAAGGGAACCCCTTAAGGACAAGAACTGGGACTGACTCCTTCTATATAATAAATGTTGGATGGATGGATGGATGGATGGATGGATGGATGGATGGATGGATGGATGGATGGATG
>JAKSZT010004015.1:14047858-14138031 GCA_026826555.1 Tolypeutes matacus
ATGGATGGATGGATGGATGGATGGATGGATGGATGGATGGATGGATGAAAAAAGGTAGTTAGAGGACAGATCTGTCAAGACTCCCTTGCCATGCATTTTCCACACAAACTGAAAAGATCATGTGTCCATTTCCCTCTTTCCAAACCTTATATTTCAGGACTTCATTGGAATATAAGTAATCCTTGTGCTTGACACCTTTTCTTTTTTTGCCCAAACTTAATTTCAAGAGATTGATATTTGGATCATATGAAAGACAACTTTAGAGCTAAGCGACTACATACACACAGAACCACTCATGAATAAGGATGGGCTCTCCAAAGTACATCTATTTCCAAGAGTGGGTCAAGGGCTGATGTAATTAACCAGCTTTAGGACTAAGTGGAGGTTCTGCCTCATCTCTCAGGTCATAGTCTCTGGAATGGGACCTTTGAAGAGCATCCTCCCTTTGATGTGCCAGATGCCACGGGTTCCTTCCTTCCCCTTGCCCTTGGGGGTTTCTACATGTTCCTCACAATGATCATCTTGCTCCAGGTAAGAAGCCCTCCCCAATTAGGGGCCCAAGAAAACCTATGGCCAATAGTCCTACAACTGTGCAAGATAAAAGCAAATCAATGCAGGCCCCAAGAAAGAATTAACTGGACTGAGATGGGGAAATGCTTATTGCTTTCTTGTTGGTTTTCTAAAGTATTTGCATTTGAAGTAATGTCCAGGGCCAGCCCTATTTGGAGAAAGGCTACCCCAGATGACAGCTAGAGGAAAACATTTGTCAGGCTTTTCTATTTAAGGGTAAGATTACAGCAGTGACCCATGAGTGCCTATCCCTGTCCAAGAAACAGAACAGGTAAAACACTAATGACCTGGGAACAAAAGAAGATAACGTATCTCAGTGAGAACTCTCAAGCCCCATGTATTGAGAGAAATAAGCCACAGGTTAGTATTTTAACTTTTGATAGATTGAGATAAAAAAGAACAGAACTGGCCCTATATAGGAGATAAAAACATAGAGACCTCTTTAAGATGTGAAGCAGTAAGGGATAAAGAGATGGCTAAAATAAGCTTTATGCCCATAAGAAATTATAATCTACGAAAAGATGAGGGTAGTCTTAGTTTCGTTTTGATGAAACTCCATCTACATTAGATTTCTTACAGCATTTGAGGATGTTTAATTGTTCTCTTATTGGTGGACCTTTTCTAATCATTCACTCTTTATTTATTTATTTATTTATTTTTTATTGTGGGTAAAAATCAAATTTTTCACAATACATAACAATATTTGTAAAATGTTATATAAATATATATGCATATATGTGCATTTGCTTACAAAAATCTTATTTATATATATATAGATTTTAAGAGGTGCTTAACTTACCTAAATATTACATGGAACCTACAGGGATTCCCATGTTCCCCACCTCCCACACCTCCCACCACATCCCACACAAACATCTCCCACAAATGTGGCCCACCACCCTCAATGGACTTACACATCCTGGGGCCTTGCCATCAACCATAGACCACAGTTCACATCGTAGACCACACTCTCTCCCACACAGTTCTGAATGGTGTGTGCTGATTTAAAATGGCCTACATCCGTTGCCACAACAGCACTCAGGACAACCTCCAAATCCCGAAGAAGCCCCTGTATTTCAACTGCACATCCCCTCCCTGCCCCGAAAGTTTCCAGTGGCCACTGGCTCCACCTCACTGTTATAATTTCTTCCATTGCTAGAATCACCGTATGTGTACAACAGAATACCATTAAGTCCACCCTAGTCCATAGTTCTTCCCCCAATCCTGAGGGGACTGAGATGGTGTAATCATTCACTCTTTTAGCAGAGTCATCCTTAATAAATCTGATTCAGATCATATCTCTCCTCTGCACAGATTCCTCCAGAGTTTCGCATGTCCTCAAAGCAAGGTCCTAAGTGATCTGGACCCTGACTCCTTCTTTGACCTCATCTCTTAGCCCTCTTCTCCTCACTCACATTCTTCCAACCACAAAGCCTGCTTACTACTACTTCTCAAACACTCCCACCACCCAGCCTTTGCCCCACTTTCCCCTCCACCAGGAATACTCCTCCCACAGATGTCCTCATGACTCACGCCCTCATTTCTTCCAGGTCTCAACTCAAAAGAGAGACCCTCCCAGCCATCACTCTCTACCCTCTTTACTCTTTACTCTTCTTTATTCTTATTCATGAGATTTATCCCCATCCTATATATATATATTTACTTGTTTGTTCACTGTCTATAGCCATTCACTAGAATAGAGATCTTGCTCTTTTCACTACCATTTCCAAGACCTGGAACAGTGTTTGGCATGTAGCAAGCCCTCAATAAATATCACATATTGAATCGGTGAACAGTCATCAACAATGTCTGAATAGCTGTAAGAATAGATGGCAGCCCTCAGTGTCGGAGGGGTCCAAGGGAGGTGAGGGGACTCTGGACAGAGACACTAAGGCCCCCTCACTCCTTTCCAACTCAGTCATCAAGTCAATCCATGGGGAGCACCTACTTTGTACTGGACATTGTCTCCCTAGCTTAAGATTTCAGATTCTCCTATGAATTCCAATAAATTTCCAAAGGCAGCATGAAGTCATTGACCTTTAATTTCTCAGAGAAAGTGAGCTGACCTCAGCTCCCCATGAAATGCCATGCTATCCACCAGCAAGGGTCCTGAGACAGGTTACCAGCCTGGTTTTTAAGGTGACAAGAATCAATGTCTTCTCAGGTGATGATCCCAATCTCTCTGTACGTGTCCATCGAGCTGGTGAAGCTCGGGCAAATCTTCTTCCTGCACAATGACCTTGACCTGTATGATGAAGAGTCCGATCTGTCCATTCAGTGTCGAGCCCTCAACATCACCGAGGACCTGGGCCAGATCCAGTACATCTTCTCTGACAAGACGGGGACCCTGACAGAGAACAAGATGGTGTTCCGCCGTTGCACCATCATGGGCAGCGAGTTTTCTCACAAAGAAAATGGTAGGAGAGGCTCCCAAGGGCCTCCACCCATCATTTTAACAAGAAATGCCCTGTTCTCCTAAAAGAATAGGTGATAATAGACACTCCTCACACAAACAGGATGGCATTTCAGCAAGTTGTTTTCTGTCTCCTGTGTGCTTTCTTATCACAGATCAGTGTTGTTCTTATCACCTCTAAACTTTCCTTTGTTCCTGAAAACTCTAGGCCATCTCCTCTGTAGTATCTCTACAGTCGACCTTTGGTGCCTTTAATTGCAGGGTTTCTATCTGTTAGAAGGAGCTGGGGACATGGCCAATTGTGTCCCAGTCATATAGCCAAGGCTTAGGTATTTCTCTGGTCATCTTACCTGAGATGTCAGGTCAAGGCTCGTGGTCAGATTCAACACACCCAGGAATGCCTTCCATGCTAGCTGATGTCTTGGATTATCACTGAGGCAAAGCTTTGACTTAGCAGATACGGCTATAAGATACCTGGGCTGTCCTCCTGCTGAAGACTAAAGGTGGCCTGTAAAGTCGACCTGGTTCCCTCAGTCACCTCACACATACACACACACACACACACACACTTTTTAAGAAAAGAAGCTCTGAATGGAGTGGCATTCATTCTGTTGAGTGGGAGAGATGGAGAAAGAAAGGAAGAGATATTATGGGCCGACCTGTCTTCTTTGTCCTGATGGTAGTTAAGCATTTACATGAGAGCTTCTGATCTCTTTTTAATGATAAGAGTTAATAATAATACCATCACCAGAACTTGAAATATGCTAATCACTTTAACATCTCATATCAGTAAGTATTCTAAACAACCCAATGAGTTAGGTACATTTTTTTAAAAAACATTGAATTGAGGGAATAGAAATGTAGGTTAAGTCAAAGCTCAAAGTCACATAGTAGATAGTAGAGCCAGATCTGAACCTCTTTCTCCAGTCAAGGTAGTCCCATTGCCAATTTTCCAGAAAAGCCCAGGCCCTGACTGCACTCTTTCCCTCACCTTCAAGGTCTGGGATCTCCCCAATTATGACACAGCCAAGATAGGACTGGGGCAATAACAGGATTCCTTTCTTACAGCCAAACGACTGGAAACCCCAAAGGAGCTGGACTCAGACACTGAAGAGTGGACCCAGTACCAGTGCCTGTCCTTCCCAGCCAGATGGGCCCTGGGCCCAGCAACAATGAGAGGCCAAGGAGGTGCCCAGCCTCTGAGGAGGTGCCACAGTGCCCATCTGCCCATCCAGGGCCACTCCCGACAGAGGTCCATGGGGCGCCGTGAAAGCTCACAGTCTCCTGTGGCCTTCAGCAGCTCCATAGTAAGTTCCTGCTTTTTCCCTTTTGAATTGCAAGTGTCCTATAGTGGGAGAGATGGGAGAGCATGGAGGAGAACAGAACTCTCAAAATGGCAACCTGTGCCCCTGTATCTAGTCCACATGTGTGTTTTATTGGGCATATACAATTGCTTTTCAGTTGAAATGTTTGTCAGTGTTTATAAATTGGGAATTTCTTATAAAATATAGATTTCTGGCTTCTCTTTTTTAAAATGGAACTGGAAAAGTTCCCCACACTAAGCCAGCATTTATTTATCGCAATAATTGGCTCAGGTTAAGGAGCTACTGTCACTTATATGGGAAATGTGGTCTTCGGTTCATCACAGACTCCACAATTCTCTCTTTCTTCCCATCACTGAGCAGAGACCCAGCACCACTTATTATTATGCATGTTTTTCCAATAATACAGTTAAGAAGAACAAGAAATACCTGCCATGCCCATGTTTCTATCAAAGTTGGAAAACAAAAGATAAGCCTGTAAAGGTGACATGTTTCAAGAAAAATGGGAGGATATGCTTTTTGTGGTAATCAAAAATAGGCTTAAGTGGTTCTTAAATGAAGTCAAGATCAGAATCAGGGTCTTCTCATTCCTGTCTCATTACTCCCTCCTCCACACTATGCTATTTCTCCAGGGAACAGTAATACACATTGGCTGGAATCTTCTGCACTTACAGAAAAGGCCACAGGGAGCCCAGTTACCTTGAACAAATGACACATACTAGTAATTGAGACCTAAAGTGCTATTATCCCATTATTAGAAAGTTGGATTTTAAAAGTGATCCTTTTGGTGAACTTCCTTCCATTCTTTCATTTCTTCCTTTAATACACACACACATAGCTATATATATTTAACATTTATTCAATCATATATATATAAATTGTAGATGCAGGATTTTTAAAAAATCTTAACCTAGTATCAAAAGCATTTTTTCATGTACCTAGTATTTATAATTCAGGTCTATGCTTTCTGACTGGGACAAAGAAGAGTGAGTTTATGTGTTCTGACTTGTTACTTATTACTTCAGGGGATACAAAGCTGAGTTCACTGTCTTGTGTTAGTGTCAGTCACCAAAATATAGTATTATCAAAGACAGAAATGATAACAGTATGTTAAAACATGACCCTCATGAACATACACGAGGAATAGTCCATAGATGCCTTCGTGAAAATTTTTGTGTGTTTTCTTTTATATTTTCCCAAATGAGATAACAACAGGACCTGCATGTTATCAAATCTTTCTGTAATTTAATTCTGTCCCCTCTGAATGGAATGATCTTTCCCCCCAACTCTTTACCTAAAAATTTGCATAACAAATTCACTGAATTCTTGCTAGGCATAGATTGAGTCGTACAGTCCCTGTGCCTTTTGTCACCTTCCAGTTCTAAGTACCTCCTGTGTCTCCTGTGCCTGAGAACATCTCCCCCAGGCCAGAAGGGAGAGAAAAAAGAAGGCTTCCTTTGTGAATCTCAGTTGGAGCACACACATTCCCTACTCCTTGTTCAGCCTGAAAAATCTCAGTAGCCCAGGAAAACGGCAGCCCGGAGCCAGCCAGTATGCCTTTTAGCAAGGCCCTTAGCTGAGAGCCTGCCAGAGAGACACATTAACCCCGGAGGGCATCTTAGATCCTGAGGTCATAGTTCTGCCCTGGTGGGCAGTTTCAAAGGCAAGTTCTGACTAAGTTCACTTTACAAACAATAAGGAAATTGACTGAAGATCCAGTTCCTGTCTGGACTGGTGGGGATGGTGACTGGTTCTCTTTATGGACTACTAAATATAATTGGTGAGCGGGACTATAACATCCTCCAGCAGTTGTTAGGGAGGGCACTTGGCTAAAAGTCAGGAAATGTAGGTTCAGGATTTGGCTCTACTCCTGGCTTGCAGGGTAACTTTAAGCAGCATGTTAAAGTTCTTCCTATTCATTTCATCACCTCCAAATACTCTTCTTACAACTCTCACCATGTTGTTCTAAAACCCAAATAACAGTGCTTGTGCTAAACTACAAAATTCCTTCTGGCTTTGAATTTGGCACATTTGGGGTCAAATGCCCGAAGTTTTCATCTCAGCTCCTCCAAGTATTAGCTCTGTGGCTTTGGGCAACTAATGAACTGAAAGCCTCAATTTTACCCATCTTTAAAATTAGGATTGTTGTTCTGCCTCATGAGTTTATATGGAAAATATAATTCTTAGAATCATGTATTCTAGGCAGAGGGATAAAGAATAGGAGTTTTGAATGATATTTCTAAAGGAAAGCCACCTGCCTTAGAAAATGTTCATATTTTTTTATGACATTGAGAGGAAATGGGTGTTTTTTGTTCTTTTTCTAAGCCATTGGTTATCTATCCTGGTTATATATGAAATTATCTGGAGAGTTTTTACAAAATACAATGACAAAGGTGTATCATCAGATTCTGGTAGGGCCTGAGCATTCCTTTTTTTTTTTTTTTTTTTTTTCCTAGTGATCCTAGTAAACAACCAAGACTGAGAACCTTTCTAAGCAGACCAGTGATCCACCAAGAATTAGTCCTCATTATGCTCAAATACAGCTAGAGAGGCACTAGCTAAAGAGGGTGATGTCTGCTGCCTCAAAGGGCTCTGATCTAACTGGGTCAAACATCTGTGGCTGGAATAACAGATCCTTGAATTAATCCCAAGAGAGCTTTGGTGGCAACCCTCAGGTGGATCTCCACCCCCACCCATTCTTGGCAGGCTCTTGGAATCTCTCTAAGCTTGTCTCACATTCCACCTGCCTGCTGTACCCTCCACCTGCCTAATTGGCTTCCAGTCATATCTGAGCCATCTCTTGGCACCTACTTTCCTGTTCTTTACCTTCCCTTTATGAACTCATTTACAGCTTGCTTCTGAAGTTCCAGGATGCCAGATCATGATGAAACATTCTACCATATTCTAAAGAAACCTTTTTTTATTTCCTTGACCATTTGCTCTAAAACAAAAATCAACAGCAACAGCAACAACAAAAAACTTTTTTTTTCTTTTACTACAAAGAACAAGGAAACATCAGTTATTATTTTCTAATTGCCTGTCATAAAATTTGTGCTTTAAAGGACTCACCACTTAGGAAAGCGGAGAGTTCTGAGCTAATGTTTAATAGATGGAAAATGGTCTTTAAGCAGCCAAGATTTGAGAGAGCCTTTGTTTAGAAATGCCACCTTGCAAAATGTTTTCTGGAATCATTAGGCCAAAGAATATCTTCTTAGTCATAAAATTTTAATTTGCATATGTCCCACTCCCTTCTGTGGACATGCCCCCTTCCCACAGCTCCTGAGAGAATGTACCAGAGAAAAGTAGAGAAGGTGTCATTGGCCCTCTGCCTTCATTACTTAATCTTTTCCTTCCTTTCTTTCTTTGGAAGAGATACTTGTAGCATTTCCAGTCTGCGCCAGGTTGGCGAGGTCAGACCATATACACACTCCCACTGTAAAGTAAGATAAAAGTCATTATTTAAATGACCACACAGACAAAATATCTTTGGAAGTGATGTGACCACACGGGGCAGGAACAGGTGAAGCATATCTCGGTCTAGTTTCTCTTGGTCCCCAGGGTCCCAAACAGGAACACTAGGTGCAATAAGAGTAGGCATAGCAGGTGAGGTCTTGCCACATCTGGAAAACCCTATCCTTGCAAGGCCACTGAGACTTCTTCCTTGGGGCTTGTGTCCCATTAGGAAAAACTTACCCCAACAATCGATGTCCTTCTACTCGAGTGAATATTTATTCTCTGAGTTCTTGAACCAAACTCAGTATCATGAAGGTTATAATATTTCTGCCTTCAGCTCCCCAGCATACAGTATTCCCATGATAATTATAAAACCACATGGTTAAGGATTCAAAAGGAACCAAAGAATAAAAACAGTGGGAAGTAAGTATGTCTCCCTCCTCTGTTCCTTGGCCCCAAACCCAGAGACCCCCATTATTAGCAGTTTCTTGTGATCCTTCCCAGAGATATTTTATCTAATAGAATCATACAAATGTGGTATACATGCACACACCCTTTACCACAAATGGACGCATATCATACACACCATTTTGGAGTTTGCTTCTTTCACCTAATGAATCCTGGAGAATATTTCATATATGTAGCTAGCTAGACAGACCAACAAATATTCAACAGAGAGCTGTCTCATTTTTCCTTCTAATGGCTAATAGAATTTCTTGGATGTTGGAGCTATCATCTGTTTATGCATATGTGAATTTTTTTCTGCAGTAAGTTGGCAAGTATGTACATTTCTAAATTTTGATTGATCGTTCCCAAGACAGTTTAGACACTTGCCAACAGAAAATAGAAGGGTCAATTTCCCACCCCCACCAGTTCTATGAAGTATCAGTGCCTACATTTCTTTAGAATGTCCTTCATCAGTCAGTCAACAAACATTCAGTAGGTATCCAGTCTATGGCACGTACATTGTGCTAGACACTGAGGATAAAAAGTCTAACAGGGCATTTCCCTGATTTCAGGAGCTTTCATCCCAGTGATGAGGACAACAGAGCCATGAGTGACTGCAAGACAGAGCTCTCAGTGCTGGGCATATGGGTGCAGGGTGCTCTAGGGGTCCCCCAAGGTGCACCTACATCAGACTGGAAAGGTTAGCCCCCGAGCTGAGTTTTGAGAGAATATTATAGGTTAACCAGGAGGAAAAAAAGACCAGCTGGTGGGGAGAGAATACAGGACACAATCTCCACAAACAAGATGGACAACTGGCGTTGTTAGGAGTGGCTGGGAAGAAGGGTGCAGGTCGGGGACCGGTGGAGAGACATAGAAGGAATCATACCACAAGGGGTGTCCTCCAGACCTAGGTGCCAGGGTGGCTGTTTACTTACACCTCTGGTTTTGTGGATGCTTAGAGTGACAAGCCACTGAACCAACCAGTGATAATCACCAAAGTGAATTTGGGAAGCTAGTGCTGGTGGGGGATGTGGGCGTGGGCAAGACGTGCATGCCGCAGTGCTTCAAGACGGGCACCTTCTCGGAGCACCAGGGCAGCATGATCGGTGTCGACTTCACCATGAAGATGCTGGAGATCAAGCACAAGTGGGTCAGGAATGCCCAAATCAAAGGAACTTGTGACTTCAAGCTCCTCTGGCAGTGATTCTGATAGTGAAGTTGACAAAAAGCTAAAGAGGAGAAAGCAAGTTACTCCAGAAAAACCTGTAAAGAAGCAAAAGACTGGGGCAACCTCAAGAGCCCTGTCACTTTCCAAGCAGAGCAGCAGAGATGATAACATGTTTCAGACAGGGAAAATGAAATACGTCAGTGTTAGGGACTTTAAAGGAAAAGTCCTACTTGACATTAGAGAATACTGGATGGATCCAGAAGGTGAAATGAAACCAGGAAGGAAAGGTATTTCTTTAAATCCCCAGCACTGGATCCAGCTGAAGGAACAGATTTCTGACACTGATGATGCAGTAAGAAAACTGTAAAATCAGAGCCATATAAAACCTGCACTGTTCTAGTAGTTTTAATCTGTCTTTATACATTGGCTTTTGTTTTCTAAACATTGTTTTCCAAGCTACTGTATATCTAGATTGCAGAACAAATTGTAAGGTGAATACTTTTTTTTTTTTTTTTTTAATGTGCTTATCAAAGTGAATTTGAGTGAGTTATTATTAAAACTGAGAAAAGTAGCAGAGCAGAGCTTGGCCTACCTTTCCCAGCCATCATTGTGGGAACACGCACCAGCCGTAAAGGAAGTGGCAGAAGTGGCAACAGGGTGGCCATGTTGCAGAGAACCTCACACACAAAATGTGCTCCTCAGACCAGCAGCAGCTGTCCCACCTGGGAGCATGTTAGAGACACTGCTCAGGCCCCACCCCAGACATGCTGAATAAGAATATGCCATTTTCACAAGATTGCCAAGTGATTTATGTCCATATTAAAGTTTGAGAAGTACTGGCACAGTATTTAGGGTTTAGTCTTTGGCATCAGACCGAGGTGGGTTCAAGTCACAGCTCTTTTATTGACTTTGTGACCTTGGACTTAACTTCAGTATGCTTCACTTTCCTCATTATTAAAATGAGAAGAGAAAAAAATAACTACCTTGATGTTATTAGGATGTTTAAATGATATACCTGAGCAAAGTACTGGCTTTGCCATACCTTGTCAATAAATTATAATAAAAGGATCTTTGAATGTGATGACTACCTTCCTCAAAGCCAGTTTATATGCATTTTAGTTGTGCTACAATAGAAAGAAATCCAACCATTTTGGGCATCTGGCTGCCACAAAGCCCTACTCTAAACCGCTGGTGGCCCCACAAATGTATATTTCTTTTCTTCAGAGAAATACACTGGCCAAAATGTCCAAAGGTGGGCTGCAGCACTTCTTTCTTTTTAACTGTCCTAAATGCCAAGTTCCTAAATGTTAATAGACCAGACAGAAAACCAGAGGGTTCTGGGCAAAGGGAGGCATGAAGACCAGCCCTGCAGAGACAAGTATGCAGTGACTGGATAGAGGTTAACCTGGCATCTGCTGCTAACATCTGCAGGTTAGGCCTGCTGCCAAGTGCCAGGAAGAGGTCGGCCTTTTGTGGAGGAGAGGGTTTTTTAATGCATTGCTGAATGATTGAATGGAAGTAAATCAAAGAAGCCTCTTAACAAAGAGACTCTGTTGAGCAATCAGCATGGTGTTCTAGAAAGTAGTTGGTCAACAAATGTTTCTGATCACCTGCAATCTGCCAGACACTGGGAACACATCAGTAGACCATCTCTGCCCTCATGGTGCTTAGAGTCTAGAGGGTAAATGGGTATCGAATAAATAACTGATTGGTCGTTTTAACAGTGTCACAGCTTGGTAATACATACTGAAGGAACTTGAGTAGCTCAGAGCAAAGCTTGCTTATTTATTTATTTATTTATTTATTTATTTATTTATTTATTTATTTATTACCATGCAACAAAACCTTTATTAGCATTTTAAACAAGTCCAGCTATTACTGCAACTGGCCATTTCTAAACTGAAATTGGGGCAAATGGCTAGAGTGCAGAGTAACACCATCATTGGACACAGTGAATGCAAGATTGAAGACTCCACAGCTACCTGTCAGGTGCAGGACCAGATGCAGGGTCGACTCTTTCTGGATGTTGTAGTCAGAAAAAGTGCAGCCATACTCCAGCTGCTTGCCTGCAAATAGGAGTCTCTGTTGGACAGAAGGGGAGGACACCTTCTTTATCTGGACTTGGCCTTGATGTTCTTGATGTTTCCACCCCCTGGTGATGGTCTTCCCACTCAGGCACTTGACAGATATCTGCATTTTGGCCTGTTAGTGAACTCAGAGAGACTGTGAATCACATGAAGTCGCCTGAGTGCCACAACACATTCCCTTGGTGTTCTCAGAAGCCAGGAGTCAGATGGCGTGAAAGCTTTCCTAGTTCTCACCCTAATTCACTGTGGGACCTTGAGTTCCTCTCTGGGATTCAGTTTCATCATCAGGAAAGTAAGGGATTTGGCTTCAGGATCTCCAAGCTTTCTCCCAACTCTGGGTACCTGTGGTATGTGTTAAAAGCATCTCTTTTATGTACCCCAAAAAGTGAAATCTATTTCCTGAAAAAGGAAGAATCCCACTGTCTCCTTTATAATATTATGGACTGTTGGACTCTATGGGTTAGATATACAAGTCCATTGGTGTGCTTGGGATGCTGGACACTGAGGAGACTGGCTGGCAGCACACTCAAAGGCCACGTCCTCCTCATGGAGGATTTTGCCTGGCAAGGAGCTAAGAGCATGAATTCTGGAGTCAGTCTATCTGGAATCAACCTAAGGGATCTCTCCTACTTACTGTGTGACCTTGGGCAAGACACTGAACTCCCTGAGCATGAGTTCACTCATCTGAAACTGGGAGGATAATAATGCTCAACATGTAGAATTACTGCAGGGAAGAAATAGCAGATGACCTGTCACATAAGAAACACAAAGTGAACAAGAGCTATCATTAATGTTATGAGAAATGGGCTCAGAGTTCCTTGAGTGGTGTTGTTAAGCTGATGGCAGGCATTGGATGGACCCTGAAATCTGGTTAAAGGAGTTTGCAGAGGAGGTTTAATAAAAGAACATAGCTACTTTATGGTGATCACAGAAAGGAAAGCCCCTAGACTATCAGGCAAGGGTCTGAATTCTGATTTTAGCTTTATGATGGCTCACTGGATAACATTGGTCAAGTCAATCCATCCATCAGGGTCTCAGTAAAGTATGGACCTATCTCACCCCAATTTGAGACTGTAAGAACCAGGTGAGGTCACATAAATGACACTGCTTAGAAAGGGAGGAAGAGATTCACAAATGTGAACTCCTGTTATGAAGATTACACTCAAAGGCAGAGAATAAGGGTGGAGTATGCTCCCCTCTCAAGTTTATGAAAATAGTGACCTCACACAGTATGGATGGTTCATCCTTATTTGAAGGGCAAAGAAAGGAAATGTGTATTTGATGCAATTTTATTAACATTCTTCCTTTTAATTAAATTGATTTTTCTGGAAGTTGTCATCTTAGAATAGAATGAACAAAATGGAGGTGTGACTCTTCACTCTTGGAGAGTTCCTCAAATGAAGGTTGGAACTCTTGGGAGTGTGCATTTCCCTCAATCTCTCTGTGCTGTTGGAAAACCCAACTCTTGCCTCTCTTGGCAACAAGCACTTCAACTGAGTATCTGGGTTTCCTCCCCTGTGGCTCTCATCTGTTGCAGCAGCCCCAGAGAAGAGAGAATCTGACTTCTGGACTCATTTGGATTTGGCAGTCAGAGAAGACACAGCCTGGAAACTCTTTCCCCAAGGGATTTTCTAAAAATCTTGACTTGGGCTCTTGTTTGAAAAGCCTGCTGGCTCATTAGTCCTTGGTCCTCCACCTGTATGAATCATTCATATTCCCTCAGTCCATCTTTTTCAACCATCACTTCTCTTTCTTCTACATTTTAATTTAATTGTGAGCTCTGAGCATTAATAGGAATGGTCTTAGGTAGAAGCTTCTTGGTGGGGCGGCCTTTGGGATTTCCAACTATTGAAAGCTGGTATTCTTTGAGCTTCAGGTATAAACACAGTTGTAGTTGGAGCTCTGAAAGATACAACCACGTGGAAAACTCAGTCTCTGTCTTTGAGGCTCTTACCTTATCTCTGAAGAGATGAAACAATGAATTTAATATACAGGTAAACATGAAGTGAATTCCAAAGAATGATACAAATATAACTTCTACAAAGATGTAAAAAAATGGAAAACCATGGATCAGATGCAGAGAACTCACTGTGTGATGGATACGGTCTCAAAGACAGGTGGAGCTTTTCATGGTTATTGAAGTTTAAGTAGGACTTTGGTAGATAGGAGAGGACTTTTCAAAGTGTTATCAGAGACAAAGCAGGAGGGTGTA
Source organism: Tolypeutes matacus (assembly GCA_026826555.1). Taxonomy (NCBI): domain Eukaryota; kingdom Metazoa; phylum Chordata; class Mammalia; order Cingulata; family Chlamyphoridae; genus Tolypeutes; species Tolypeutes matacus. Next base: position 14,061,531 of record JAKSZT010004015.1, read on the forward strand.
CATCCAGGAGGCAGCAAATGGACCACTGGGCTGAGCTGGGGGTCCTTGTTGAGAAATGATGGGAGTAAAGTGTGGAAATGCAACTTGTGGAAGAACTTAGATGTCTGAGTCAGGAGTTTGGAATTGATCATGCCAACAAGGGCAAGCTCATGAATAATAAAAAGAGTAAGCATGAGGAAAGTGTTGTTTCTGGAAGATTGTGCTGGTAGCAATACATATGAAAGGGCTAAAATGAAGAGAGGTAAGAGGCAGCATCCGTTTAGATGCAGAAATTCAGGACTGACAGCCAGAGGGTCTGAGCCTGGCTGGAAGCAGCAGGAATGGGGATGAACTATGGGGAAGACACTGAGAGGGAAGAACCACCAGGACCTGGACTCTGGCAGACATGAGTGGCTGAAGGAAAGGGAGGGATTGAGTGAGACTCTGAAATGACCAGGCCTGCAGGAAGGGAGACCCACTGGCTCCAAAACTGCAGGGAACAGGCTATCATCCTTTCCCCAGGTATGTGAGCTTCCTGGGGCTTCCATATCAAATCACCATAAACTGGGGGACTTTTAAACAACAGAAATTTATTCTCTCACCTCCCATTATTAAGCCCAGGTTCCAACCCACTCTCAACTCTTCAGAAGCCCAAAATCAAGTTGTCAAAAGGGATGGTTCCTTCTTCAGGGTCTGAGGGAGGATGTGTTCCCTACCTCTCTCTCAGTCTCTCATGGTTGCTGGCAATTCTGGTGCATTCTTTGGCTTCTGGCAGCATAACCCCACTTTTTGCTTCTGTCTTCACAGCCATCATCCATCTGTATGTGTGTCTTCTCTTCTTATAAGGACCCCAGTTAGATTGGATTAGAGCCCACCTTAATCCAATATGGCCTCATCTTAACTAATGACATCTCCAAAGACCCTCTTTCCAAATAAGTTCACATTCTGGGGTTCTGGGTGGACTTGAATTTTGGGAGGACACTATTCATCCCAGTACCTATAAAAGCAACCTTTTTTCCCAGTTCCTTCAGAAAAGTCCCTCACCGAGGCCTTTCTCTCCCAGGAAAAAGATGTGACTCCAGATAAAAACCTACTGACCAAGGTGCAGAATGCTGCCCTGTGGCTGGAGACTCTGTCAGACACCAGACCTGCCAAACCTTCTCTCTCCAGCACCTCCTCCATTGCCGACTTCTTCCTTGCCCTAACCATCTGCAACTCTGTCATGGTCTCTACAACCACCGAGCCCAGGCAGAGGGTAAGGACTGGTGACGGTGGGTGGTAGGTGGGAGGAGAGGGAGGGGTAGAGGTGAGGAGCGAGCCCCTGAATAGGGAGACCAGACACGAGGGTCCCAGCCACAGTGTCACCATTTCATCATTGTGACACCTTGAACAGGTACATCATCCTTTCTAGCCTTCAGTGTCCTCATTTTTGAACAAAACAAATAAAGTTATATATCAAGTCTCTGTGTAGCTTTCAATTTTTTTGTCTATCTTGTCTGCAGAGTAGATATTAAGAATTAATATTTCCTGGGCACCATTTGCTATGTGCCATGATTCATGCCAAGCTTTTAACCTGACTTACCATTCAATCCTCACACCCACAGACCCTATGCGCTATGTCCTTGGATTTAACAACTGAAGAAACTGTGGCTCAAAGTGCTTAAGTAACTCACTGAAGGGTACACAGTTGGTACATGCTGGAGCTATCTGTATGACTGCATATGGCTCCTATTATTATGCTGGCCTCTGCTTTTATGCAAAGGTTAAAAATTAATTAACACCACATGTGATGTTCTGCCCATGGAGATAATGCAACTAGATGGCCATCCACAGAAGGTTATATTTGAATTATTTTTCAGTACTCAGGGTAGATTTGTATTGAGTTATACATGCTCTCACCTAGGCTCCGTTGAGTCACTGATGAGTGTAGTTGGCTGGTACAGCCAAGAAAAGAAGGTTCACCCAGGCACCAGATCAGAACCTCCCATTATTAAGCCCAGGTTCCAACCCACTCTCAACTCTTCAGCCCCTGAAAAGTTGCCAAGGTATCAAAGGTCTTTAGGGAGCGCTGGGAGGCAGGCTGCATCATCCGAGAAATTAACTGTATTTTTGAGGGAGGAAGAAGTACATTTGGGGAGAGCCAGCATTCAACTCTCAGTTTTCAAGTTAATGAGGGGGCTTTAGGTGGCTCAATGTTAAAATGTTAAAATGGCCCAATTTCTGGAATCAGGCAGACCCAGATTTGAGCCCCAGCTCTACTACTTACATACTGTGTGATCTTAGCCAATTTTCTTAAACTCTTTGTGCTTCAGTTTTCTCATCCAAAAATTGGGGATAATGGTGGTATCCCCAAGAGTTGCTGGGAGGGTGGAATGAGATACTGCATGCAAAGATAAAGCAGACAAGGCTATGGCAGGGGTTCAAAGAATGTGAACTCTTACTATGGGTTTGGCTTTTGTCTCCTTTTCTTTTCTTTGCCCATGACCAGAGGGATGATCAAAAGACAGAGGAGCAAATGAGTAATGTCAACTCCTAGAATGTCAGACAGGAAGAAGACATCTGACCTCATTTTTCAGTTGTGTAAACTGAAGCCCACTGAAGGACAGAGATTTACCCACAATCACAGAAGGCCCAGATAATCCACTTATTGCAAAATGACCTTTATATTCTATCATAAGAGAATGTGATTTCTTTTTCCAAACACAGAAAGTGATGTTCTATTTTTTCTTTAACCTCTAGGTCACCATCCCACCCTCTACCAAGGCTCTGGGCACATCCCTGGAAAAGATTCAGCTACTCTTCCAGAGGCTAAAGCTTTCGAGCCTTAGCCAGTCATTCTCGTCCACTGCGCCCTCCGACACAGACCTGGGGGAGAGTTTGGGAACCAATGCACCCACCACGGACTCGGATGACAGAGATGATGCGTCTGTGTGCAGTGGCGGCTACTCCTCTGATGGTGGCTATAGGAGCAGCCCATGGGACCAGGGTGACATCCTGGGGCCTGGGAAGGGAGCTTCCTTGGAGGAGGCGCTGGAGGCCCCAGCCCTAGGCCTGGCTGGGCCCGATCTCTGCTACGAGGCCGAGAGCCCTGATGAGGCCGCCCTAGTGCATGCCGCCCATGCGTACAACTTCACGCTGGTGTCCCGGACGCCCGAGCAGGTGACCGTGCGCCTGCCCCAGGGCACCTGCCTCACCTTCGACCTCCTGTGTACCCTGGGCTTTGACTCCGTCCGGAAGAGAATGTCTGTGGTAGTGAGGCACCCGCTGACCAGGGAGATTGTCGTCTATACCAAGGGCGCCGACTCCGTCATCATGGACCTTTTGGCAGACCCAGCCCGTGGTAAGTCCTGCTTCAGCAGGGCGCCAAGACAGACGGCTCCGTAGTTTAAGAGGCAGTGTGGGATGGGAATTAGAAGCTCGAGTTATAGTATCACCTAATCGAGCAGGTCCCAAGTGGAACACAGGCCCACAAGATGCTCTCCTCCAAGCAGGCTCCATATTCAAATGAACTTTAAAACTCTGCATTCTTCATCACCTTGGAGAATCACAGTGCTCATTAGCATATTAAAGGCTCTGAGCAGAAACCTACTTAACCTGACTTAGCCCAGTTTTCAGTTTTCCAAACTCATTTAGATATGGATTCTTCATACACATTTTTGGGTTTGTGGCAAGATAACCCTTAACATAGCCTAGAATACATTGTCTTCCTAATTCTTCGCTTTGGAGAAAAACCAACAGATCTGCGAGAAAGAAGACACTTACGAGAGGTCACACAGCTAACTAGCGGTTGCTCCCAGACCCAGCGTGTTAGTCTGCCAAAGGGGTGCCGATGCAAAGTACCAGAAATCTGTTGCCTTTATGAAGGATATTTATTTGGGGTACAAGCTTACAGTTACAAGGCCCTAAAGAGTCTGACTCTAGGTTGCTCTCTCACCAAAGCCCATTGCCGTGTGTTGAAGCAAGATGGTCGCTGATCTCTGCGAGGGTTCAGACTTCCCCTCTGAGCTTCCTTTCTCTCAGCCGCAGGCTGGCATAGGGCTTGTCTCTCAGGGCTTCCTCTCTTTCTTGGCATAGGGCTTTTTTCTTCCTGGGCTTTCTATATCAGTCTTGGCTCTCTTTCCAAGGTCAGCTGCAAACTATCAGGCAAATGGCTCATCTATCTCCGGGAGCCCCAGGATCAAAAATGGCAGAGCTCTCTCTCTTCCCATGTGTCTTCTTGAGTGAGTGTCCATTTATATCAGCCCACCAAGGGGGCGGGGACTCAACCTGAGTTACACCTTACTGATGTAGCCCAATCAGAAGCCCTAAATTTATCAAGTAAAAACTTAATCAGATACCCCCTCACTGAATTTAATACAATCAAAGGGTATCTCACCCAGAGGAATAGATTAGTTTACAAACATAATCTTTCTCTTTCTGGGATTCATAAATAATCTCAAAGTGCCACACCCAGGTATCCTGAATCCCACTTCAGAGCCCTTTCCGTGCTGCCAGAATGCTGTGTCAGCCTCAGTTTACCCTGGGAAGCTTCAGGTGTCCCTCTCATCCTTTTCCCCACCCTCTTCCAAATGTATTTTCATAAACTTGCATCAAGCCAGAGAAACGTTCCAAAGTTCCTATACATTAGTGTCCAATTTTGGAGCAGCATGAATTAGTGTGCAGTTGTTTCCTGACTGCTAACAAGGAGAAGACAGTTATGGGGCTATGATTCTCCCAGGATGGTAGATTCTAGCCAAGCTTTAAAATTCTGTGCCTCCTGCATTATCAACTGTGGATCAGGGCCAAGAGTTTCATGGGAATTGATGACTGTTTAGATGGGAAGAGAGCTAATTAGGCCTCTTCGTCCCCAGACTCTGGCAGACAAGTGAAATCAGTGTTTCTGAGTCAAGGGAGCCATGACACTCCATCCTGGGGGTAGCCATCCAAGCTGTCCTGGAGATGTTTCTTTATTTATTCCTCACCTGATTCTAAAATGGATTCAAAATGCTTCCAATAAAAGACACAGAAGATGTTACAATAAGAATTGAGAAACACAGTTTTGAAAGGGAGGGAAAAATAACCCAAGGTTTAATATATTTATTCTGTTTGAACATTCAACTTGACTCCGAGGTTCCTGGCAGCCTGAGCAAAAAGATAAACTCTAAGGCTCACAAGAGGTCGGCAAAGGAGTTTAATCTCAAGAGCCCATGGCTAATGAAAATAAGATATTGAAAATGGTGCTCATTAAGCCAATGTGCAAATGAAGATTGTGTTTAAGGCACCAGCAAAACAGTAGCACCTGAGAAAATAATCTCTGAAAGGGTTTTTATGTCATATAAAAGCAGCCCTATTAAAGTAGCATTATTGGAAAGTTCAGAGCTTGGTTGAACTTCCTTTTACTTACTTTACTTTTCAAGGTTGTGTTTGTAACTTTGCCTTATAAGAAGAAATGAAGGAGGGACACAAATCTGTTCAATACTTACAGCCTCTAAAGATGTCAATCCAGCCCTGGTGAAAAAGGATTCAGAAGCCTTTTCCAAGCTCAGCTTTACAAAGTCCTGCAACTGATTAGTGATATCTGTGATGTCCTAAATAAGGGAAGTGGCGATAGCATCAAAAATCCTGCCCCACACCAGTCAACCCAGGCTAAAAAATTCTTCTTACCCGGTAGACAAAAGTATTAGAATTTAAGGAGAAAGAGACAGTTTTCTTCCAAAAAAAAGAAACATAATGTAGGACTTTATAAAGGGAACTTTGAGTACCACAGTGAAATATTTTTCACACTGGATTTATAAAGAAATGCAAACAATATTTTTTTCTAAGATTTTTCTTATATACAAAGAAAGTCTAAGTCAGCAAACCCAATGTAGTGAAAAACTTAGCTAATGACATCCAGGTTTGTAGCTGTAAGGACCTCACTTGATACAAGGACTAGGTGGGAAACGGATGTGGCTCAAGAGGTTCGGCGTCCATCTACCATATGGAGAGACCAGAGTTCGATCCCTGGTACCTCCCGGTAAAAAAAAAAAAAAAGGACTAGGTGGATGGCACAGTAGATAGACTTAGGGAATAGTTTCCAAAGCCAGTTGGCGATCCACAGCTAAGCTTGGCTACAAAGAAAGCACCTGGTTAACTTATCAAAGATTCAGAGTTCTGGCTCCTTCCCTGGGAGATTCTGATTTAGTAGGGCTTGAACTGGGCCTGGGAATCTCTATTATATGTTTTACTTTTGCAAGTGATTCTGATGCAAACCGATGTTTGAGAACGCCACCTTAGATCTCTGACCCTCCTTCAATAACACTTTTCTCAGCCAAGCTTTTGATGATGGTATGCAGAAAGCAGACAATTTAAGGAAACCTGGAATTGTCACCTTCCAGGGCACTCTGACAGCCAGGAGAGGTCTTCCGTGCCTCTGGGGTGGGGATTCCTTCTTTAAAATGTTTGCAGTCGCCCAGGAAGATTCTAGGGTGTTGGGGGATCCCTCTCATTTGCAAACATGATCTCATGGGGGACAATAACAATTTGACAGTGACTGAGACTGATGTGGAAAAGAAGCTGAGGAAAATCCAAGCCCGGACCCAGAAGCATCTGGACTTGTATGCACGAGATGGCCTGCGTACCCTGTGCATCGCCAAGAAGGTAAGAGCAGATTCCTCCGAGCGTGCACTGAATATCATCAGGCAGCTAAAAGGCCTTAACCTACTTCTGTTCTTTCTTTTTCTTTTTAAAAGAGCCTTAATGTTGGTTGTTTTAATATTTTTAAGATTAGCTGTTCCTGACTCACCACTATGACCCATGACTTTGAAAATTGTGCTGGGGAGAAATCTGGATGGTGAAATTCCCTATCACTGTGAGCTTTTCATTGTATGTTTAATAGATAACCCATAACTCATAAAATGATATTTTGATGTTATATTTTTTGCCTTCAGAGTATCCTTTTACATTTTTCATTGTTTGCCTAGATTTAAAATTAAGGGCTTTTATGTGATCCCATAAAAATCTAGATTTCCAATTTCTCTTACAAATTTGGAGGATTTGGCAAACTGGACCTCTATTCTTGAATGGCAACAATCAGCTAGAGCCCTGTTACAGCTGGTCCCTTAGATGAGGGATATGTTCTGCTGTGTTCTGTGGTTGGCCACAGTCCCTACCACTCCCTATTGCATTGCCTTTGGCTCTGCTATGGTTGCATAGATTACTACCTCATGCCCTACAGGTCTTTGACTTTGCAGCTCCTTCAAGGGAGGCATGTAAAGAGAGCTGTGAATCATAGAGCAAGGGCATCTAATGAGGCACATAAAATCTAGTAGGAGAGCTAAAATGCATACACATTTTAGATGTCTAGAAGTGGGTTCTCCTCCATAAATTCCCACTCATATCTCTTTAATGGTACTTTGTGTAGCATAGAGTTCAAGAGCACCCACTTTAAAACCAGATCCACCTGCAAGTCCCTGTCTCACCACTTGTGACTTGGAACAAGTTTCTTTACCTCTCTAAGTTTGGGGTTTTCTTATTGGTAAAGCAGTGCTAGTGCTCCCCACATCATACAGTTGTCATGGAACCTAAGTAAGGTAACCTACATACAGTGGTACAGTGACGAAACCTTACTACTCTATAAATTGTAATTATACCCTTATCATTTTCTATTTTCCATCAGCTATTTGTGCATATTTTGCCTCCCCCAATAAGCTGTGATTCCCTCAAGAGCAAAAGGTCTCCCTGTGTCCTCTTGGCGTTCCTAATAGTACCATGTAGAGAGGGACAGTCAAGGAATAGCTGATGCCTGTACAAAAGAATCATTCATTGCTATAAGACAGAGTACAAAAGCAATTCCAGCAGAGGGGTCTGAAAGTGCTGTGGGGTTCCAAGGAAGGAAGACCTGGCCCCCAGTCTCATCCAGCTATCGGGCACCTCCACCTGCATGACGCATGCCTCATGGAGAGGTCTATTAGGCTATACAGGACCTGGCTGCTGCCTACATGTCTTGCCTCATTACTGGTCTCTCTCCACCTTACTCTCCATCCTTTACCCAACTGGTATGTTCAAGGAACAGAGAAAAGGCCAAGGTCATTACCGCCTCACAGCCTTTACACTCCTTCTTACCCATGACTGAGTCCCTATTGTCATTGGATCTCAGCTTGCATGTCATGTCATAAAAGATAGCTGAACATTCAGATGAAAGCAGCTCCCTCCCCAAAGCCATCCCCCACCCAGTCATAGTACTCCTTTTTAATTTTTATTTTATTCATAGCACTATTCTTTTACATTATTGACTTAGATAATGTCTCTTGCCCTCCACCAGCATACAAGTTGTATCTCCAGTGCCCAGAGTGTAGTAGGGGTTCAACAGATATTGAGTGATAATGGAACATAAGGATAAATCCTTCATTGATTTGTGCATTTAAAAAAAACTAAGCATTGAGGAGAGAGCGCCATCCAATTGCACAGTGAAGCTCAAGCAGTCCCCTAGGTGGCCCAGCTGATGAAGGCAAGAGGGAGGGATTCTGCCTCCAGACCCATCTGGTGTTGTAAACGGGCCTCTTCCTGTCCCTTAGGTGGTAAGCGAAGAGGAATTCCAGCGATGGGCCAGTTTCCGACGTGAGGCCGAGGCCTCCCTGGAGAACCGAGATGATCTTCTAATGGAGACGGCACAGCATCTGGAGAATCAACTCACCTTACTGGGTAGCTAAAAATAAATCATCATTAACTGAAAAAAGGAATGCTGCAAGTTGGGATGGGAGTTCTTGGCCCTGATTCTGACGTTGCTACAAATATGTCTCCATTAGAAACCTTCCCTGGGGTGCCCTTCCAGTATTTGGCATACTTGGGAATGCTGATACCCAACCCAGACTCCACGCGCAGCAGCCTGAGGCTGCCTTGACAACATAAGTGCACACTCTGCTGGCAGGAGCCTGAGTTTGGCTCCTTCTCCAAGGACAGCACACTCCTTCATTCATTCAAATGTTTGTTGTGCACCGACTGTGTGCCAAAGAGCATGCTAGGCATTGAAGCTACAACAAGGAACAGGAGCCATGGACCCGCCTTCCCAGAACTCAGAGTCCAGCAAGGAAATGGGATGATTAAACAAGTAATGTCATTGGAGTGTGGTGAGGGCTGATTGGGAGGTGTACCAGAGAGAATGCAAGCACAAAGGAGAAAGAGCCAGCCTAGCCAGGGCCAGGGAGGGCCTAGGAAGGTCCAGAATTAAAAGTGGGAGGAGGAGTTGGTCAGAACAAAGAAGGAGAGTGCTCTAGGCAGAGGGCCAGGCGTAAATTAAGGCTAGGGGTGAGAGAGCATAAGCTAGCTGAAAACATAAAGAGGCCTGCTGTGGCTGGCCCACTCAGTGTGGGGAGAGGTAACATGAGGCGAGCGAGGTTGGCAAGACCAGACTATGAAGGGCCATGTAAACTGTAAACTAAGAATTTGGAAAGGGGTAGACAGTAGAAGTGCGGACACATTTCTGCTTTACAAACATCACTCTGGCTGCTGCTGAATGGAAGTGGATTGATAAAATGGGGGAGTAAGAGAGGCACAGAAAGCAGTTAAAAGACACTGTAGTATTTCTGTTGCAGGGAAAGGATTGCCAAGAGGGAAGGGGGAGGCTTTGTTTCTCACATGTCAGGAGCAAGATCTAGGTACGGCAATGCTCAAACAGCCTACACTGACCACGTGGTAGAAAGCCTTTGCTCACCTTGGGAGGCTGTGCTGACCCCGGGACAAGGGCCAAGCCCTAGCCTGCCAACGGGGGACACATATCCATACCCACCCACGCCCAAGCTTTACACATCCCTCCAAGTTGAGCACGCAGGGGCACAAAGGGAAAGACCCAAGGTCACTGTAAAAAAAAATGGTGACACCTTTACATATAAAAAAGTAGCAACAAGATTTAGTAGATTAGGTGGCAAGCAAGCTGGGGAAAGTTTTGGCAGCTGAGGCCCTTGCTTGCTTCCTTATACGGGGCCCCTTTAAAGCTGGCCACAAGAGCTCATTTTAACAAGGACAGAGGGCAGCTACACTAGACAGCTCATCCACCACACGAGGCCACCATTACGCCATCCTCCGAGGGGCGCCTGGCCCTCTTCTCCGCTCTCGGAGGTTTCTTTTGTTGTGGGCAGCGCTCTGGTCTCTGAGCCATGCTCATCAACTAGTTCTGCGTGGGAGACAACACACTTGTCAGAACGTGTCAGCTTCCCCTGGCTGGGAAAAGCTCTCACAACCTTCCCGGTTCATTTTCTCTTTCACACAAATAAATGTGTTTTTCCTCCTCTCTCCTTCACTTTAATATAAATCAGCTTCAGAGTCTCACCTTCCAGGCTAACCCTTGGAGGGAAAGATGAAGATCGAGCCATCACTTTTCACGGGGCTGTTTAACTGCACACTTGGACCTGAAATACAAAACAGGCACATTTCAGGTTCTTTTTCTTCCCTCAGAGTGGCTTGGGAAGTAGAGGACCAGGGCTGGGAAGAGATTTCATCTTGCCACCAAGAAGCCGCCATGCCATTAAAAAGCTGCGTTGCATTCATGCTAAGTCCGCAATATTAAATTATCTTTTCAATATGCATCCAGCGTAAGTGCTTTGCCAACCTATTGTCACTCTGGATTATTAAAAGAAATGAAATGCATTGCTCCTGCCCAGAGTGAAACGAGTAGCCGTTAGTCTGTATTCTAAAACGAATCTCAATTTAAATGCAGATTTATTTTTGCTTAATCACTTAGTAACTACTCAATATTTGGCTGTATATTCATCAGCATCAGTGCAAAGCTTGAGATCATTAAAAATAAATAAATAAGGATGCTGCATGCATAATTCCTTCCAAGAATAATATCAAAAGCATGAGTCCTTATTAATTCTGCTGTGATGGTTTGCAGAGCAAAGATTTCCATCTCTTCTTCCTACTCCTATTTCCCTTATGCCAGTTCAGGCCACCATCAACTCTCCTCTGAACTCCTACTGCAACCCCTGAATTTAATCCTCCTTCCACTGTTCTCCAATCCATTTTCTAGGGTGATCTTAAAACTCGAAACAGATCCTGTCACTCTGCAACTTAATACCCTTTAAATAGTTTCTTTGCTACCAAATAAAATCCAAATCGCTAATTCCCTGACAAGGCTCTGTGTCATCCAGCCCTTACCTCCCTCTCTGGCCTCATCTCTCACCCCACTCTGTCTCCCTTTCTGCGTCTTCTCCTCTGACCTCTGGGCCTTCATTCATGCTGATCCCTCTACTCAGCAAAGTCAACCTGAAAGTCTCCTTCTCCCCAACCCCTTGGCTTTTTCTTTCAGGTCTGAGTATAAAGGGCACTTCCCCGGCAAGGTTCTCTGTCTTGCCAGATGAAGTTCAGGTCCCCTGTTACATGTTCTCAAAGCACCCTGACCTTTTCTTCTCTGATAGCTCAGTTATCAATCCTTATCAGTGAGCCTTTGAGCTCTAAGAAGGTAGAGACCAGCTCTGCCCAGTTCAGTGTTGTGTCCTGGGTGCTCAGCCCAGCTTAGCTATGGGAGATATTTAATAAACATAGCCTGGCATGACAAGGCTGGGGGGGAACTAAGCAGCTACTTGTTTCCTGTAAATGTGAGCTTTGGTGTCTTTGATCACTCCAGGAGCCACTGGGATCGAAGACCGACTGCAGGAAGGAGTTCCAGATACAGTCACTGCTCTGCGCCAGGCTGGGATCCAGCTCTGGGTCTTGACAGGAGACAAGCAGGAGACAGCGGTCAATATCGCCTATTCCTGCAGATTGTTAGATCAGACTGACATGGTATACACCATTAATACAGAGAATCAGGTGAGGCCCGCAAGGGACCAGATGTCCAAGGATAGAGCAGCACCTTGGCCAAATAGAGATGCGCTTACAGGTGGGATTTGGGTAAACAGGGAAAGCACCCCTACCCCAAAATATCACTGAACATTGGAACAGGGAAGGTGCTGGAAGTCATCCCACCCAATATCCTCTACCTAATCTGCACGTATGGTTAACTGTCTCTTTTTCACTACTTCCAACACTACTTAGTAGCAGTTCTGGCTCCCCTATTTTACAGATGAGGAAACTGAAGCTCCCTGGTGCTAAGTCACGTGCCAGGGCCACCCTCCTAGTTCCTGCTACACAGAACTAAACGTAGATTTCTGTTCTCCGGCAGGGCCAGTGCCGTTTGCACATACCACACTGTCTGCTCACAGAACCTCAGCTGTCAGCTGCTCACTGCTTTGAATTAGTTGCCTCCATTGCAAAAGCCCTAATCAAGTTGAAATGATTCTGAGTTTAAAATTTCAGCTCCAGTTTGTATGTCAAACTAGCCTGACCCAGAGTAGAAACCTGACGACCAGTATGTTGCAATGGGATGGGAGAGAGAAAGAGATAAGTAAAGCCCTAAAACTGAAATTTTCAACTAGAATAGGTTGTGAGTGGCAGGAAGTGAGGCATGGAGATAGAGTGGTATAAAGTCTGAAGAATTGTATTCAAAGTTATAATATGATTTTGTATTTAGGAGGAAAAACATTTTCACAATGCAAAGAGCAAAAAGTAAAGCTCTAGCATCTTCTTAGCTGATGAAGATGATAAGTAGGCATTAAGAAGTATGTGCTTATCGATAAAAGCAGGAATTGAGTTAGGACTTAGGATATTAACAAGGAAAGCACTGTATGGAAGGAGCAAGGCACCCAGAGACCTAGGTTATACCACGGGATAAGGAATGGAAAAGAGGTCGAAAGATGGAAAAAGGAAAGAACAAAACAGAAAAGGAGGAGCAGGGCGGATCCTGGATACTCATTCTTCTTTTTCACAGTTTTGCCTGAGGCCAATCTGGACTCAGAATATAAGCTTGGAAAAGTTTATATTTCATTTTTTACTCCATGAAGAAACCATATACACATGGTTAAAAAAATAAATAAAAAGAAAAGAAAGGCAATTTATACTATGAAAAGTGCCCGAGGCCCGTTAGCTGAATTGGAAAAATCATTTACTTTCTTGTCAGGTGCACAGATTCTACCATGATTAGATTAAATCCCAATGAATTTTCAAAATGAAAATAATCTTGGGGCAATCTTTGACTTGAATATTATGCTTAGGAAGGAAAGTAATTTGCAGCTCGCTCAAGTGCTTGATCCCTGTAATAGTAGCATGCCTGCCTGCCCCGCCGGAAATGGAAATTTCATTTGCCGTGATCATTTCACCCCAGGTGACTCCTGAAGAAGGACATCTACAAACCTGTGAGTCAGCCAGTCTGAGAGGGGTGGAGGGATTTCAGTCAGTCGTTAAATGCATTGCATTCCTGTAGGAAGCTGATGATGTTTGTTAGAAACCCAGTTTCCTAAGGAATAATCAGCCACACTCCATCTTTAATTCTATCACTGTCAGCTCTTTTCAAGCTGTCCAGCACCCTCTAAAATGGGTCCTGAACGCTAGGCCCTGCCCACACTTCAGGCCTACTAAATCTGTAAGCTTATTGTTCTCATCCTTGGCCTGGGGTATGTTAAATCAGAGAATGGGCTAATCCATTCTTAATCTTAGATTTATTTAAACCGCAATTTAACATATTTATGTATTCAGTGGTATTTCCTCCAAAGGGTTTAATTTGCCTAATTCACTATAAATTGATTTAGGGCTGCTGTCTCTTTTAAAGCTATAAGCAATTATGGGGCCTATCTAGACCTCAAGCTTCTCATTCATTAAGTGAGGGAATTACCTCATCACTGGAAGTATTGATCTGTCAAGAAATTTTAGAAAGCACCATAATATAAGAAAGGAACTACTACTACTATTATTATTATTTACAAAATATATTAAATATGTCCCAGATACCATTTTTCTTTCACCTTTCTTCTTTTCATCTGTAAAATAGGGATTAAAAAGATTTTCTTCATAGGCTATTGGGAGGATTAAATAAGATCATAGAAGCACAGTACCTATATTAGTTATCTATCGCTGCATAACAAATTATCCCAAAACTTACTTGCTAAAAACAATAGACCTTTATTTTGTCACAATTTGTGCAGGCAAGGAATCCAGCAGTAGGTTAGCTGGGTGCCTCTGGTTCAAGGTCTCTCTTGAGGTTACAGTCAAGATGTTGGCCAGAGTTATGAGGCCATCTGAAGTCAAAGAAGGGCAGGGAGAGGCCTGCTTCCAAGCTCACCTGCATGATTTCTGGCAGGCTTCAATTTCTCACCACATGGTCTCTCCACAGAGCTGCTTCACAACATGGCAGCTTCCCCCAGGGCAAGCCATTCAAGAGAGGAGACAAGAGCACCCAGTCAGAAGCCATGGTCTTTTATAATCTAATCTAGGATTGACATCCCATCACTTTTGCTGAATTCTCTTTATTGGCTAGGAGCCTCTGTGTCCAGCCCATACTCAAGGGAAGTAGAGTACACAAGGGCATGAAGACTGGAAGCTGAGGTTCATTGGGAGCCCCTGTAGAGGCTGCCTATCACAACACCTGACATACACTAATTGTTAAATGAATGGTAACTATTGTGATTATGACTTCAAGATTTTTTTTTTTTCTTAAACTGATGTCTCCAATGACTTGTTATGGTCATATATTGGAGGAATATATATAATTTGTGCCTCCCCAACTTCCCATCAAGGACCATTTTGATCTCTTCCCCTCTATTGCCATCAACACTCAGCTCAGCAGCCCCTAAAGGAAGACTTGGGAATAATTAACTGAGGTTCTACTCACTCCAGAAGGCATTATTGCAAACATTCCTAGGAAACTATATAGATCAATGTTTCCAAAATCTTTCATTTCAGAGCTACCTTTACAGTTTTTGTCAAAATCTACATTTTATTTAAAGATTTTACTTAAGTTGCCTCACTTTTAATGATTTCATTTATTTTAGAGAAAACTTTAGCACTTCAGGAAAAAGAAACTCATCATCCCTTGCCATAGATAAAAGAACTCTGTAAAATAAAGACAACATAAACAAAACAATACTATTAAAATGGATAATAGTGTTGCTTGCCACAACCTTCTCTACCTTTATTAAGAAGTGATGTTCACAGAAATTGTAGAATTAAGAAATAAAATTTTTAAACTTGCATTTATAAGACCGTTTTTCTTTGAAGCTGAACAAATGTATGTTACTACAAAAATATTAATATCAGAAAAAAAAATTTATACTAAGTAAAAGAAACCAGACACAAAGTACTACATATTGTATGATTCCATTTATATAAAATGTAAATATAAATCAATTTATAAAGATTTAAAAAAGAGGAATTAAGAATGGATTTAGAACCAAAATCTGATATTATTTTTGACACAATCTAAAGTAATGGAAGATAAATGATAAATGGAAATAATTTCCTCACCATGTCCCAAAGTTAATACCAGGAAAAAACAATAACAAGTTTCTTTCAATCAATAATACTTTTTCACATCCATGATCAGTTCTAATCAATACAAACAACACATTCCTACAACAATTCTTACCACTCTCCATGAACTAGATCAATGCTTAAACCTACTATCAATGTTTTGTTTTGTTTTGTTTTAATTAGGAGACCACAGTTCAAGAAATAATCATTCTGCCTCCACTACCAAGTTGGATGACCTTGAGCCAATCCCTAAAGATCTCAATGTTTCAGTTTCCTCATCTCTAAAATAAATTTGGTAATACCCACCCTACCCAACCACCTAGGAATGTTCTGAGGAGCAAAGGAAAACTGAATTACCTGTGAGAAACAGAAAGCACTATACCAGTATGACATGCCATTATTTATCATCATATTACTATTATTTATCTTACACCATCCCTGTGTCAGTCCCAATCTTGCTGAGCTATTTCCACATCCATTCCCAAGCTCTCATTGATTTGGTTTCTCATTAATATTCCTTTTTCAATGCTGTTTCAAATGTTAGAAAGAAATGTAAAACTTGAAGAACGATTCCTAGTCATGGTTTTATAGTTACTTTACTAAAAGATAAAGTGAGATTTTAGCATACTGCTTACTAATACTGTGTTTATTATTCTGACTCTATAGGAAACCTGTGAATCCATCTTCAACTGTGCACTGGAAGAGATAAAGCAATTTCATGAACCAGGGAAGCCAGACGGCAAGTTCTTTGGATTCTGCCTACCTTCTGAGACGCCATCCACCACCTCAAGAGCTACAGTTCCAGAAGTTGGATTGGTCATAGATGGGAAGACATTGAACGTCATTTTCCAGGGAAAACTGGAGAAGAAATTTCTGGAGTTGACTCAGTATTGCCGCTCTGTCCTTTGCTGCCGCTGCACCCCACTCCAGAAGAGCATGATAGTCAAGCTGGTGCGAGACAAGTTGAGCGTCATGACCCTTTCCATAGGTACCTGTGATGCTGAGATGTGGGGGCACCTTGGCAGGGCTGATCTGACAAGAGGTCTGGACAAGAGATGGGAGGTCAACTATCAAAGTTCAGGTGTTTAGGCTGAGCTCATTGTCTTGTTGAGAGAGAGTGCAACCCAGAAATCAAGCCATGGCAGCAGGAGATGAATCAGAGGCTAACTAGAGTGAGAGAGGAAATCAAAGTTCCAGGGATTAGGAGGTCAGCTAAGGAAAAGTCAGGACTTAGAAAGAAGTCAAAGTGAACAGGGGCCTGGAATTTAGAACATCCATGTAGTTAAAGAAATGTCACCACCAACAATATATGCTCAGACCATCTCAGCTCTGGGAGGCAGACCACTTCCCCTTCAATATTTAATACATGGCACAATTCTATGAAGCTGGGGTGCTTGTGGATTTATATTCTGCTGAGTCTGAGTGGCTGGTGGGAAGATTTTAAGAGCTGGGACTGGCTCATGTTTAAATACGCAGTCCAGCACAAAGTAAATCCTCAATAAATGCTGACAAGTTGGTTGGTGAAGAATTGTTCAGAGAGTACTAAACTCTGATCCTGGGTGAGGCAGAGAATTAAAAACTTTATTTTCTTAAAACCTTCCAGGAACTCCCAAACCTAGTCTAAAAGAATCTTTGCAGCCTAGTCTCCATTAACCTGCCAGCCACATCTCTTACCACCTGGCCACTTTCCCTTGGCCCCTGCCCCTGCCCCTGCCCCCAACATCGACAGTCCATATACCAGCCAAAAGGAACTTCTCACCACACTCCATGGGCCATGTCCTCTTTCACTTCCAGACCTTTCTACAAACTATTCCCTCTTAAAAAGTACTCCTTCTTCCTCTCCAACCTATCTTTAATTTCCTCCAGGAGCTCCCACAGTACCTGGCACTCATAGTTCCAAACCATACCATACTTTGATGGCCTGCTCAGCAGACCAGGAGTTCCTTGAGTACTGAACAATGTCCGTCTTATTCACCATTTCATCCCATGCCCAGCTTCTACCAAGCACATAGTAAATATCGCATTCACTTAGAGACATTCCTACAGATGGTACTAGCCTCTCTTTTTCTCACACGGGCATAAAAAGAAATTTTCTTTCCTATCATTGCAAATAAGAAGCCAATTTTACATTATGATTTTTTCCTGGCCTTCAGGTAAAAGCAGTTCAGACAACAACCAAAAAAAAAAAAAAAAGAGAGAAAGAATGCAACTGCATCCTACTTATAACATGAATTGTCCTCTTCAGAATTTCAGACACACATAAAGCAATAGTCCAGGACTGATTCCCTGAGGTAGGAGATTAGCTTCACTCCCATAGCAACAGAAACAAAACTGGCAGGGTGAGAAATAGAATGATTCCACACCTCTACTTCCCCTGGCTCACTAGCAGAGGAAATTAAAGGTTGGATTTGTTCTGCCATGGAGACTATTAAAATTATCCACTGCTATACTATTAAGAAAAATATAAATTATTATAAGAAGAATAAAAGCTACCTATAATGATGAAATTTTTTACGATCAATAAATTTTATTGCCAAATAATTGGGGAAGAAATTGTTCTCCTCTAAGTCCATATTGTCTGTGATAAAATAATATAAATTTAATTGTGGCTTACTATGAGAAATAATGGAAAAATAACTGGGGATGGGAGGAGAATAAAGACAACATAGTTTAGAGCAGGGGTCAACAAACTACCACCCACAGACCAAATCCAGCCCACTGTATACTTTGTATGAATGCTAAAAGAGGTTTTTGCATTTTAAAATGTAAAATGTATAAAAGACAATTGATCTTTTAGCAAAAACAGTTGTTTGGTTTGCCTCTTGGCCCAGAAAGCCATTATTTACTATCTAGCTCTGTACAGAAAAAGTTTGCTGACATCTGGTCTAGAAGATAAAGCACTGGGGTAAGAATCAAAATCAAGCTTTTGAGAAAGGTCTCATTGTATAGAGTTATGCTGTCCAATCTAGTTACCATGAGCCATATGTGGCTATTTAAATTTAAATTTAATTAAATTTAAATAAAATTTAAAATTTACTTCCTCAATTGTACTAGCCACATTTCAATAACCACATGTGGTTAGTAGTTCCTATATCAGACAGTGCAGGTCCAGAAAATTTCCATTATGACAGAAAAATCTATTTGACAGTTTTGGTATAGCATGAGGTCATGTCTGTTTGTGGGAGGGGATTAGATATGTGTGTGTGTGTGTGTGTATGTGTGTATACATTTTTTTTTTTCATGGCCCCACCTCCAATTTCCTGAAACAACTCAGTTCATTGAATTGGAACTTAATGTGACTAAATGTACATCAACCAAAAAAATTAGTCAATCCCATTTTCCCATGTTCAGAAACAAAACTGACCATTGCCCCTCTTTAGGGACATTATTGACAACCTCTGGAGAGTTGGCTGTCCAAATATTCAATTGTCTTGACATGGTCGGTGTTTCAAGGTAAACTGAGTTAGGGAAGGCATACTGGCCCTGGAATCAGTGAAATCTGAGTTCCAATTCCCCTGGGTTCCTTCAATAGCTTGATTGCCCTTGTTGAACCCCTAAATTGCTCAAATTCTCTATTTGCTCATCTGTAAGGTCTATTATAAAATATGTGAGGGTCCTTTTTGTAAACTGTAAAGCACTGCCTAAATCTCTCTTAATCACCATTGTATCCCCATTTCTATCATTGTACCCAGAAAAAAATGACACTTAGATATTGTTGATGAAAAAAAGTAAGGTTCCTTGTCCAAAGTAGAGAAGACATCTCTCGGGCCAAATACTATAGCAATGAGTTCTCCTACAAGAATAGTCAAAGCAATGTTAAAATGATTCAATTATATACAACAGGGACATGTTAGAGGCATTGGGTACAAAAGCTTTCTCATTTCATGCACACCCGGCACATAGGTAGGCCAGAGGCTCCAGTCTTGAGTGGGAGAGAGTGTGGTCTACGGTGTGAACTGTGGTCTATGGTTGGTGGCAAGGCTCCAGGATGTGTAAGTTCATTGAGGATGGTGGGCCACACTTGTGGGAGATGTTTGTGTGGGATGTGGTGGGAGGTGTGAGAGGTGGGCAACATGGGAATCCCAGTGGGTTCTGTGTAATATTTTGGGTAATCTAAGCGCCTCTTAAAATATATGTATATATATATATATAAATAACATTTTTGTAAGCAAATACACATATATGCATAAATATTTATATATCATTCTGCAAATGTTTTTATGTATTGTGAGAATTTTGATTTTTACCCACAATAAAAATAAATAAAAAATTAAAAAAAAAAAAAAAGCTTTCTCATTGCTACTGAGCAGTTGAAATAGGAATAAAGACACATCATGACCTCTCTTCTTGCAGGTGATGGAGCAAATGATGTGAGCATGATTCAAGCTGCTGATATTGGGATTGGAATATCTGGACAAGAAGGCATGCAGGTATTGTTCCCTTCCACTGTTCTTGTTTCTTCCTTACTCTCCTTTGCCCTTATTGGAGATTGAAGGAATTCCCCCACTGTGTTGGAAAACGTCTCCCAGAGAGCTTTACAGGATTCTGATCTGAAAGTCCAGAGATTTCCATGCTGTGCATGACCTCCATCCCCATATCCCTATTGCCCAGTCCTTCAGAATACAGAAGGAGATCAAAGGATGCTTGATTTTGTACAGACAGCCACTAATGTCTGGATTTTAAATCTGAATAGTACCCAACCATGCAGAAAGTATGAGCCTTCCTCTGATACCATGCTTCCTCTCCCTCTTTAATCTCCACCCACATCCAAAGTCTCAATGCCCTCTGTCTTAGTTTGCCAGAGCTATATGGCAAATATCACATAATGGCTTAAAAAACAAACATTTATTAGCCCATGTCCAAAATCAAGGCATCAGCAAGCCCATGCTTTCTCCCTGACGTTTGTGGTCTAGAGATGGCTTGCCATGATCTTTCAGTTTCCTTGGCTTGCATCTCTGTTTCCTGTGACATGGCAATCTCAATATCTGTCTCTCTCTCTCCCTCTTGCTCTCTCTCTCCCCTTGTCTCTGTTCTTCTTGTTTCTTTCTGTGGCTTTCTCTGACTGGCTGCCCTGAATCTCTTCTGCTTATAAAGGACTCCAGTAAAACAGATTAAGGCTCACCCTGATTTAGTTTGGCCACACCTAAACACGATCTTAGATCTTAGAAGAGCCTATTCACAAATGAGTCCACACTCTAACTGATAATACAGCTTCAAAGAGGCCTATTTGCAAATGGGTTCATACCCAGAGGAAGTCAGATTAAGATTAAGAACACATCTTTTGTTGAAGTTCATGATTCAATCTTTCATACCCTCCATGACAGATAAAAGGATATTTGAAAATAGTTTTCAATTGGCATTTTAGTCTTGATAGCTAGATGGACCCATAAATTGCTTGATATACTTTAATGGTATACCTAATTTAGTCAAAACCCAGCCCAGAACAAGCATACTAACTTGAGCTACTAAATTTTCCCATTAAAATAGACACCACTTTGTATTTTGAATCAAAATTGTATTTAGGCATTGCCTAAATTTGTTGTTGAAGATACAAGAGCATCCAGAAGCCACAAAATTATTACAAGTGTTACCTTTTGAGCATCTACCACATGCCAGTACTCTGTAAGGCACTCCAAATTTATTATCTCATTTCATTTTAACAATCACCACTATTTTTTGGCAGGGTGGGGGTGGGGACTGAGGTTCAGAAAGGTGAAATAACCTGACCAAGAGTTTGTAACCAGTCATGTCTGGCTCCAAAGTGCATCTTCTGAAAAGAGGACTATAAACTGTCCTTGTTTTGGATACTCCCAAGGGCAGAAGACAAATTTCGATTCAGTGTAAAGGAAGAATTATCCACCTATCATCTCCATCTGAGACTGGAATGAATGGCCTGCCTCAGGCGATGGTGAACGCTCCTTTTTAAAGGGTGTTCAGAGGCTTAAGGGTTATTTGAACGGTGGTCCCTACTCTCTGGTTAATCACTGCCTCTCCAGAATGCATAGGCCCCAATAAGTGCTTGTTGGCTAAACTGGTGGAGATGAAGGGCCAGACTAGACCACTGGCTCCTTCTGGCATGCCCTACTTGGATTCTAGTGAGGTTTCAGGTGCCCAGAATAAAGGGCGGGGTGTCAGAGTCCAACAGGCAGTCCAAGGAAGTCCAAAGCTCATCTTACCCCTGAGCCACAAAGGGTCTTTCCAACTCCACCAGGTGCAGATGGAGAAAGCAGCACCCTCAAGGGAGTCTCTTTGGGTCGGTGGCAGTCGTGGATGGATGCTGATGGTTCTACTCTCCCCTCCCAGGCCGTCATGTCCAGCGACTTTGCCATCTCCCGCTTCAGGCACCTCAAGAAGCTGCTGCTTGTGCACGGCCACTGGTGTTATTCGCGCCTGGCCAGGATGGTGGTATACTACTTCTACAAAAATGTGGTGAGTAGCTCTACAGCCACAGCTCTATACTTGGGCCTTGGGAGTCCTTGCCATGGGGCCAGCTCTCCCCAAAGCCGTGGACAAAGCTGCTCAGCAGAAGAGAGTGAGTCAGGCAGACCTGGATTTGAAGCCTGAAACTGCCCCTTACCAGCCTTGGACAAGATGCTTCACTTCTCTGCATCTCAATTTCCCCCATTGCTAAAATGGGGCTAATACTATCGATTTTGTGAAGTTATTGTGGGGATTTGCAATACTGTATGAAAGTACTGAGCACATAGGAGGCGGCATGAGTGGCTTGGACTCTGTAGTCACAGACATTTCAAATTCAGGCTCCCGTATTTGGTAACGTCCCTAAGCCTCGGTTTCCTCATCTGGTAAAATAGGGATGAGATTAGCACTTTTCTTGTGCATTTGCTCTGAGGATTAAATGATAGCTGGCTTATAAAGTGAGTGCCAGGTAATAATCACCCTATAAGATTAGGCATTATTTTTACCATCGTTGTTAATGTTATTACTCTTAGAGCAGAGGTTCTTAACCTTTTTTGTTCCACGGACCCCTTTGCTAGTCAGGTGAAAACCACGGACCCCTTACTAAGTCCACACTAAACTGCGTATTATTTAATAAATACATCACACCCACACCAACACATCCTCACAAAAATAATGCTTTTTTGAATTTCAATTCAAGCTCACAGATCCCTGGTTAAGAACCCCTGTCTTAGAGGAACTCAATAAATGAGATTTATTTTCTAATTGCAAGAAATACAGATTTAAAGAGCTAGCCTGATTTGTATCTTAGATTTCCTCCCCAGGTAGAGCCAGCTCCATGCAAGGGCTGTACCCCACAGAATGTGAGACTGGAGCCCATGGATTCAAACTGAGATCCTGAAAAACCACTTAAGCACCTTCAGGTTTCCCAATAGGAAGTTCCCAGAGAGCAGAACACTAAATAAAATGTCTGTTGGCAAAAATGTTTGAGGTGGGGAAATCTAGGTTCTAATCTTGCCTGACTCTAGCATTCTGTGTGACTTTTGAAAAGACACTTAACCTCTCTGAGCCTCAATTTCCTCATCAATACTATGGGAAGATAGGGAACTGGTGTAGCTCAGTGGTTGCGAGCGCCTGCTTCCCATGTACAAGGTCTCAGATTCAATCCCCGGTACCTCCTAAAGAGAAAAAAAAGCACGATACTATGGGAAGATAATGACTCTCTGTCTCTAGAAGCATTATTAAGAGGCTTTAGTGTCAGGGCTCTGAAAAACACATAACACTATACAAATACAAAGAATCATATGAGGATATTGTGTCTCCTAAAAATATGTTGGCTTCTGCCTTGTCAATTAACGTTCAAAGCAGGCACACACCAAGCAAGGTATGAAAGCTGTCAGGGGCTCCTGTTTGGAAAGCCCCTGATTAACAATGGGTAGAGGAAGAAATCAGAACAGTGCTACACTAAGGAAGGCACAAATGCCTGAGTATTTCATTATCTAGTTCAAGGTCCTTTGAATAATCCCCAAAGCCTCCAAATAGAATCTGATTCCAGTTTGCATAAGGAAAAAGGTAGGATTAAGACCAAGGTGATGGAAGAGAAACACATTAGCTAAGAAGCAGCTCCAAAACTGCATTTTTTCCCCTTTTGTACCAGTCTCCCAGTCCAGCTTTCAGACACTGTCACAGTCAGCCTCACTCAGGGGTGAGCCTTTCTGTGCATAGCTCAAAGTAAATGTAAATAAACAGCAATGACAAAAAAAATAATGTAAACTGGATGGTAATATTATTTCAGCAAGTCTATGCAAACAAGCCACTCCAATTGACTTGAAACTCACTCTCAGCATGAAAGACTGTTTATTTAGAATTCAAAATGCCCATTTATTTATTTTTATTTTTTTTGCCTCTAAAGGAGTCATTCTTTTGAATAGGCACAACCTCTTCTCTGCATTAAGTTTGTGAAAGAGAAAAGGAAACGTTTCCAGCCAGCCATGCTTTCAAAGCTTAAATGATATTTTTTTCCAGCCCAATGCTGTGCTAGAAATTGTGATACTGATGCAGCATTATCTCCCCATTGCAATTAGAGGGTGGAGAACTATGACTTCCACATCCGAAACCAATTTCAGAGGGGATTAAAAACCTGCCTGCTCTGAAATTTGAACAATGAATTAATTACTGCACTGTAGCTTCTTGAGAGGAAGAGCAGGCATCCAATCTCGGCGATGCTGTCTCCAGGTTCAACGCACTCCCTCTGAGGTGTAAAGACTTCAGCTAAGCAGGGGAAGTGGAAAACAACCAAGATCTTAACCCCGCCTCAGAAAGAAACATGCTTTTCATGTTAAAATTCTTAAGATGAGTATCAGATCGATAGAACAACTAAGATTTATTTCATTTATTCAAATAATTATTGAACATCTGCCTGTCAGGAACAGTACTATACATGGTTTCTGCCTTCATGAAGCTTACAGTCTAAATCAGGGCTCAGCAAACTTTTTCTGCAAAGAGCCTGATATAGAGGATTTGGGGCCTTACAGTGCATACACCGTCTGTCTATCTGAATACTCAAATCTGCTGTGGTGGCGTGTAGCCATGGGCAATATGTAAGTGAACCAGCAAGGCTGTGTTTCAACAGAACTTGATTTGTGGCTGCAGGCAGTTTGTCAAGTCCTACTCTATTTAAATCTAGCAACATTATTAACATCACGTGGAAGTTTCTTAGAAATGCAGGTTCTCAGGCTCCACCCCAGATCTACTAAATCAGAATCTGCATTTTAACAATATGAATCTTAAAGGTTTTCCATATTATAGGGAAAAAGAAATTTAAAATTTGAAAAAAAATCCATTTCCTACGGAGCATCTTCATAGAGGAAGGTCATAGAGCCGGGAGATTCTTAACCTAATCAATCAAGAAGAAAGTAACATTTAAGCTATGATCTAAAAAAAGAGTGGAAATAACTGAGATAACCAGTTAGATAACTGAGATAACAAGAAGGAAGGACTGGCAACCAGAGTCTTTATAGGAAGTATTTCAGGCAGTTTATGACTTTATAACACAGACTGTATCTAATTCCAAAAAGAAGTTTAAATGACTTACAATAAAAGCACAAAGACAATAGGGAAGTTATACAAGAAATATAAGAGCAAAGATCAGAAACCACAGAGAGGGAAGGGTGTTCTATTGCACCAGGAACGAGGATAAAATGAGCTTCATGTTAAATGTTATGGATAAAACAAGCAGTCCAGCATGTCAGGAGGAAGACAACCTCTTAGCTCTAAACTCTGAGATAAATTTGTCAAGCAAACCTATGTCACACAAAATCCATCGGGAACCTGTCTTCAGACATTTTTGTAGAAAATGAAAATTAACTTACATATGATCACCCTTTTTTTTTAACAACCCTCAGTAAAACTCAATATTAAATTACCATTAGGTAAAGATATCCATCTCTGTGGAAAACCAAGCCAATGATATCAAAGCACGTTGTATTTTATTGCTTTAACTGGGGCTTAGAAAGCCTAAGGAAGGAAATACTAAAATGACCCTTTGATAACTCCTAGTATATGTGTTGTAGGACAATAAATAATAGTTCAATCAATAATAGTTCCCTGAACTCCCGTTCACCAGTCCTGCATGCCACCCCTGATTGTTGTAGTACTTCTTTGGTGCTTTGTTCTTTTTGGTCCTATTTGGCATACCATTATCAACATTAACGCCTACCACCATTTAGAGAGAACCTACTTTGTGCCAGAGAACTTTACATACACCTATAATATGAAAGCTAAGATTAATATAAGGGTTAAGAGCATATGTTCTAGAGCCAGACGGTCTGAGTTTGAATTCCAGTCCAGCTCTGCTACTTAACAGCAATATGACCTTAAATAACTTATTTGAGCTTTCTATATTTCAGTCTCCTCATCTGTAAAATGGGGATAATGCTATCTAACTCACAGGGTTGTTGTGTGGATAAATGAATGGATATATGTGAGGTGCTTAGGATATTGCTTTGCACATGGTAAAGGCTTAATTTGTCAGATTAAACTAGATATTGATGATGATGATATAGCAGATGCTACCAAACTTACAAAGTGGGTACAGTTATTATTCATTTTAGAGATGTGGTAGCTGAGGACCAAAGGGGTTGTTCAGTAAGTCACAGAATCAGGATTCAAGCCTGGTTCCTGTCTATTCCAAACTCTCCTCTGCCCTCACCTCTATGACAGTCAGTGCCTCCTAGGGTCCAAGCACATGCTTGTCCAGTAGTGGCCAAGTTCTTTGAAGGCTGCGGCCACTTTGTCACAGGCTGTGTGCTCTCCAAGCATGCCTAGCACCATGCCTCAGGATAAATTGTTCAAGCAATGTTACATGATCATATCATAGAGTTTGAGACTTGGCTTGGGGGCCAGCGCTTGGGTGACAGTTGAGGTCACATTTCGCAGCGCCCATAGGATAATAAGGGTTGTACAATTTAACAGTTGCAACTTGGTGAAACGAAGTTGATGCTCATGGTCCAGAGGGAGAGATTCAGGCTTCGAGTCAGAAGGACCAGATCTCCACGGTGTCATTTTGGAGGATGGCCCCTACCTGGCCAACTTGCTGCCTTGCTCCTTCAGGTCCCCATGGCAGAAATCGTCAACCACGACATTCTTTGTTCAGTATCCTTCCCCACATAGCACTCCGTAATGAAACCTACTGGCCTTTCCTGGTGTAGGATAAAGGACTTTGGAGTAGAGTGCTGGAGCCTGGAGATGTAGTCTTGGATCTTCGGTTCCTTTCACCAAATCCACCCCGTTTTGCATGCTGGTTATGAGGGTGGACTCTGGAGCCAGACGGTCTCTGTTTGAATCCCAGCTTTACTACTTCTTAGCTCTACGAGCCAGGTCCAATGATTAGACCTCTCTGAGGTTCAGTTTCGTTAATTGTAAAACAAGGAAAATAGTGATTACCTCATTGGGCTGTGGGGAGGATTAGATGAGTTAGAAGAGAGCCTAGCATACAGTCAGTGCTTTATGAGCTTTTGCTGTAGTTATTATTACTATGGTTATTATTACTGGCCTCCTCTGTAAGATGAACACGTTGGGTTAGATGATATCACTTCCAGCGCTGGTATCCCAGGATTGTGTGACTTCAAGTTACAGTTCCAGCACCAACTGGCTGAGTGACTTTGGTGGTGTTCCTTAACCCATCTGAGCTGCTCAAGTTCCCTGTGTGTTAAATGGAGATAATAACTGCTATCTTACCCATCCAGCTGCAGAAGGAGAGGTTGAGGGCAGAAAAAAAAAAAAAAAACAGAGAAGTCAAAAGTCAACACCCTACACAGCTGTTGAATGCTAGTACCAAGAAGACTTAATACCTTTCATTAATACTTGACCCAGCATGTCAAGTGCCTAAGTCGCTGATTTTGACCTGGGGACTCAAATTCTGGCCCTAGTGGTTTTAAATCTATCTGCAGCATGATAAACAGACCGAGCATTCTCCCCTTTTAAATCTCCTTCTCTGAGAAATGACTTCACCTAAACTAATAGAGCAAAGCCCTCGTGGCATCACCAGGGCCCTGCAGTGGGAGGGGATGGCCTGAAGCCCAGGGCCCACACTAGGAGCCTGACCTAATTGCAGAGCAGATGCGGGGGCCAGGGCATCTCAGAGCACCAGGATCCCATTCAGAGCCAGACAACTTCCCATTAGGCCTCTGGACAGAAAAGCCAAAGGATGGAGCTTCTTGGCGGAACGAATCTAAGTCAGCATTATCATTGTGTAATCCAAAGACAGGAACTGGAGAGATTGGGGTGGTCAAAGAGAAGAAACGCTGAGAACTCAGATTCTGGTTGTACGACTTTCTAGCTCTGAACTTGGGCAAGAGATAACTGCCTCAGTGCCTCATCTGTAGAGTGCGAATAATAACAATAATCTTGCAAAGTTGTTAGGACAAATTATACAAAGCATATTACACATATAACACAGTCTCTGAAACATGATAGGAGCTCAGATAATAATTACTGCTGTTACTACTAATGATAAAATTGACATGATGGTATTATTATGAATAATAATGCATAAAACTCCTCTTCCAAATAACACTGGACCATCTGTCAGGAAATGAGAATTCTAGCTTGATCACAAAACTGCTAAACGATTTCTTGCAAGACCCTTCACCTCTCTGTGCCTCCACCACACAGAACTGAGAAGTTCTAATCCTAACCCCAACACCAGCTGCTTATGTGATTGGGCAAGTCCCCAAACCACATTATAATATGGTAGGGACAATAAGAGTGACCCAGCCCATCTCACAGGTGAGGAAATCTTGAATGGGAAAGAGCTTTAGAAAACATAAAGTAACATTTAGGCAGAAGATTTTATTACCCCCTTAGGAAAGCATTGAGAGGTCAACCTTCTGGGAGGGGGAGTGGGGAAGTCCTCTTCCCACAAGCCTTTATATCACCCCTTCCTCGAGCACACTTCTTCCCATTACCACACTGCTAAAAGACAACGACTGCCGTTCACTTATATGTGCTATGGTCTAAGTGCTGCTCTTCCCAACTGATGGATGACAAAATGATCAGAAAGGTTAAGCAATTTGCCTAAGGCCACACAGCCTGTAAGTGACAGAACTGGAGATTCAAAATCAGGCATCTGTAGCTCCAAATCCTGTGCTCTGAACCACCATAGAATCCTTACCTTAAAAGGTTGGTGGAGTTCTCTTCAGGTCTGAAAAACATAAATAATAACAATAGTAGTAGTAGTAGCAGCAGCAGCCGCTCACATTAGGCAGTTAGGATTATCTCTAGTCCTTCTACAGCCCTGAATGTTATAAATAAGGGAACTGAAGGTCCAAGAGCATAGGTGACTGAGTTCCTAAGCAGCAGTGATGACCAGCTACGCTCTAGGGTCTCACAAGGCCACGCTTTCTGCCTGCAGTGCTACGTCAACCTGCTTTTCTGGTACCAGTTCTTCTGTGGTTTCTCTGGCTCCACCATGATCGATTACTGGCAGATGATATTCTTCAACCTCTTCTTCACCTCCCTGCCTCCTCTCATCTTCGGAATCCTCGACAAAGACATATCTGCAGAAACACTCCTGGCATTGCCTGAGCTGTACAAGAGCGGCCAGAACTCTGAGGTAAGAGGCTCCGGCAGATAGGGGGTGGGGGCCCTGCTTCTCCCACATCTCCTGCTCCTCCCTGGAGGGGTCAGAGAAAGAGCACTGGGTTAGGGGTCAGCAGCTCTGTGCTATGGTGTCCTCTCTGTTGCTGACCTCCTGTGTGACCTTGAACCTCTCTCCCCTTTCCAACCCATTTGCTCTTGAAGGTATTGGACCAGACCAGTGGGTATTTTTTTTTCAATTATTTACTTAATTACATCACACAGTAATATGAGGCTATCCTAGTTGAAGCAGGGGGAGGCATACAGAAAGATCCCAGCCCCCTTGGCCGCCACCCCCTTCCACACTTTGAGGGCCATCTATGGAACCCCCAAGACCCAGTTTGGGAAGCCTTGGGACTAACAGCCAGTTTGCTTTTCTCTGGGTAACATATTCATAAACATCTATAAATGAGTGCTTTAACTCACATTGGAGAATGCAAAACTTAGTCCTCAAGATTACACAAGGTCTAGAACATGGTTTTGAGCTTGCTTGTATCACGGAGACTAAAGAGTGCAGTGACGCCGTCAGAGATGGTTTCCTAGCAGGTGCAGAGCCCACACTGACACCCTGAATGAGTTGGAGAAGTCAAGCAGCCAGCACTCTGTGTCAGATGAACACAAGCAATACATATAAATAAATACATATATATTTGTACTTTCAAGATCAAAGCAGTAAGGAGACTGACCAGATGCGGGTGGAGCAGGGACAGGACCACCTCCCAGGAGGAACTCTGGGAAAGGGGCTTTGAAAAGCTTGAGAGTATCTGTATCTTGGGGAAAAAGGGACAAAGTCAGATATGGTATTTGAGAGCTGGTGATTTCTTGTGGCTAGTCAACAAAGAACCAAGTTCGGTTCTAACCCAAAGACTGATAGAGAGAGCAGCCCAGCAAGCCAAGCAGTTGACACAAAGAAGGTATGGCAGCAGCACATGTACACCTTGAGATCTAACTCTACCTTTCTCATAAGCAACCCAACTATATAACGTATTCCTTGAGTATCTAACATTAAAAGAAGTTAATGTGGCAAAAACACAAACTGTAAATGAGTTTGCTTTTCTCAGGGAAGGCACAAAGAGTGAAGCATGAAATGAGAAAGCTTGTCTCTGAAGCCACTGAGCTATGTCCCTTGGGATCCTGGGATCCCGGGATCCTGAGATCCTGGCCAGTCATTGAGATCTTCCTTTCAGATGCTATTTAGAAACCTCAGAATCAGAATCTCTAAATTTACCAAGTTTGTAGTAACTCCAGCGATAATGCTAATGAATGATAACATTTAATCACCGAGGAATACTTACTAGGTACTAAGGCATGATCACAATCTTCTTGAAACATAAGGAAATTGGTGGAATTATTTTTATCCACATTTTATGGAAGAAGAAACCAGTTTTTAGAATAGCTTAGCTATTTACACAAGGCCACACAGCCGGGACTTGAACTGAGGTCTGCTACCCACAAGTCCATTCTTTGCCCCAAGGATAAGAGGCATTGTGAATGCCCTATTAGATTGCCCATGCACGTGCAAGAAAGTTGCAGGCAAAGAACAGAGGTTTGCTTTGTTGGGGATGATTGTTGTTGTGTTTTCTTTCCTGGCAGTACTATAACCCATGGACTTTTTGGATTTCCATAGTGGACGCCTTCTACCAGAGCCTCATCTGCTTCTTTATCCCTTACCTGGTAAGTCGTATAGACCCATTCTGGTCTATATAAATAACAGGGTGGGACCGGTCCTGTTATATGCAACCCTGGGCTTATAGTGTCTTTCTGGATACTTTACAGCAGAGGCTACCAACACTCTACCCAAATATCCTAATTTCTGGCCTATATTGAAAAACTGAAATATATAGTTATACTGGGTCATTCTTCCCTCATGGAAGAATCAGGAGCCATCTCACAGCCCTGCTTACAGGGGACATGTGCTCTCCATTTTGCCATAGCCCTCACCACTCCCCTTTGTACTATGTGTTACATCTACCTTTCACTCGTTTACTGTTTCCTACTTGATCTCTGAAGGTATCTGAGTTTTCAAACTTTGATTTATATATTTATATATATATATCAAACTTTGAAATATATATACATATATATTTGTACTTTCGAGATCAAAGCAGTAAGCCTTTAGGCAGCAAACTCTGATAATAAGGGATAATGCATTATCTGATATGCACAGCAAGAATGCAGATAACTAGTAAAAATAATTCAAATAATTAATAGAGTTTTGATGGATGATGGAGGGTAAAGATAGACATGCCACTAAGGATATGGAATTCCTTATTTTAATTTGAATGATGTAACAGATACTGTTTTTATGGTTAAATTAAAAGAAAAACATAGGGAAAAAAAAAAAAAGAATACAGATAACAAGGGATACCAACCTCATCTCAAATTGGCTCTTTGATTTGAATAGTGAGAATTAAGATACCAAAGAATACCTGTATTCCTCCTAACACGGGGCCAGGCTGTGAGATAAATGCCACCAGCTAAATGGTGTTGCTTGCCCAGCCTCTGGGCACATATTTTTTCCCAATGAGCAACAAGATAGGCTTAGAGGGAGAGAGTCACTTGTGCTTTCTTTGAATTCCCTGGCTTACAACATCCTCCCTAACCTGGTCTCTGCTTGCCTCTCCTACTTCATCTCTTGTTCTTGTTCATGTGCTCAACAGACCTACCATATAGGATAATTTGGAATTCTGCAAACTCACCACATTCATCCTCAACTCTGATGCTTGGAATGACCTTCCCCTCCCTATTCATGTGATTAACTCCTTCTTATTCTGGTCTCAGCTAAGATATCCCCTCTTATGTGCTCCTAGAGAACCTCCTCGTGCTTCTATTACAACACATACCATCTTATATTGAACCATATCTACCCTGCCTACTAGAACATAAACTCCTTGAAGGGGAACATGGAAGTATCCACAGCCATTAGCACAGTTCCTGGGGGATGCTCAATAAACTCTTTGTTCATTCATTCCACAATGGTTTTGGAGCACCCACTGTGACTTCCTCTGGCAAACATGTTTCTAAATAATTGAGTTCTGTCAGCTCACTCTTCATCTTGGTCTGTTCATCACAGATGGCAGCTGGATACCTTCTTCTCTCCCTACTTCTTTCCCTCTCTTGACACCTGGTTTCACTGATGCTTTATGGTCATCTGTCCAAGCCAAAGCCTCAAGTCCATGAGCACACCTGATATGCCTGCTTGTTTCCCCTCTGTAGACCTACGAGGACTCTGATATTGATGTCTTTACCTTTGGGACACCCGTCAACACCATCTCCCTCACCACAATCCTCTTGCACCAGGCGATGGAAATGAAGACCTGGGTAAGAACCCCAAAGCCCCTTTGGCTTAAAAATTGGGTTCCTATCCATTGACTCCACTCATATTTCTGAGTGTTTTACTCCATATTATGGAATTTACTCAATAAATACATAATAAGGGAAACAGATGTGGCTCAAGCAATTGGACTCCCATCTACTATATAGGAGGTCCACGGTTCGATTCCTGAGGCCTCCTGGTGAAAGGCAAGCTAGCCTGTGTAGCGTGCTGGCCCACACGGAAAGCTGGCCCACTCAGGAGAGCTGGCCCACACAGGAGTGCTGGCCCATGCAGGAGTGCTGGTCCGCTCAGAGAGCTGGCCCACACAGAGTGCTGGTGCAGCAAGATGACGCAACAAAAAGAGACACAGAGGAAAGACAATAAGAGATGCAGCCGACCAGGGAGCTTAGGTGGCGCAACAGATCAAGCGCCTCTCTCCCACTCCGGAAGGTCCCAGAATCGGTTCCGGTGCCACCTAAAGAAAAGACAAGCAGACACAGAAGAACACACAGAGCAGACAGCAAGTGCAAAACAACTGGGGGGGGGGGGGGGCAGGGGAGGAGAACATGAGTGGGGGAGAAATAAAATAAATCTTTTTAAAAATAAATAAATAAATACGTAATAAGAGTCACCCAAGGGAACTTCTGGATCACAGTGTTCCCACTTTGAAAACCCCCTCCAAATGCATGCCAATGACAGATAGAAAGAATCAATAAAACCAAAGAGGCATAGTCAGGCTTGAGTACAGGATATATTTTTCCGTGGACTAGAAGCACTGGAAGAGGCTGCAACACTGGGAGGGGTAGGGATGGTGCAGGCTCAAGCTGAAAGATTTCTGGGTGCAAGGGCAGGACATAGTCCACAGCAGGAGGACTGGAGCCCCACTTACTGCTGGGTACACGGTATGCACAGGCTGGAGTTCCCCCACTCAAGTAACGAAGCAGAATTAAAAATGACAATGACAAGCTGTTTGAAGTTATAGCTTTATCAGAAGCTATGAGCAAGGGAGTCAGGAGTCAAAGATATAACTTTGCTACTAGGAACTGAGCCAAGCTAAGGAAACGTTCAGAACTTTTGAAAATGAAAAATGGTCATGAAGTTAAAAATGCAATTTGTGGGATCCACTCTAGATTGGTCATTGGCAAAGAGTAAACTACCACATTGGAAGATTGTATTGGGAACTGATCCAGAATGCCACACAAATGTGAAAAAGTAATTAGCAGAAATGGTGGCTAGAATAAATGACTCCAGCAAACACATAATAAAAGTTCCAAGAGAAGAAAAGGAAAGGATGGTGAAAAAGCAAATTTGTAGAGATAATCAATGAGAAAGAGAATTAATCAAAATAAATCTGAACATAGCATCTGGATATATCATATTGAAACTGTACAATACAAACGCTACTGTGACAAAAAAAAAAAGAAAGAAAAAGATACCATGACAACCTTAAAATCTATAGAGAATATGCACAAATTACTTGAAAAAAAAAAAAAAACAGCAGTTAAACTGGCAAACAATTGAGGCTAGAAAACAATAAAGTAATTGCCTTCAAAGACCTCAGGGGAAAAAACTGGAACAGCTACGCTATCAGTCAAGATCTGACCTTTCCAGATAAACAAACCCTATGAGGTTTGCTATCCATAGACCCTCACTAAAAGAAAGGATGACCTTCTAAATGAACATTAATGAACATAAAAGCTAAAACTATAAGAAGCAACAACAGGTTGGTGAGAAAGGGCTGTTCAATGGATAATTGGCCTATGCTAAAGCCTTCATCATGTGTAGGAGGAGAATAGAAATGCATATTTAACTATAAGTATTGTAAAGTCTACATTTATTTGTTATATTAAAAACATAAGGTTAGCCACTAAAGGAATGGAAAGAAAAAAGAGGGATATAGAAAACTATCAATTCTACAGAATGTATGGAAAATGAAAGTCAAAGAAAATGGATGATAAACAAAAATACAAAATAAGTTGCTTGAAATAAACCCAGAGTATATCGATACTCATAATAAATGTAAATAGATTAAATTCACCTATTAAAAGAAATATTTATCAAATTCAATAGTTTTCTTCTGGCAACTATAAAGAGAAATTGACAGAGTCACAGCTCTATCAGAAACACTCATAGACCAAATAGACAAAAAAAAAGTTAAAAAGGGTATAGAAGTTTTGAATAAAATAATCACATTTTATTAATATAAAATTAATTTACTTAATATATAAAACCCTGTTCCAGACAAATAGCAAACACTCATTTTTTTCAAACACAAGCAGACTATTTACCAAAAAAAAAAAAATTTAAATCACAAAGGAATTCCAAATAATCAGTATCAAAAAGAACATGTTCTCTGACAGCAATGCATTTAGTTAATCATAAATTGTAACAAACAAACCAGACTATTAGAAAGTGTTAAAAATGGGGGTGGGCATTTGGGGACTCTGTATTTTCTGGTTGATCATTCTGGAAACCTACAACTTCTCTAATAAAATAAATAAGTAAATTTTTAAAAGTATATGGGGAATGTATGAAAGATTAGTAAAAGCATTAATATTTTCCCTTTTATTCCACCAAGATAGGTAGGCTTCATGTCGATACCATAACTGAGGGCGGTGGAGTGGGGTGGAGGGCAGTCTTAGAGATTGGCCAGCACAGTGTTTTCTCCTGTGTTTATAAAGTAGGCTGAATCTCAACAATTGGAAAGAGTATGGGGTCTCTGGGTAGAATCCATCGTCTAGGGCAGGTTTTCACAATGTTTCTGTAAAAGGCCAGATAATATTTTAGGCCTTGCAGGTTATATGGGCTCTTTCATAATTATTCATCTGTGTCATTGTAGCACAAAAGCAGCTGCAATTTGTAAGTGAATGAGCGTGGCTATGTTCCAATAAAACTTTATTTATGGGGAAAATAAAAAAGCCTAACAAAACCTAACACACTTAGAAATTTTTTAATGCACTTCTGAATAACTCATGAGGTAGTGTAACTGGGTTTTGTCTAGGTCCTTGACTACGCTACAAGAAATGAATTTCAAGAGCACGTCAAGTTAGTTAGGCCAGTAATTTATTAAGGTAGGGAGGGAAGAGAAATGGGAGAAAATAACAGATCATAAGTCCCAGGTAAACAGGAAGGGGCTGAAGAGTGATAGAGAGGACAGATTTACAGACTACAATTGCCCATTGTAGATTATAAATGCCCAGGTTTTACTTGTGTATTGATCCATGCCATGGCAGGTGGGGAAACACGGTGAAAGCAGGGCACAGAAGGCAAAAACGGGGTCAAAAGGGAAGAGAGAGAGAGAGAGCGCGCGAGAGCGAGAGCGTGAGCACAAACCATTAATCATTCCATGCTTTTGCTAATGGCATGGGAGGAGTCCCAACTGTTTGCTCTTTTGATTGATTACCCCACCCATCAATCTCCCAGAAAGGCCCAATGATAAGGCCCCTGGAGAATATCCAGGGCTTCTCCTGGCTTCTGGAGGAAATCTCATTCTGAATGGCAGAATCTCGTGAGGGTCTTCCAGCAGCCATCTTGGGGGTATCGATGTCCATGTGGATTTCTTGCCAGGTTCCAGATCCATCTATTGATTCCCCATTTTACCAGTCTGCTTAAATAGAGTAAATCATGATGTAAGTTATAACATTCTTACTGCTGAATTACTATGAAAACATAAGATATGCAAACTTGTGTGATACAACTAAAACCTTTATTATTAAAAACAAAAAGATGAAAGCAAAATAAGTTAATGAATTTAACTCAAAGAACTTAAAAAATTATCTTTTTTAAATAAAAATTTTTAAATAAAGAAAATAGAAGAGAAAAAAGATAAGAAAATAGATCAAAGAAAGGATAGAAAGGATCAACAAAAGCAAAAATGGACTCTTCAAAAATCTAATAAAAACTAATCTCTGGTAAAACTGATCCAGGAAACAAACAAAAAAAAAAAGACACAAAAATAATACTAGGAATGAAAAGAGGAATATATTTATAGATATTATCAATTTAAAAGAATAATTTTTTGAGAATTTTAAATGAAGTTGGTTACTTTGTTAAGCATTAAATTTACCAAAACAGAGTCAAAATCACTCAGCAAATCTGATTAAAACAGTCACTTATTAAAGAAATTGAATTGGTAATACTGTCGCCAAAGACAGGCCCAGAGAATTATACAGGTGAATTTTACCAAATTTATGAGGGACAGATGATCCCTCTCATATCAATTTTTTCATGGAATAGAAAAAGATAGGCAGTTCATTTTTCATGGCTAGAATAACCCTTATGCCAATTGGACATGAGCAGTTCAAAGAAAGAAAATTACGGGCCAATCGCACTGTGGTCATCAACATAAACTATTCTAAATAAAATATTTGCAAATCAGCTCAACAATGTGTTAAAGACAATAAAGCACAACAAAGCAAAAAAAATTAAGTTTTGCCAAGGTACTTCCAGATGCTGCTAGAAGAATATAGACTGGTACCACCACTCTGGGGAACAATTTGAAATAGCTAGAAGAGTTTAAAGAACTTATGCTGTGTACACAATTCCCCTTCTACATATACACCCTGGAAATATGCTTTCATGTGTACGAAGGAAATACATACAAGAATGTTCATTACAGCGTTGTCCTTAAGAGCAAAATAAAATGAAATTTAAAAGAGTCTAAGCGTTTATCAACAGGAAAATAAATGAGTTGTGGCATATTCATACAGTAAAATAGTAACACATGAATAAACTAGAACTACGTCCATCAACACAAATAAAACTCAAAAGCATAGTGTGGAGTGAGAAACCCGGCAGAAGGATACAAATACATGATAAAGTAAAAAAGCATCACAAACTTGGATACAGAAACATGTATGTATAAAATATGTATAGCAATGATAAGTACTGAATTTATGTTCAAGATCAAAGAGCAGGACTTTGCAAGAGATACACAGATGCTTCAGTTGTATCTGTGAGATTTAACCTTTTAATAAAATCTGAGGCAAATATGGCATAAGATTAAAATTAATAAAGGTGGATGTTGGGTGTATAATGTTGATGTGGATTGAATTATATACCCCAGTTTGGACATGTTCTTGCTCTTAGTCTGCATTCTGGTGGGTGTGGACTCATTGTAAATAAACTCTCTTTCAAGATGTTACTTCAGTTAAGATGTGGCTCCAGTGAATCATGTTGGGCTTTAATCTGGATTACTGGAGTCTCTTATAGGCAGAGAGAAAATCAGAGAGGGAGAGATGCCAGGAAGTGGAAGTCAATGAAACCCAGAAGAGAAAGGAGAAGATGCCACCATGTACATTTTGCCATGTGACAGAAAAGCCAGGAACCCCAAAGATAGAGCACCAGCAGCCCCAGATGGCCACAGGCTTGCTGACGCCTTGATTTTGGACTTCTCCTAGCCTCAAAACTGTGAGCCAATAAGTTCCTCTTGTTTAAGCTATCCCAGTGTATGGTATTTGTTTTAGCATGTAGGAAACTAAAACAAAAGTTTACTGTCTGTAGGCTTGAAATATTTCACAGTAATTCAAATACATTTTTTTTAAATCTAGCCCAAAATATGTCCTAAGAAGAACACTGCTCTCTATGACCCTCTTAGCCATTAGATTTTTTTTAACTTTTCAAAATTCCCCACAAAATGTAATCAGGCCTCAATTGTGTGAGACTAAAGATTCCAGATCCTCTCTGATTGATCACTCGACCCTCTTTAAAAGAAGGAACTTACCCCTTTCACTAAGCTTTAAGCATTACTAAGCAAGCTAATGTACCTCTAGACCAGGTATCCCAATAGTTACTGGTGATTTTGAGTGCTTTTGGGAAAGAAGTCAGCTGCTAAAACCATTATGAGAAACAAACTTCCCTTTTTAAAAGTGCTTGAAGTGAGGGAGACCCTATTTCTCCCCTGTGCAGAAATCTAACATGAATTTTAATAGTTATGTCTGTTTTCACAGTCCCCAGCAAAGCAACTATAAAAGTTAGCTGTTTTCTTCTTCAGAAACAGGGGCTGGATTATTCAGATCATCTTTCCCACAGAAAACATCTAAAAATGCTAAATGAATTTTTTTTATTTGAGAAGTCATGAATTAACAAAACAATCATGCATACCATACATTTTCCCATACATCACTCCACCACCACCACCTTACATTGTTGTGACACATTTGTTACAAATGGTGAAAAAACTTTGTCATATTATTGCTGTCTGTAGTCCTTAGCATATATTTGGTGTGTTTTTCCCACAGACCATCCTATTATTATCACCATGTATTAGCACTGTATATTTGTTACAGTTCATAAGAGAACATTCTCATATTTGTACTATTAACCACAGTCCACCATTTACCTCGGGGTTCACTGTGTTATACAGTCCTCTGCCTTGTTCATTCCATCCAAAGTGTATAGTCAGTGGCTCTCAGTTTCATCCCAGCACTGTGCTGTCATCAGCTCAACCCATTTCAGAATATTTTCCAAAGAAAAAATCCCATACACCCTTATACACTCCAATTCTTGGCCCTTAGCTTTGATTTGGTACCTTCTTTGCCATTGCTATAAAAATATTACAATATTACTATTAACTATAGTCTATACATTACATTAATTTTATTTTCCCATGTATCTCCATATTCTTAACACCTTGTAATAGTGGAACATTCTTGTG
The DNA here is from genome assembly GCA_026826555.1 of Tolypeutes matacus. Classification (NCBI taxonomy): domain Eukaryota; kingdom Metazoa; phylum Chordata; class Mammalia; order Cingulata; family Chlamyphoridae; genus Tolypeutes; species Tolypeutes matacus. The sequence goes on from JAKSZT010004015.1 coordinate 14,100,332, forward strand.
TTTGTACTGTTAACCACTCATCATCTACCACTGAAATCACTATGTTATACAGTCCCTAGCTTTCTTGCAGTTGGCATTAACCTCCCTAGATTACCCCTTTCAGCCACAATCACATTTATAAACAGAATTGTTGATTATACTCGCTATAATGTGTTACCATCAACTCTAACCATTTCCCCACATTTACAATCCCCCCTTATTAAACATTTCACAAACATTCAGCATCAGCTCCCCTTTCTCAACCCACATTCTATTTCCTAGTAACCTATACTCTATAGTTTAACTCCATGAGTTTACTCATCTTATTTCGTTCATATTAGTGAAACCATACAATATTTGTGTAAGCCAGGAGAAAGGCAAACAGAGTTAAAGTGCTAGAAAGCCCTTGCATAATTCAGGAGGAGGGAAAATAGTTAGAAACTTCATACTGTGGTTAACTTAAGATTGCTCATTGTCATTTATTGAATAATCACTACAAGAATAGAATTGAGTGTTATAATTTCCAAACTGGTAAAGGAGGAAAATGAAATTAATACAGTAGTCATTAAGTCTAAAAGAAGAAACAAATGAAAAAAACAAAAAAAGAAGCTGCACAAACAGGCCAGGCAGTAATAGAACACTGTACTGCTCTGAAAATAAGTAAACTACAATCACGTGGAAAAAATAGAATCATCATACACACATAAGATTGAGGGGAGAAAAGACAAAAATCATTCAAAATAGCATTCTATTTTATTAACATTAAAACCAAGCTATGCAGGGAAACATATATAGATGATAAAACTACAAATAGCGTGGAATTTATCACCGTCAAGTCAGAGCAACAGTTCCCCCTAGTGGTGAGACAAGGTTTAGGGGCTTCTGGGGTGAAGGTAAAGTTTTGGATGGTAATAACATGGGTATTTGCTTTATAGTGGTCCATTAAACTGCCCATGCCCGCTTTTATAAATTGATTATATGTGTGTTAGATTTTTTTAAGAAGTTTAAAACAAAGCTAGCCTAGTAGTGTGATTGCACAGCCCCGTAATCTAAGCCAAGCCTTCAACAGTGTTATTTCCTCTTTCCCTCCACAGACCATTATCCATGGGCTCATCCTCATAGGCAGCTTCCTGATGTACTTCGTGATATCCCTTTTGTACAATGCCACCTGCATCGTCTGCAACAGTCCCACCAATCCCTACTGGGTGATGGAGCGCCAGCTCTCAGACCCCTCTTTCTACCTCGTCTGCTTCCTCACACCAGTTGTGGCTCTTCTCCCAAGGTATGGGGTTGTCTTCTTCCTAGAATTACCAATATTCCCTTAATAAACCATTTTCATAACCCAAGAGTTAGGAGTTCGACTCCTGCTGGGATCCTTGAGACTATGGTTTTAGAGACAGGATGCTAGCCCAGAAAGGAAAATGCATCAAAATTCAGCCACATCACCATTATAAGCTGTAGTCAACAGGCCATTGCAACTGTGCAGAACTTTTTCTATCTCCAAATTAGGGAAAGTGCCATCCACAGGAATTGCCCCCTTTAATAAGTTTGGCAGCTTGCTTAACCTAGTTTGGTCTCTGTTTCTTCTTCCTAAGTCACCTCAGAACCTTGATCTCTGATGCAGAATTGGAGACAAAGGATACTAAGGTGGCAAATACAGCTGAAGTCAGTGAACTCCACAAATGTTAGTGGAGTTCTAAGAATGCCCTGAGTACACAGACTCCTTACCTGGCCCCTACTGGTCTCTACAGCTTCTTCTCCCACTCCCTGCCTCAAACTTTGGGCTCCATACCACCAAGCTGTGTGCACTTCCCTAAAGGTCCCATGGCCTCTCACCTCCCTGCCTTTGCTCACACTGTTCCTTCTGCTTGGAATGCCCATCCCATTACTTTCACCAAGTGTAACCTCCTCACCCTTGGACATCATTTCAGGTTGAGCAATTCCAGAAGCCTTCCATGACTTCACCTACCATCCTTAGACTGAAACAGGTCTCCTCTCTTTTGTGTTCCTACCACCCAGCTATATCTTCTGTCATTGCCCTGCCACATTCATTATAAATTATGTTGGCTCTGTCTGGCCATCAATGCTTTAAAAGAAGGTATCCTCCTTATCCTACACATCCAAGATATAGCCTATGTCTTGAACCTAGCACAGTTCTTGGTATATAGTCTGCACTCATAGTTGAATGAGCAATGGGTGCTGAAAGAACAAAAAGATAAAACAGGGCCCTTGCTCTCAAGAAGTCTACAGTCCTGTTAATGATGCAAATATGTTTGACCATAATACAGTTCAAAGTAACTAATATTAATAATTTTATAGAGTGTCTGAGGCTATAGAGTGTGACGTGATTAAGAATAAGCATCAAGCCTCAGGGACATATTTCCCTACACCCATCCCATCTTCTCTCCAACTCCTGGGGAGAGGAACCCTGAGAGAGAACACAAGGATCGTGCCTTTCTTAGAAAAGGACATCAAATGTATAGTTAAACATTTTTGTCCCCACTTTGGGGGTTAAACAGGGTTGTTACCACCTCTGAAAAAGTACTGAAGTCCTCTGTTTTGTGTCTTATTTGGGGGTTTGGGAAGAGGAAATCATAAAATTCCATACTCCTTATCTCACCCTTCACTAGGAAATACACTTGGAGCCAGAGGCTACCAGATTAATTAAGCAATTTGATGAAAATCCTTGACAAGTATTGAAAGACTGTTGACAAATGCGCTTTAAAAAGAAAAGTACTCAGCCTTACAGCTTGTTAAATAGGTAAAGGGCAAGTTAGAAAAAAGGACTATTTTTTAGAAAAAGTCTTTAGATGTTGAACCAATTGGATTACTTTTTTTAATTAGAGAAGTTGCAGGTTTACAGAAAAAATCATGCATAATAAGAGTTCCCATTGGATTACTTTTTAGATAAAGAAACTGACACCCTGAGGGAGGATATGCCACCCTGGGTATGCTTTCTCCACTCATCACATTGTTCTATTCAACTTCTCACCCCTTCCCTTTCTTAAACTTAGAATAGGGAGAAGACAGATAGAGACTCTTAATTCCAGAGTCCACTACAGGCTTGATGGTGGGAAAAGAAGCCTGGGTTGGGCAACGGAGAGTTTCTTAACTTCTTGAGAGACCTTGGGAAATTCATCTCATTGTTCTCTGGGCCTCAGTTTCTTTATCCAGCAAATGGTGGCAATATAGTAATTCTGTGAAATCAGTATTGCCCATGGATTCCAATATCCATATCTATATATTTAGAAACTACTTAAAAATTATTAAGTTCCACAAAGGGTTCACATTATAGAGTAGCCCAGGATTAGAATGGACTGCCTTGTGCACAGTAGATAAAGACAAAGACACTGAATCCAGAGTGCTTGGTTCTGACAAGCTCGACCACTGTGTGACTTTGGGCAAATCACTGAGTCTCTGGATGCCTCAGTTTCCTCATCTGTAAAAAGAGGGAAACAAAAGGACCAACATTGTGGGAGAATAAAATGAGTCAGTAATATGTAAAGGATTTAGAATAGTCTTGACACATAGTAATTGGTGCATAAATGTTTACTATTTTATTTCATTGTCGTTGTTGAGCTCCCCAAAACCAGAGTTGCCTAGCATAGATTTGATAACCATCCACTAAGAGTGCTGCAAAGAGGATCCTGACCTGGGTGAGGAGATGAATTCTAAAGCCCTTTACAATGCTGAAATTCTAGATGTCAACAAAAAATCAGAAAATATCTTTATTCTTTCTTTTCCCACCAGATACTTTTTCCTGTCTGTACGAGGCACCTGTGGGGAGTCTCTGATCTCAAAAGCTCAGAAAATTGACAAACTCCCCAAGGACAAAAGAGACATGGAAATCCAGAGTTGGAGAAGAAGACAGAGGCTTGGGCCTGTACCTGGAGAGGCTCAGCCCACCCGCTGCCCTGTGCCACCTATCCCAGAACAGAAATTCCAAGCCAGCACCCCAAAGAGCTCTAGACCTCCCAAGCTCATGGAGAACTGGGTGCTCCATGGGGAGAAATTCAACAGAGACCACATGAGGTATGACCCTCACTCAAGGGACACGCCCACTAAACTCTCTTCCGGGGAGCACCTTCTGGGGCCAAGTAGGACAATGGCTCCCGGAGCCCACTCAAGTGGACAGATGGATGCCCCCTGTCCCCCAAGTAGGGGCAGCCATCGCAGATCCCAAAGTGCACTGACCATATGAGAGGCCTGCAAAAGCCTGTACAAACTCAGAGGAAACTGCCCAAGCACTGGTCCAAGCAACCCATGACTCTTCCTCTTTATAGAAGAAAGAATGTGCCAGTCTTTTTCTTTCTCTCCCCACTAGGCTTGGCTTCCTTTGAGGAAGTGCTGGCCCCAAGGGGTTTGGCAAAAAAAAGGAACCAATCAAACTCTAGTAGCAAATAGGTATTTCATAAGAAGGCTATGTTTCTGTTATATCGAGCTGTCAATTTTTTTTAGCCCGGAGACATTCTTCTGACCCTGTAGTTAACTACAGCTTATTACCCAATGCAACTGGGCCATGAGTTTCCAGGATTCCAAGAAGTGTTTCAATTCAAGAAATATCTTAGGATATGGACGTTTCCAGGCTTGTCAAACCATCATGCCTCAGGGCCAAGAGATAATGTTTCAGAAAAGACCCATGCTGCCAAGTGTGTCATCTCGAGTGTTTTGCAGTGAAGACCCTGTCAAGATTAACATCCCTTCCATTCACAGAGATTTGGATCTATATTTTGTCTTTAAGCTGATGAAAACTGCATCCAAAGGTGAAAACTAAATTTGAACTCAGTTCCACAGACACTTCTGAGGATTGTAGGGTCATAGCTGGGATAATAGGCAAGGAGAAAAAAACAGAGGCACCAGAAACCCATGTTTTGACTACTAGACCATATGACCCACAATCTGGCCATTTGCCCAGAGGACATAGGCAGCACTGTTTTTTTAAACTATTTATTCTATTTATCTTTAAATAAAATTACCAATCCTCATTCAGCTCTCAGAATAGGAAGACTCTGAAATCAAGAGATTTTAGCACATCTGTACCCAGAATAGACCCATATACTAGAAGAACTCTGAGACCAAATAATGATATCTTAAAGGATAAAAGATTGGGCTAAGGTTAAACCCTATTCATTGAGCTAATCCCAGAGTGCCAATTCTGGGAAGTCACTGGTGTGTGCTTCAAAGGAAGGCTCACCTCACAGAGGAAATAGGGATTACATAAGATTTCTTGTCCCTAGAGGTCATAAAGGCCAAAAATGTAAAAGAGCTTAAAATTGTTTAAATAAAAAGTGGATGATAGAACTCTAATAAGCTGTCAAGAGAAGCAAGGTCTGCTGTGGGCAGGGATAGCCTAGTCTTTTAAGGTAAGTCAGGAAAGGGTACTGGGCCCTCCCTGCTTAAGCTGGTATCTATATTAGGCAGAAAATACTGATATGGATGGAATAAATGTGTCAAGTCTTTGAGCTCAAGAGTCATAGGCCGGGAAGCGGCTGTGGCTCAATCAGTAGGGCTCCCGTTTACCATATGGGAGGCCCCGGGTTCGGTTCCCGGGGCCTCCTGGTGAAGGCAAGCCCGCCCGCACGGCATGGTTAACTGACCCAGCGAGCACAAGCAGCAAGGGGGGGATAAATGAATGAATAAATAAAATCTTTAAAAAAAAAAAAAAAAAAAAGAGTCATAGGCCCCAGCCATGGGTTGATGTATCACCTGAGTACCTCTTCAGCAAAGATTCCAAAAAGACCTCAGCCATGAAGGTGGCAAATGGCAGGTTGAGCTTGTCCTCTGACCATCTGCCTGGCAGATTGGAGAGGTCATTCAGAGCATCTTCTTGGAGACAATACACTGGATCTCCTTCACTACTTCTGCCCCACAATGATGCCACGCTGGTCAGTTGATGAGTATTCAGGGGAATCCTAAATGAAGATTTCTAAAGAAGGGGGCAGGCAGGTAAACACACCAGATGGAGAGTAATGACATGAATTGTTCCCAGGGAGGGGACTGAGTCAAAACTTGGATCTTAGGAGACCCCTTTCCCCATGCAATTCTTGCCCATTCTGGAATGTCAGAAAGAGTCAAGTAGGATGTTTCAGAAAAGAACAGAGCAGTGGGGAGAACACTGGCCTCAGCGGATCTGGGTCTGAGTCTTTGGTCTACCCGCAAACTCTCTGGGAGCCTGAAGCCTTGAAACAGGATGCCACACCTGCAAATTAGGTTAGAACTGCCTTATCTCCCAGGTTTGCCATAAAGATCAATAAAAATTATATGGAGGAGTAAAAAGTCTTTGAATGCTGTAATACCCTTGGTCAGAACACAAGGGATTTTAATTTTCAGAAGTAAGGGGAACACAGGTGATGGGGAAGTTGGGGAAATGTCTAACCCCTCTACCTTAACCCCAAACTATACACAACATTCTGATGATGCTGTCTTGCTAAGGTGACCAACTGTCCCAGTTTACCCCGAACTTCCCCCATCTGAGCACTGAAAGTCCCAAACCTGGGTAATCCCTCATTCCCAGTCAACTCAAGACAGTTAGTCACCTACGCATGCTCCTCTTCATAAACGAAACCCTCTGTGACCATTCAACTTGTCATCTCACTCAGGGGGAAAAGTTACAACAACTATTTCCCTATAATATAATGCTAATGAATGTACTTAGCATTTTTATACTTTTATGATCTTTTACTGATTGGCTGGAAATAGGTCGTCCTTTTAGAAGAAGAAAAAAAAATAAACATGGTTTTCCATAGATGACAACCAAACTGAAGTTCTTTCTGTCTTATCATTCTTGACATCATAACCACACGTTCTGAGTACTTTCACATCTATCCAACCATCCATCCATTTATTTGTCCAATAAACTTTTTGGAGTTGTGAGGAATTCAATCCCTGTCTTACAGAAATTCATTGGGTTATTGAATCCCCAAGACATATTATTAGGAACATATCTGATCAAACATGAAAGTGTGACAGAAATCAAAAGGGCTGTAAGAATTAGAAACACCACATGTAATCCCCTCTGTCTGAAACTCTAAATTGGCTGCTCCTCTCTTCTTGGAAGCCGAACACAAACCTCAACCCCAGATTGATTTAGGTGCCTCTCTTCACTGACTCATTCAGTAAATATCAATTGAGTTCCTGCTATATACATCATTGACAAGGATAAAATAGAGAAAAAAGCAGGCCCAGACACTCCCCTCATAGAATTCATAATCTAGAAACCAATAAATGGAATTACAGGCTATAGATGAAACAAGAATGGAGAGGAGGTGCAGGGCAGGGGACAGCAGAGGGGGGTGGGGCAAGGTGGTCACAGAAGGCCTCTCCAAACAGGAGGAGGCCTTAAACATGAAAACAAGATAGTAAGGAAGGGCCATTCAGGGTGGAAAGAACCCTTGAGTAAAAAAGCCCTGAAAAAGGAAGAGAGCTTGGTATATTCAAGAAAAAGAAAGGAGGTCAGTATGGCTAGAATCTAGTGATCAAGAGGAAGTTTGTGGTAGCTTCCTGAGTGCTAGGTGCTGATCCAGATGTCCATCATCATGTGAACCTCACAGCAACCTGACAAGGTAGGGGTGATTATTTTCTCCTGTTTCAGTTAACACTTGCTGCATAACAAACCACCCCCAAAACTTAGTGGATCAAACAGCAACCACTTCTTTTTCTCATGATGATGTGTGTAGGCAATTTGGGCTGGACTTAGCCAGGACATCTCATCCCTGCTCCACATAGTGTTGAGTGAACTCAGTTCTGTGTTTGGGGCTTTGACTAGGATGGCTGGGATCTCTCTCATCCTAGCCCAGCTTTGTCACATGACGGCAACATTCTGTGAGTGAGAAACAGAAGCTACAAAGATACCGAGGCTGAGAATCCACACACCCTCTCTCTGCTACCATATGCTGTTGGTAGAAGCAAGTCTCAAGGCCAAGCCGGTTTCAATGGGGTGGGGAAATACACTCCACTTCTTAATAGGAGGAGCTGCACAAAAAGTTTTTTGGAGGTCATCTGTAATCTATCACATCCCAACTTACAAAGGGAGAAATTGAGGCAAAGAGAAGCTACATAAACATGGCACAGTCACACAATTAACAAGGAGTGAAGCAGCATTCAAATCCAGGGAGTTTGTAAACAGAAGGTGCTGTGGCTAGAGTAGACTGTGGCATCAGAAAGCCTGAATTCCATTCCAGCTCTGTCACGGACTGGCAATATGACCTGGGGACAGACCACACTATGTTTGGCCCAGTTGTTCACCCAGACAAAAGCTTCAGTAAAAAAGGAAGATACTAGAATGTAAGGAGAACCAGAATTCATGCCTGCCCTGTCTGAAAATAAGTCCTCTGAGCTTGTCACCCAGCCAGAACTTGGCATTCTGGACAGAAAGCCCCCGGGAGAAATCAATCACAAAGGAGTGAACCCTCCCAGGTAACCAGAGAACAGGCCCCCAGGGGGCCCACAGATAAAGAAGGTAGGGGCTGTGAGCTGTAGCGATGCCCTGCACAGGCAGGCCTTTGGAGGGCATGCCAAGGAGTTCTGCTCAACTTGCACAACTTCAGGACCTGCACAATAAAGACTCAGGCATTTTCAGGCATGAGGTGAGACAGAGAACCTTTTTGTTCAAAGGTGTTCTGGTGTCACCTAGCATCGGTGAAAGACTTGCTGCCCCCGAGGGTTCTCTGTGAAAACAGGATTGGGGTTCAGGGGGCAGGAAAGAACCAGAAATCGAGAGGCCAGATTTCATGTCCAGCTCTGCCAGAGGTTTCCTGTGTGACTCTGGGCAAATTCTTTCACAGATTGAACCTGTTTCCCCAAACTCTAAAGGCTGGAACCAAACCAGTTCTAATAGTCTGTGATTCCAGAAGCTATTTGGGAAGCTGGTTGCAATATAGGAATGATCTCTGGTGTATATAGAATCTTACAATTGCCTAGTTGTGCAGTTGCTTAATTCTTTATCTGTGCCCCCATACCTATGCACGCGCACACACACACACACACACACACAGTGGAAGATCCCATGAGAGAGGGACCCTGCATTCTTGTTCCCTGATACATTCCCAGGGCTTGGCACATGACAGTGTTCAACTACATTGTGCCTATTGCTGTTGAAGGAAATCATGGGTGGGCACTGGTCTTGGGGGGAATGTGTGAGGGCAGAAGGGCAGCAACCCTCACAGAACCCCTTAACCATTTTTTTTTTGGCAGTACCAGGGACTGAACCCATAACCTTGTACATGGGATACAGGCACTCAACCACTGAGCTACATCCACTTCCTCCCCTGAGCCTTTTTGAAGCCTTAGATTGCCTTTTTTTGGATCATTAAATATTAAGGAGCTGCAAATACCTAATGAGGGGCCAGTCCAGCCACTAACTTCAACTGAGGGGTAAGTTCTAGGACATCTCTTACGTCACCTGAGCTGTTGGCTCACTGCAGGTGCTAAGGTGAGCTAAGGAGGTGAGGAGAGGTGCTTTAATCTCCTATCATCTCCTTCAACACCTCCAACCCCCACCCAAATAACAAGGTTACTTGCTATATAAATAAAGCTTCAAGACAAGTCTCCAGTACTCCCTTCCAAGCATATTATGACCCCAAGCCCTTGCTCTATCAACCCTGAGTCTGCCCCTGCCTCTCCCCTGACCTTTAGTCGGTCTGTGAGAGAAATGTAAGCCCCAGGCATCTCAGGGGCCGAGACTACCTGGGATATGGCAGTGTCCACAGAGCCTACCCAGCAAGGGAGACTCTCTGGCCAGACATTGGACTGAATTTCTGAGGAAAAATATTTTCTTCAGCATCAGGAGCCATTCTTACCCCAGGTAACCTAGGTTCCCACAAGATGAGGTGTAAGCTATTCCTGCACACACAACATGTCACCATTTCATGTAGATGCTGAAATTCCAGTGAGAGATAAGTGGACATACCCAGGGTCCCCCAGCAGTCTAGAGGAAAGCTGGGACTGGAATTAGGGTCTCCTGACACCCTTCTAGGAGGGCTTTCCAGCCATTTCATCAGCCAGAGACTAACTGGGTGACCCCTTCCAGGAGTTGAACCCAAAAATACAAAATGATAAAATATCAGGCCACGTGGAAAGTGAGTCAAAGTAGATGTTTGACTAAGGAATCCTTCCAGAACTCATATCACCTTGTTTGCAGAAGGGCAGCCTGGAGGTGGAGGATGGGGCTCTACCAGTAAGGGGCACATCTCAGAGGTCTCTTCTCCCCTCTGCAAAGGGGGAAATGAATTCTGAAGCCCCACCAGCTATTGCTTCTCTGTCTTTAATCCTGCCTTTAAAACAGCCCACCCTTTTCCCACAAAAAAATAGACATATATATTTATAAACATCTGTCCCTTTAATTGGATGCAAGTGACAAATGTGTGAAGAGAAGCACACATTTGCTTTCCTCATTTTTAACAAACGGAGATGTTGGACAGGGAAGGTTCCTTTCAAAGAAGAGAGTAAAAGTATCCTGGGCAACTTAATATTTGCTAGGCATCTGGCCAAGCCCACATCTTTTTAGGGGAACACTGGCCCAGAGAGGGAACATGAACTTTGCCCAAGTTTGCCTCGGCCACCACAGCTATCTATAATCTAGCTCCAGGCACTTGGAGGAGAATAATGGAGGAGGTCTGCACCATGTTGAGAATGGAACATCTAGGGTGCCACTCAGTAAGTGTTTCTACCAAATCAGCCCATTTGTGCCTTCCCAAGCAGGGTCCCCTCTCACCTTCCTGGTCCCATCACCAATCAATTGGCTTAGGTTGATGACAGGACATCATTCAGACCATAGTCTTAATGGATATCATGACCTAATGTGTGACCCGTCTTGCTAATGCATCTATGTTATCAGCAGTTTGAGGCACTTCATCCTAAAGGAGAAGCAGGCATGGGAGTTCTTTGGGTAGAGTGGTGGACAGGGTGGGGAGATAGATACCTTTGGTCAGAAGACTCTTCTTTGCAAAACCCTTGGTTCACCCCATGGAAGTTTCTGCCTACATATCAGGCTGTTCCTGCTCCAACAGAACAAACATAAAATATACCTTCTTTTCTTGTTCTCTACAAATGCTAATATGTTCTTCCATTTGCTTTCCTTGCCCCATTTAACAGATGGGCAAAATGAGGCTTAACTCCTTTCCCAAAGTCCACAAGCAAGTACGTGGCCGAGAGCCAAGATTCAACCCCCACTTGCCCAAGTTCCTGGCCCAAAGTATTCACCACTAGGCTACACTCCTTTCCCCAGTACAGTGAAATGAGCCCTGGATTTGAAATCAGGAGTCCTGGGTTCCCAGATCTGTGCATTTCTTATTGTGAGAATTTCCATCCTCTCTCCTGCTTCCTTATCCGTGAAATGAGGTAGTTGGCCTGGAGAACTTCTAAGGGCTCCAAATATTTCCAAATTCAAGATTCTGATCTGTGAAATCACGCATTCAGTTTGCTCCTAAATGCCCTTGAAGCCTTCGCTCACACTCCCAATAAGAAGTCTTTTTTTTGAGTAGATGTGTTAAAAGCCAGACTGTTCCAGCTCTTGAAAAGGATAATTAAAGCCACTAGTAAGTCAATTGAAAACCTGCTGACTGGCTAAGCATTAGCAAATCACAAATATAGATTGAGGAGGGAGGGGATGTAGGGAGGGGAGACAGGTGGTAGAGAAGGAATCTGAAGAATATTAAGCTAACTCTGAAAGGAAATAAGCAAAAAGTCATCTGCTCTAGTTATACTCCCAGCTTCTGAACAGGTGTTCACTGGGCCCCCACCACCTGACCCTAACCTATCTCTCCAGGACCAGAGCCCATGCCTTGTATGCACCTTTCTGGAACCAAAACAAACTACTTGCCATTCTGAACACGTTTTCTAACCTCCATGCCTTTGTTCAAGCCATTTCTTCTGCCTAGAATATCTGCTCAAAGCCCAAATGTTAAATTCAGATCTCTAAAGACCACTTCCTTCATAAACCTATCCCTCATCACTGAGCTCCCAAAGATCTTTGCACATCACTTGTGGAACTCAATAAGGCTCTCTTCCAAGAAAATCTGCAGTTTTTCCAGGACTGATGGCTATGCCTTCCAAGGCTGCAGCCACTTTCTGGGATCTGCTCTAGCTCTTGCACTGCCTCCTTCCATGAGGCCACCCCAGCAAGGCTAGGACTTGGCCCACAAGGAAGGCCAACCGCTCTTGTGCTCCCTTTTCTCTCCTCTGCTCTGGGGCATCAGGCTCAGTTTTAAGTAAATTATTTTTGTTCCCATTTTGCTAATGTTCTTGTGATTCTAGTCTCGAAGCAGAGGAGGAAAGGAATGGAAAGGCGGGGACCTGCAGAGCAGAGAAGATATGATTGTCCATGTGGGATGCAGAAATTCCTTAGTTCTGTGCCCGTGAGGCCACCACAAGACCATCAAAATTCCCATTGGTTTTTGTGTCCCCATTTTACAAGTAAGCAAACTGAGGTTCAAAAAATCTTAAATAGCTTGACCAAGGATACGCTGTTAATAAGGGGCAGAGCCAATATTCCAAACCTAAATCAGACTCCCAGCCCACCATAATTAACAGCCAGGGGCAGCTTGGCCTTTGGGAAGCAGCAGAACTGTGCATCACCAACTTTCTAGTCCAGACCTGTCTCTTGATGGCTCCAGGTATCAGGCTGTACCTCTAGCTAAACTTCCCAGCCTCCTTCGCTCCCCAGCTTCTCCATATGCACAACTTTCAAACAATGACACAGAGCATGGGAGGAGAGGCACCCTGGAAGACATGTTGACATTGGCACAGCTCTAATTACAGCTCCGACAGCCAGAGCTGCACCTCACAGATAAACCAAAGCAGAAGCAGGGTAATTTCCTCCCTGCCGGCTCCCTCCATAGGCTTGCTGGCATCAGCATGTACCAAGGGCCCTGCCTAAACCTCTGATGCGGGAGGAATGCACCGAGCCCTGACTCTCTTCTTATTTTTAATTAGAAGTTCCCTTTAAAACCACTACAGCAATGAGGCACACACCAGGCAGCATACTTCAGCACAATTAGCACACACCTCAGGTGGCTAAAATGGCCCCGAGATGGCCCCAGCTCGCTCAGAGCCAACATAATTGCACCAAAACGTACATCTTACCAGGAGGCTCCCATTTTAAGTGGAAAGAAACAATTAGTCACAAATCTATTGGGCAGTTAGAGCTGTAGGAAATTATTCAGTATATATAATTTAAAAGCTTGCCAGGCGTTGGGATATATGGAAGTCGTTTCTTGCCTACGGCTCCGTACATCCATAAGCAAATCTCCACCCACCCTTTCCCCGTGCAACTAATGCTCTGTATGCCTGTGTGCAAACACCTAGTGCATACAGTAGACTTACAGTAATTATATGTCTGCATCACTGAGACATGAGCATTCCATTCCTGGAATGTGGGAAATCATTAGTGGGGCAAAACAGTTCTGGAACCCCCCATCTACTTCACTGACTCTGAATCCCCAAGCCACTAATTAAAACTTGCCCCGAAGATAGTTCCTGGCCGAATCATTCTGGTGATTCTGAGGAGTAAATAAAAAGAGCAAATTAGATGAACTCTGTGAACACCAGGAGAGCTGCAGAAAGCCACCCCGAGGCTCCCTGGCCTCTATTTTTGAAGCCACACTCTGCAATTCCCCATGCAGAAACAGTTCCGTCTGCATTGCATCCTCTCTCCCCACTGCTAACTGTAGAACCATAGCACCTCTGCAGGCCAGCAGTGCTGCTATAATTACTATTCAACTGGCATTTCCACTGCGCACTCAGAGCCTGTTCTTTCAACCTTTTCAAATCCAATTCAGACCAAAGTCGCCTCTGCCCTTGCATTTCGGTTCAGGCAGCAGTGATTATTAAGGACCGTAGATTATAGTTTGTTAGCATTTATTAAACAGCGAAGGACCCCTGCACGATAGCGGTTGTCACAAGGTCCCTGACTCCCAAACTAAAAGTAACAAACCAGCAGTACACGAGTCCTAGGGCAGGAAGAAGGCCGTTTCTGGGAGAATTGTTATTTATTTTTCATAAGAGGCTATGGATGGAGTGGGGGGGGTGGAGTTGAGGAAAGGGGCAATCAGACTGAGGGGATGCATCCATGATTCGATCACTCACATTGAAACTTCCACAGTTGCCTTTTGGGCTTCGTTATTCAGGAAGCTAAAGGAAGTGGTCACGTGTAAGCAGCACTGGAATGTGATTCAGAAGACCTCTATCCAAATCCTGGACTAACCCACTGTGTGGCCTTGTGCAAACTACTTCCCTTCTCGAGACTCAGCCCCTTATTTGACATCACTGGTATTTAAGCCTTGTTCCTCAGAGCTGCTGGGGAGATGGAAGCAGGGTGGAGAGGTCTCCCTTGCCCACAGCAGCTTCCATCCTACCTGCTTCACATACCAGGCTTGCTTCTAAGATTTTGTTTTTTAAAAAATTGTTTTTAATCTAGAATGCAAGTTTGAAATCAACAGATTTTCTCTAAAATCCTTTAAAGCTCTAGGGTCTATGAAGTAGCAGGAACTCCACAGTGCTAGTAGAGAAGCATCTGTATGAATATATTTTGAGTGGCCAGAGAGATACGAGAGGGAGACAGAAGACAGAAAGTGGATTAACATGGTTTCCCAGCAGAGCAGAGGAAACACCCAGAGATGATACTAATGACCTAGAGACATAAGCAGAGTACACAAGCGACCTGAAAACTATGACTTTATGGAGACAAGTAGACCTTTTTAATAACTGATATAGCTCAGCAGTACTCTATGGCATATTTCCTGGGCCTGTAGAAGGTCCCCTGGTCCAGGCTGATAAGTCCAGACTGATAAGGCTTTCTGCCCCTTCTCTTGAATGGACGCACAAACTTTGATAATAAGGAAGGTATCAGCATCTTTGGTGAAAATCTTCTAAAGGCAAATTCTGAAACCTGAAATAAATCTCCTCAAATCTTCAAAGATGAGACCAAATGACCAGTTAGTGAAAACCTGGCAAACCCAAGGATGGTAGACAACGTTGTCTTTTGAGACATTAAAAAAAATCAGCCCATCTTGCAGTTAAACATAATAGAATGACATAGGTATTTATCTCCACTTTTTCCTCAAATCCCACTAGAATATGAATTAGAGGAGTAAAAAGGCATAAACCCTCAAGAACAAAGAGAAAGGGAGAGAAAGAGAAGCAGAAGAGAGATCAACAAAACTTGGAAAATGGAAAAAAGATGAAGTAGAGGTAACTGGCTTTGATTTCAGCTTTCTTCTCTCTCCTGAAGGCCTGTGGGATGGGAAGCCAACACCTATGTAAGCAATGCAGGCCAGCTGACCTCAGAAAGGCTCAGGAATTAGAGGCACCAGGTAACTCTGAAAATGGGGGCGGGAGATAGAACTAAAGACCAGGAGGTTTAAAATCTGAGTAAGGATTATTTAAATAGCCAGCTCTCCTCTCCCAACCAAGCAAGCAGGGGACTGTCCCTCCCCAGATCATGTTGGAGGTTTCCAAAGGCTCTGGACAAGAGAATATCAGCAGAACAGAGACTAAAAGTGAACAAAAGGTGAGACCCTCAACCCCTTTCCCCACTTGGCTCCTAGAATGCTGGCTCTCCAAATGCCGTCCTCCAAGCCCCTCCCAAGCAGAGATTGGAGGGTTCTGTTTGGGGGGAAACTGACTAGCCTAAGGGAAAAGAAATTCAGGTGTTGAAGTTAGAGCCAGGGGAAGAGGGCAGGCAGCTCATCCTTTAGAAAGCCCATTGTGCTTAAGGCCTCCCTCTTTCCTCTGCCTAGAAAGTCAGTTCAACATCCTTTTACAGTCTTTGGAATTCTATCCACACTTTTCACTCCCACTCAAGAAAGTCACTGGAATACAGGTGAATGGAGTTGTTAAAGATATAGCCTGGAATCTACTCTAATTTATAGGTAAAAAAGGAATTGAGTACCATACCTTATTATGGTGGTGTTTTAGTTTCCTAGACTTCCGAAAGCAGATACCAATGATATGGGTTGGCTTTTAAAAATGGTAATTCATTAGCTTTCAAGCTTACAGTTTTGTGGCAATGAAGATGTCCAAATCAAGGCATCATCAAGACGATGCTTTCTTCCTGAAGACCAGCTGTCAGTGATCCTAGACTCCTCTGCCACAGGTCAAAGCACCTTGGCAAGAGAATATCAGCAGAACAGAGACTAAAAGTGAACAAAAGGTGAGACCCTCAACCCCTTTTGTTGTAAAGGGATCTTTACCTTCTCTTCCGGGTTTCATTGATTTCAACTTCTTGCTTCTGTGACTTTTTTTTCTCTGTATATATATTCTTCCTGTTTTAAAGGACTCCAGTAAGAGGAATAAGATCTATCCTGAATGAGGTAGATCACACCTTAAATGAAGTAACCTCTTCGAAAGATTCTACTTACAATAGGTTTACACCCACAGGAATGAGGAATGGATTAACTTTGAGAACGTGCTTTTCTGGGGGCATATACAGTTTCAACCCACTTCGGGTGGGTTTTGTTGACTGGAGGTTTGCAAGCAAGCATGAGGGCAACATGGCTGAGTAAGCACACAGTGTCTTTGTTATTATTAAAGGTTTGTGATTTAAAAAAAAAAAAAAAAAGGATGCAAAAGTTGGCTTCTCTAAGAGTAAGGACAAGGATGAGTAAAGAGAATTTTATGAGGTTCTGCCCAGTGATATATAAGGTAGACCTTCTTCTAATCACCCTGCCCAATCTCCAAACATCACTTTTATGGACTCATTATAGAGCTGTATCTACTTGGGAGATGGCATCAAACTTCCAAGTCCTACTTCAAGGAGGCATTCAGAGAGAACACATCTGGATTACCCAGTTATTTGTCTGCCACCCACCAGTGAGTCTTGATTGAGAATTGTAAAGTAGCCCAAAACACCCCACCCCCAAGACAAACTACCTACGAATCAGCACCAAGGAAATGTCAGTTTCTCTTCATGAGAAGTCTTTCTGTTCTTTATGTCCTTCTCTAAGGAGAAAAGCCTAACCTCCCCTTAAACTTTAAATTAAGAATGTGCAAATAATTCCTGCATTGATACCCTAAATGAAACCCCTTTTGATCCTGTGTCTCTTAGAGATTGCTGTAGGAAAGACCGCTCCTTAGAAGGAGCACAGCAACATCTCTGAGCTTTTTGGGGAAAGGAGATGTGTTGGAGGAGAATGCCTATTTGGATGACAAGAAGTTGCAGGAAGATGTCTTGTCATACCCTGAGAGCCCATAAATCTTTGGGGTTAAGAAAGATCATGAGTGGCCACACTCATACAATTCTTCAACCTTTGCAGTACTCTAGGCATTACACTGATGCTCTACATACAATTCTTCATTTAATCTTTGTGACAACAATAAAAGTAGTATATCTTTATTTTTTCTGAATAAAAACTTTTTTATTTTAATTTTTACCTCGACACTTAAACTTTTGTTGAAACAATATTCAATGCACAAACCAAAAAAAAAAAAAAAAAAATCCAAAGAATACACAAAGGGATACAGTAAAAAGAAAGTCTCCCTTCCATCAGGACCTCCCACCCCTTCCAGCCCCCAGTCACTCTGTGAAACATCAAAACTGATTTCATGTGCATGTTCTTCTGCAACTGTTCTATGAACATGGAATAATTTCTTTTGTGTGATAACATTTATATTACAAAATTTTTCCATTTTAACCATTTTTAAGTGTACAATTTAGTAGCATTCATTACATTTACAATATTGTGCTACCATCATCACTATCCATTATCCAAACTTTTTCATCATCCAAAACAGAAACTCTGTACCCATGAAGCAGTAACAACTTTATATTCTTCATTTTATAAAGGAAACTAAGGCTCAGAGATATTACGTGGTTTACTGATGGAGACACAGCTAGTACGAGGCAGAGATAGAGTTTAACTAGTCTCTCCAGTTCCAAAGCTTCTGTTCCTAATCACCAAATTCTAAATTGTTCCAGCTCATTCTTAAGCTGTTTATCTCCATGTGATTTGCCTGCTTAGAAAGTTTCAATAGCACCCTACTGTCCACAGCAGTGTTTCTCAACCCCTATTATGTCAGCCAAATTCAATAACTCACTGTTGCCCAGAAAGTCACTTATACTTCCTACCTCCATGCTTTTAAGTATACCATTCCCTTAAACTGGAAAGCTTTCTACTATTTAGGTATATATTTAAAAGACAAGCCAAGGTACCTCTGAAGGCTTCTCTGAGCACTCCAGTCCCCAGAGATGTGTCCACAAAGATTTTCTGTCCTCTGAGCTCCTAAAACCCTCACTGAGTTTCACTCATTCTGCCTTTATAGTATGACACCTTGCAAGCTGCCATTTTATGTATTGTATTGGTCAAGGTCCAAACAAGAAACACCTTCAAATTAGAATAATTTGAAGAGCCTTTACTAAAGAGACTATTTACAGTGATGTGAGAAGATTATAAGGAAAACACAAAGGCTAGTGTAAACCCCAAGTATGGTAACAGAGGCTCCTGTCACCACTTGTAGGCCTAAAGGGTGATGGATGGGAACAATTTTGCTTAGTGCAACCCAATACAATGAAGGCTTCTGAGAGAGGACTGTCTTTTAGGAGCTGAGGCATTCAGTTGAAGAACGAAATAACCCCATATAGTTCCTTGCCTTTCTCTCTTTCCTTCCTGCCTCCCTCTCATCTCTTTCCAAAGATCCCCATTGGCAGAACTCAACCAGAAGCTGAAGTGCAAACTCAATACTATAGATCAGTGATTCTCAGATCTTAACATGCACCAGAATCACCTGGTTTGACTCCATCCATACAAAATATAAATACAAATAAATTAGAGAGATGGAAACAGAATGTCAGCTATGTTACAGCAGGGGAAGGATAGATAGATTGAGAGCTGATTATTAAGGGTTAGAGTTTTATTGTTTGTTTTTTCTTTATATTATTATTATTATGGAGTAATGAAAATGCTCTAATATTGATTGATGTGATGAATGCACAACTCGGTGATTATACCAAATACCATTGATTGTACACTTTGGATAGACTTTATGCTTTATGAATATGTATCAATAAAATGGATTTTTAAAAAAAGAATCGAGGATTGTGGAAAGATGGCATCAGACTAACAGGCAGAGCTCAATACTCTCACAAACACAACAGAGAAAGAACCAAAAGCTGTCCAGGGACCTGCTTTAGGGGCCAGCAGACCAGGACATTGCTAAACAATTCCCAGAAGGGTGAGGGACAGAAAGACAAAGAAGCCAAAACAAATAAGATGAGTCACCAACCCGTAGCAGCCAGGAAGGGCTCCCTTTGCCCATCCCCAAGAAATTAAGCATGTGTAAAACCCCTGGCTCACTGAAGCTAACTAAAAGGGGAACAGACATCTTCTTCCATGTCAGCTGTTACAAGGTAAAAGGGAGGGGGAGTCAGAGGCCTTTTCTTCAGTGAATCCAGCCAGCAGAGCCCTCTTTGAATCTCTGCTCTGGAAATTCAACACAGGAACAGAAGAAAGCCAAGACTAAGGCACCTCCATAGAAAGGTGCGTTGACCAGCACCATCTGCTGACCAGTCTGGAAATTACATAGACAAAAACTGTTCTAGGTTCTCTATATATCCTAACCACTGGAAGAAAATCTGCTCCCTATTAGTGAGTCCCTGGCCTGATTCTTATAACTTAAGCTGGGCAATTTTTAAAACTTAGAATAAGTTGAACCAAATATCAAAGAAGAGCTGTGGAAAAAAAAAACCAATATGGACAACCAGCAAGATAGCGGCAGAGAAAGGTGCTCCTAGAATCAGCTTCTGCTATGGGGCAGTTAGTAATTACCCAGACCTAACTAAAGGACTTGTTTAGGGGTTCCAGGAGACCAGAAGTGCATCCTGCAGCATCCTTGGAAGAGTGAAAGGAGGAGACTGCCCATCTGCAGAGACGATTCGTAAGTAGAGCACTCCACACCATGAAAGCCAGTGCCCATCCTTCACTGGAGGCATAAGCCGCCTCAGGAGCTATTCTGTGGCTGGAATTAGAAGCTCCACTTCCCAAAAATGGGGGTTGGGGGGAGAGACAGTTGGGCACCAACATCAGCTACTGATTAGGAAATTCAGCAGGCTAAAGTATAGTCCTAAGAACAGCTTAAGTTTGAGCCTGTCCAAGTCAGAAAGAGGCCAGTAGCTTCCATCTTAACTCCACGCCTGACACAAGGAGAAGCAGGGCTGACTGCAAATCACAGTGCTTGCAGGGACCGGCTTCTTTCCATAGATCAAATTGCAGCTCTAGCCTAAGCCCCAGGCTCACCTCAGACAGGAAGGAAGCTGGGGAGAGCTGTGCCAGCCTCTCTGGGAAATTACAGGCCATGCCACAGAAACCAGTGATCATCCTACTTTGGCAGTGCAAGTCACCCCAGGAGCTATTCTGTGGCAGGAATTGGAAGCTCCATTTCCCAAAAACAGGGAGGAAGAGATGGTTAGCCACCGATTTCAGCTACTGATTAGTCAGTATGGCTGGCTAAAATATAACCCTAAGAACAGCTGAATATTGAACCTGTCCAAGTCAGAAGGAGTCTGGTAGCCGCCATTTTTACTCCATCCCCAGCATGAGGGGAAGCTGGGCTGACTGAAAATCATGGTGATGGTAAAGACTGATTTCTTTCACCAAGATTGGCCTGCAGCCCTAGCCTAGGCTTCAGTCCCACCTCAAGCACGGAGGAAGCTGGCAGGCCCTGCACCAACCTATCCAGGTAACTGCAGGTACATTTAGCTGGCACAGACTGCATAATCGGAAGTCTGCTGGGGCAACTGTGGTCATCTTGAACCTGCACTGCATAGATTGCTGCCCACACCTGCAGCTCCATCCCTGCCCCAGGCAGGGGAAAAAAGAGGCATGAAGCTTCATCAGTCTCTATGGGCAAGTACAGTCTAGGCCTGCATGACTTGGATTATTCCACACAGCTGTGGCTCTGTCGTTACCCCTGGCATAGGAGAAAGTTGGGAGAAGCTGCACTGGTCCTTGGGGCACTGAAGGCAGCTTGAATCTTCACAGCTTACAGCACCAACTACATTCTTGGTTCCTACTACACAACCAGCAAGAGAGAAAGGGCAGGAAGCCCTAAACTAAAGAGAAAACTGCACCCAGAATAAATACTCTAGTAAGCCAGATGCCAAGACACCAACAAAAAATTACAATCCACACCAAGAAACAGGAAGATATGGCCCAGTTAATGGAACAAGATAAGCCTCCAGATGACATTAAGGAGTTGAGACAACTAATCATAAATGTTCAAACAATTCTCCTTAACAAATTCAATGAGATGGCTAAAGAAATTAAGGATATTAAGACACTGATTTGAATTGAGGAAAGTGAGCAGTCTCTGAGAACCATTATTTGAAAGATAGGTTAACAAGGGAGAGAAAAAGAAGAGAAAGTTGCGAGCCATCACCCTTATGGACACAATCTATGGTAAAATGATAGAGTATAGTTGCATATTGAAGGATAGGACAGGTGGGTAGTGATATTACTGGGTTTGGCCGTGCAGTGGTGACAGGTGGGTAGATTAGGAAAGGCGGGTTAGAATACCCAGGATACTGTGGGGGAGATGGGAGAGGGACTAGGTGAACATGGGATTTGCGGGTATGATGTTGAAAGTGCAGGAGTGGAATGCTCTTATGGCAATATGACAAGGTAGTGTCACTGGTTTAGGGTGTAGTTTGGGGGGGCATTCAGAAGAGGTACATCTGGAGTAGGCTTCTGAGGAGTGTGTGAGTGCTCATCCTGTCACAATGTGATGTGTTGGGGAGTGGAGACCCACACGGTGAATGGCAAGGAGATGGACCCCCATCTTTGGGAAGACCGATTCACCCAGAAATATACAGATGGGTGTCTCTTAGGCGCAAGGGTGGATCCTAATAGGAGAGGATAATCAGCATCTCAAGACCTCGTGTTGCATGTAACTATGAATCTTGTCATCCAATAAATCAAGACGGGAGTGTCATGTGCCCCAAGGGGATGGGGAGGAAAGAACAGAAAAGATCAAACAGGGGGTATTTAGTGGTCATGGGAAATGTTTTTCATTACATTACAGTAATGGACACAGGACATGGTAAATATCATCAAAAATTATTAAACTGTACTGTCTAAATTGTAAACTACACTGTAAACCATTGACAATGTTTAGTAGCTATGCTTCACTATCTGTATAACAGTTATAACAATGCTACCATCCACAAAAAAAAAAAAAGAAAGGTTTTAATATAGGGTGAGGAGTTTGGTTATATGAGAGTCTCTTGTATTCTGTGTGTGACTTTGCTGTGACCTAAAACTTCTTTGAAAATTAAATGAAAATTTGGGAGACACTGGGGAATGAGAGGGGAAAGGTGCCACAGTACAGACTGGACACCCCGATAATGCAGTGATAAAAGGAAAAAAAAGTAATTAAAAAACTTTTTTGTTGTTTTTTCCCATTTTTTGAATGTCCCAATCTGTTAATTATATTTTGTTTTTAGCTTTTTTTTTTTTTTAGTTTCCATGTATTTTATCTCTTGCATTTCAGCTTATCATTATTATTTCATTATCCTATTAATTGTATTTGGTTATTATATGGGCTTCATCTTCAAGGAAGGTTTAGATCACAGAAGGGTTACAATGGGGCCTGCAGAGGATCACTGGTGGGGGGTGTCTGGGATGGGGGATTCATGGGAGGAAGTTCATCTGAATATACATGAAAGGTATATAAAATTGTTCAAATGATCAAGGGATGGGGCATGGTCACGGTGGATAGACAATCACTCAATAAATGAGGGAATACTGAATTCCCAGCCTGGATAGCTCTGCCACATTCTCCAAGAGAGCAGCAACAGTCCCCCGAGTGCAGGGGCAGTGTCTGGCAAAAGAGGATGGTCCACTGATGGGTTCTTGTTATTGATACTAGCCTTATGAGTTTTTGCTCTTGTAAATGAAACTTGGCCTACTGTTATGGCGTGCCTAAGGGTTGCCATCTGAGAGCCTCCTTGTTGTCATATGTGGCCTCTCTCTAAGCCAAACACAGCATATGAATGCATTACCTTCTCCCCAGTGTGGGACATAACTCCCAGGGATGAGCCTCCCTGGCAATGAGGGATTGATACCAAGTGCCAACTGGCAATACAACTGGAAAAAGACCTTGAATAAAAGGGGGGAAAGGTAAAGACAAATGAGTTCATGTGGCTAAGAGACTTCAAAGAGAGTTGGGAGGTCATCCCAGAGGTAACACTTACGCACACCTCAGTAGGATCTCATGGAACACCAAAGTGGAATCACCCCAAACAGAGGGGCTCCTGAGGGCTCTGGAGACACCCAAGTCCTATATAAGGGGGGATAGCTCCAGAGATTGATGCCTTATCGATGGGCTCTACTTTGGGATCTGTGCTCCTGAGAGTGACAGAGTTGGACTCAAATAAGTCCTCCCTGCACATGGTCCATCAGTCCCTTCTATTCAAACCTATATGTGAGGCTGGAGTTTGTAGGTGTACTTCCAGAGACTGGAGCCTCTGGCCTGCCCATGTGCCAGCTGTGCCTGGAATCTCAGTGGAACTGCAACTCCTACTCTACAGCTCAATGGACTCACCCAAGTCACCTGGTGAGGAGACAATGATGAACAACGGCCATCCCAGGGAATGGAGAGAGCCTGCAGCTGCAGGCAGGATAATCCCATCCACTGTATCCATGAGATATAAGCCCACTCTCCTTGGAGGTGGAGTGGACATCACCATCCCAGACTCCTCAGGATTGGGGGAAGAGCTATGGACTAGTATGAACTTAATGGTATTCTGTTGTAGACATATTGTGATGACAATTCTACTAAAATTGGTATACAGATTCGATGCAATCCCAATAAAAATTCCACCAGCATTTTTAAAATAAATGGAAAACATGATTATCAAATTTATTTGGAAGGGTAAGGGGTCCTGAATAGCCAGAAACATTCTTAAAAAGGAAAAGCAGAGTTGGAGGACTCATTTCTTGACTTTAAATCATATTACTAAGTTACAGTGGTAAAAACAGCATGGTTCTGGCATAAAGACAGACACATAGACTAATAGAACTGAATTGATGGTTCAGAAACAGACCCTCACATCTATGGCCAAGTGATTTTTCACTAGCCTGTCAAACCCACCCAGCTCAGGTAGAACAGTCCATTCAATAAATAGTGCTGAGAAAACTGGATATCCATAGCAAAAGAAGGAAAGTGGACCACTATCTTACACCTTATACAAAAATTAACTCAAAATGAATCAAAAACCTAAATATAAAAGCAAGAACCATAAAGCTTCTAGAAGAAAATGTAGGAAAATATCTTCAAGACCTAGTGGTGAGTGGTGGATTCTTAAAGGAGATAAGAGTGGACTGAGATCGACTACTGATATTGTATGTAGAAGTTTTAATTCGCTTTACTGTAAAAGTGTGGAAATGTACAGAGTTGATGGTAACATATTATAGTGAGTAACAGCTGGTTTATAAATGAGGATGTGGCTGAAAATGGTAGTCTAGGATGTAAATGCCAATTGACAGAAAATTAGAGAATAATCTAGGGACTGAATAACACAGTAAACCTAAAGGTAGAGGAGAATTGTGGTTGATGGTACAGATGCAAGAATGTCCTTTGTGAGCTAGAGCAGATGTACATCACTGTTGCAGGGTGGTGGGAATGTGGAGAGGCATGGGAAAAATACAACTGGAATGACCTATGGACTGTGGTTAACAGTAATAATGTAATATTCTTGCATTTATTTTTTGCCAAAGATGTACCGTGCTGATAATGACAGAGTATGGAAAATGTGTGCCAAATGTGTGCTATTGACCTGGTAATGATCAGAGATATTATCTCATAATCTGTAACAAATGTTCCACCACGGTGTGGTGTGTTGATAGAGGGGTGTTGTTTGGAAATTCTGCACATGTGCATGATTGTTTTGTAAGTTTACAATTTCTGTGAAAAAAATATATTTAAAAGATAATAATAGGGTAGGTTGGGGGGGAAATACACCAAATATAAGGTAAGGACTATAACCAGCAGTAAGAGTTTGACAATATTCTTTCATAACTTGTAACAAATGTCTTACGACAATGCAAGGTATCGGTGGAGGGTTGGTGTATGGGACCCTTGTATGATGTTATGAATGTTTGTTGTATAAGTTCACAACTTTTACTATACACTTATTGTTCATGTATGTTCATGTATAAATGATATAAAAATAATAATAATAGGGTGGGTTGGTGGAAAATACTTTGGTTTGTAGTAATAGTTTGAGGATGCTCTTCAATCATTAGTTAAAAACGTTTAACAACAATGCAAGGTATTTGTGTTAGGGTGAGGTATGAGAATGCTGTATGATGTTATGTATGTTTGTTTTGTAAGGTCACAACTATTGCTATACACTTATTGTTTATGTATGTTCATGTATGAGTGATATATTTCAATAAATTTTAAAAAATATATGCAAGACAGAGAAATTGGCCATCAGAGTAAATTCACCACATATTCATATGCCTAGATATCAGCAAAAAATTACAAGCCATACTAAGAAACAGGAAGAGATGGCCCAGCCAAAAGAACTAACCAAATATGCTGAAGAGATACAAGATTTAAGATAATTAATCAATGATAATCACACAACTCTTCTAAATCACTTCAAAGAATTTAAAGAAAATATGACTAAAGAAATAAAGAATATTAAGAAGACATTGGGTGAGCATAAAGAACAATTTGAAAGTCTGAAAAGAAAAGTAACAGAACTTATGGGAATGAAAGACGTGTTGGGTGAGGTTAAAAATACATTCGAGGGAGCCAGTGTAGCTCAAGTGGTTGAGTGCTGGTATACCACATACGACGTCCCAGGTTCAATCCCTGGGCCCAGTACCTACCAAAAAAAAAAAAAAAAAAAAAGTACATTAGAGGGAAGCAGATGTGGTCAAGTGATTGGGCTCCCATCGACCATATGGGAGGTCCCGGTTTCGATTCCCAGAGCCTCCTGGTGAAGGCAAACTGGTTCACACGGTGTGGAGAACTGACAGCCTGCACAGCACAGAAAGCTAGCACAGCAAGGTGATGCAACAAAGGGAGACAAGCAGACACAGAAAAATGAGCAATGAATGGGCACAATGAGCACAAGCAGCAAGGGGGGGGGGGGAGTAAATAAATAAATCTTTTTAAAAAATACATTAGAGGCACATGAGAGCAGATTTGAATTACTCAAAGACAGAATTAGTGATTTTGAAGACAGCACATCTGAACTGGAAAAGACAAGAAAACAAAAAGAGAAGAGAAAGGGAAAAATAGAACAGAGTCTCAGGGAATTGAATGACAACATAAAACGCACAAACATTTGCATTCTTGGTGTCCCAGAAGGAGAAGAGAATGGAAAAGGGGCAGAAAGAATATTTGAGGAAATAATGAGTAAAAACTTCTCAACCATTAGGAAAGACATAAATATCAATATCCAAGAAAGACAACACACCCCAAACAAAATAAATCCAAATAGACCCACCCTGAGACACCTACTATTCAGAATGATCAATATCAGAGATAAAGAGAGGATTCTGAAAGCAGCAAGAGAAAAGAAAAGCATACATATGAGGGAAACTCAGTAAGATTAGATGCTGCTCTCTCATCAGAAACTATGGAGGTGAGAAGAAAGTGGTATGATGTATTTAAAGTAGTGAAAGAGAAGAACTGCCAGCCAAGAATTCTGTATCTGGCAAAACTGTCCTTCAAAAATGAGTGTGAGTTCAAAGACTTAACAGACAAACAAAAACTGATAGAATATGTTACCAAAAGACTAGAATTACAAGAGATACTAAAGGGAGTGCTGCAGCCTGAAAGGAAAAAACAAGGGTGAGAGATTTGGAGAACAGTGTAGAAATGAAGATTTTTAGGAAGGGTAAACTAAAGGATAAGAAGACAGACATTAAAACAATATGACAACAGAGAGCTGAAGGAAAAAATGGATGAAGTAATGCTTTTATAGTAATAACATTGAATTTTAATGGCTTGAACTCCCAATCAAAAGCATAGATGGATAGAATGGATAAAAAAATATGAGTCATCAATATGTTGTCTACAAAAGGCCCACCTCAGACATAAGGACACAACCAGGTTAAAAGTGAAAGGATGGAAAAAGATTTTCCATGCAAAGAGTAACCAAAAAAGAGTTGGAGTGGCCTTACTAATATTGGACAAAATAGATTTTGTCCAATATTGAAAATAGTTTCAAATGCAAAACTGTTATAAAGAATGAAGAAGGTCATTATATATTATAAAAGAGACAATTCACCAAGAAGAAATAACTATACCAAATATTTATACATCTAACCTCAGTGCCCCAAGACACATGAGGCACATACTGGCAAAACCGAAGGGAGAAATAGATGTCTCTACAATAATAGTTGGAGACTTCAATACACCACTCTCCGTCCTGGATAAATCATCTAGAGAGAGGATAAATAAACAGAGAACTTGAGTAATATGATATGTAACTAGACCTAACAGATATCTATTGAGCATTGTACCCTAAAACAGCAGGATATACTTTCTTTTCAAGTGCTCCTGGATCCTTCTCCAAGATAGATCACATATTGGGTCATAGGTCTCAATAAATTTTAAAAGATTGAAATTATACAAAACACTTCCTCTGATCATAACAGAATGAAGGTGAAAATCAGTAATGGACAGAAAAAGGGGAAAATTCATAAATATATGGAGATTAAACAATACACTCATAAATAATCAGTGGGTCAAAGAAGAAATTGCAAAAGAATTCAGCAAATATCTTGAGATGAATGAAAATGAAAACACAACATATCAAAACCTATGGGACATCGCTACGGCAGTGCTTAGAGGGAAAGTTATAGCCCTCAATGCTTACATAAAAAAAGAAGAAAGAGCTAAATGAAGATCTAATGGCACTCCTGGAGGAACTAGAAAAAGAACAGCAAAATAATCCCAAACCAAGCCAAAGGAAATGAATAATAAAGATCAGAGCAGAAATAAATGTAATCGAGAACAAAAAAACAATAGAGAGAATCAACAAAACCAAAAATTGGTTTTCTGAGATCAACAAAATTGACAAACCATTAGCTAGACTGACAAAAAGAGAGAGAGAGAGAGAGAGAGAGAGAGAAGATGCAAATAAATAAAATAGGAAATGAGAGGGGAAACATTACCACTGACCCCACAGAAATAAGAGCGATCATAAGAGGATGCTACAAACAACTGTATGCCAAAAAAAAAAAAAAAAAAAAACCTAGACAATGTAGAGGAAATGGACAAATTCCTAGAAACACATGAACCACCTACACTGACATAGAAGAAATAGAAGGCCTCAACAAACCTATTGCAAGTGAAGAGATTGAAGCAGTCATCAATTCCTCCCAAAAAATGAAAAGCCCTGGGTCAGATGGCTTCACAGGTGAATTCTACCAATTACTCAATGATGATCTAATATGAATCTTTCTCAAGCTCTTCCAAAAAATTGAACCAGCATAATGCTACCAAACTCATTCTATGAAGTCAGCCTCACCCTAATACCAAAACCAGATAAGGATACTACAAAAAAAGAAAATGACAGACCAATATCTCTAATGAATATAGATGCAAAAATACTCAACAAAATACTTGCTAACAGAATCCAAAAGCACTTGAAAAAAATTATACACCACCATCAAGTGGGTTTTATCCTAGGTACATAAGGGTGGTTATTCACAAGAAAATCAATTAGTGTAATAAACCACATTGATAAATTGAAGCAGAAAAATCACATAATCCTCTCAATTGCTGCAGAAAAGGCATTTGACAAAATACAGCACCCTTTCTTGATAAAAACACTCCAAAAGCCAGGAATAGAAGGAAGCTTTCTCAGTATGGTAAAATGCATATATGAAAAACCTACAGCTAGCATTGTACTCAATGGTGAAAGACTGAAAGCTTTCCCGCTGAGATCAGGAACAAGACAAGGATGCCCAGTGTCAGCAGTTATTCAATATTGTGCTAGAGGTTCTAGCTAGAGCAATTAAGCTAGATAAAAAAATAAAAGAAACCCAAATAGGAAAGGGAGAGGTAAAACTTTCACTACTCACTGATGATATGATCCTATATTTAGAATCTCCTGAAAAATTCACAACAAAGCTACTAGAACTAATAAACAAATTCAGCAAAACA
This sequence comes from Tolypeutes matacus, assembly GCA_026826555.1. Taxonomy (NCBI): domain Eukaryota; kingdom Metazoa; phylum Chordata; class Mammalia; order Cingulata; family Chlamyphoridae; genus Tolypeutes; species Tolypeutes matacus. The sequence continues at coordinate 14,129,429 of JAKSZT010004015.1, forward strand.
GCAGGATATAAGACTAATATGCAAAAATCAATAGCTTTTCACAGATTCAATGCAACACCAATAAAAATTCCACCAACATTTTTTAAACAAATGGAAAACACAATTATCAAATTTATTTGGAAGGGTAAGAGGCCCCAAATAACCAGACACATCTTAAAAAGGAAAAGTGAAGTTGATGGACTCTCACTTCCAGACTTTAAATCATATTAACTAGCTACAGTGGTTAAAAAAAAAAAAAAAATCAACCAGCATGGTATTGGCATAAACATAGACACAAGACCAATGGAACCAAACTGATGGTTCAGAAACAGACCCTCACATCCCCAGGATGGGAATTCAATAATCTTTCAGTTGTATGAATCTCCACCCACTGTGGCAATGCCCCATGAACATTTGAACGTATTTATATACCTTACATGTATGCCCAGGTGAACTTCCTCCCATGTATCCCCCATCACTGACACTCCACCCCATTTATCCTCCCCTGCCATAGTTGTAACACTTCTGTGATCAAAAACCTCTTCAAAAATGAAGCCAAGACAGTATCGTAGCCAATGAGGTTTATCCGAGGCACGATTATTGCTAATTGAAAACTTTTCCCAAGTGCCAACTGGCAACACAACTGGAAAAAGACCTTGAATAAAAGGGGGAAACGGTAAAGACAAATGAGTTCAAGTGGCTAAGAGACTTCAAAGAGAGTCGGGAGGTCATCCCAGAGGTAACCCTTACGCACACCTCAGTAGGAGCTCATAGAACATCTAAGTGCCTATCACCCCACTCAGTGGGGTTCCTGAGAGCTCCGGAGACACCCTGGTCTTATATAAGGGGGGATAGCCCCAGAGACTGATGCCTTATCAGTGGGTTCTATTTTGTAATCTGTGCTCCTGAGAGTGACAGAATTAGACTCAAATAAGTCCTCCCTGCACATGGTTCACCAGTCCCTTCTATTGAAACCTACATGTGATGCTGGAGTTTCTTAGGTATACTTCCAGCGACTGGAGCCTCCCACCTACCTATGTGCCAGGTGTACATGAAATCTAAGTGGAGCTGCAACTCCTACCCTACAGCTCAATGGACTCATCCAAGTCACCTGGTGAGGAGACAACGATGGGAAATGGCCATCCCAGGGAATGGAGAGGGCCTGCATCTGCAGGCAGGATCATCCCACCCACCATATCCATGGGATATAAGCCCTCTCTCACTTGGAGTTGGAGTGGACATCACCATCCCAGTCGCCTCTGGATTGGGGGAAGAACTATGGACTAGAGTGGACTTGATGGTATTCTCTTGCTCACATATGGTGATTCTTGCAATGCAAGAAATTATAACAATGAGGTGGAAAAAATAAAAAAATAAAAAAAGTAAAAGCCACTGATATATACTTTGGATAGAATAACCAGAAACAGCAGCTATATACAGTGGCGGAAGCATAGAGAGATTGAGAGGTGAGGAATTTTCTTGTTTGTTTCTTGTCTATTTATTTATTTTTATTATTAATATTGAAATAATGAAAATGCTCTAATAATGATTGAAGTGATGAATGCACAAGTATGTGATTATAGCAAATACCATTGATTGTAAACCTTGGAGGAATTGTATTCTTTACAATTTACTAATAAAATTGGTTTTAAAAAAAAAAAAAAAAAAAAAAAATGAAGCCAAGAATATTGCCAAATTTGATTCATAGGAAAATGAAATAAAAATGATGTTTAAACATAAGAAATAAAATACATAATAATTTAGAAAAACTAAAACTAAAATAAAGTAAAAAAAGACAGGGGTATTTAAAAAATGAAAAACATTTTAAAAAATAAAATAAAATAAATTATTTTTTTGACGTTTTTCTTTTTATCATTGTAAATATCAGTTGTCCTGTATGTACAATGGCACTTTCTTCCATTTCTTCCCCAGTGTCTTGCTTTTTTTTTTTTTTAATATTGTCTTCAAAGAAGTTTTAGGTCACAGTAAAGCCACATACAGAATATAGGGGACTCCCATTATCCAACATTCTCCCCCTTTTCCCCCTTCTTTATTAATAATCTTTTTACATGTAGATGGTACATTTGTTACAACTGATGTATAAATATTGAAACATAGCTACATTCTCTAATGGAAACAGCAACAATCTCCCAAGTGCAGGGGCAATGACTAGTGAAGAAGGATGGTCCATTGATTGGCCCTTGATGTTGACGACTATGCATGTGAGACTTTTGTTCTTGAATTTGCAACTTAGCCTAGTGTTGGAGAGTGCCTAAGAGATGCCTCCTGAGAGCTTCCTTCTTGCTCAAATGTGGCCTCTCTCTAAGCCAAACTCAGCATATAAATGCATTACCTTCCCCCCAGCATGGGACATGACTCCTGGAGATGAGACTCCCTGGCACCAAGGGATTACTACCAAGCACCAGCTGTTAATACAACTGGAAAAAGACCTTGAATAAAAGGGGGAAAAGGTAAAGACAAATGAGTGTATATGGCTAAGAGACTTCAAAGTGAGTTGGGAGGTCATCAGAGAGATAACATTTATGCATGTCTCAGCAGGATCTCATAGAGAGCCAAGGTAGATACTACCCGAAATAGTGGGGATCCTGAGGGATCTGGAGACACCCAGGACCTACGGTCATGGAAGATAGCTCTGGAGTTTGGTGCCTTGCCAATGGGCCCTACTTTGGAGTTTGTGCTCCCGAGTGTGACAGAGTTGGACTCAGATGTGACTTCTCTACACATGCCTCTTCTGTCCCTTTTATTTGAACCTATAGTTGGTTCTGGAGTTGGTAGGTATAAGTCCAAGAGACTTTAATCTTTGGGCTGTCCATGTGCCAGCTGGGCCCTGAAATTCAGTGGAGTTGCAATACCTACTCTCCATTTCATTAGACTCACCCAGGACAACTAACAAGGAGATGATGATGGACAACGACCATCCCAAGGAACCGAGAGACTCTACAACTGCAAGCAAGAGAGTCCCATCCATCTGCTCCATGGGATCAAAGCCTCCCCTCAATTAGGGGTGGAGTGGGCAACACCATCCAAGAATCCTCAGGATTGGGGAATGAACTATGGACTAAAGTAGACTTACTGGTATTCTGCTATAGACTTATTGTGATTCTAGCAATGGAAGAAACTATATCATTCATATGGAAGCAGTGGTTCTGACGGCAGGGAGAGGGAAATACAGGTGAAATATGGGGGTATTTTGGGGACTTGGGGATTTTCCTGAATTACGATGACAGATACGGGCCATTACATATCTTGCCATAACCTACAAAATTGTGTGGGAGAGAGTGTAAACTACAATGTAAACTATAATCCATGTTTAGTGGCAATGCTCTAAAATGTTTTCATCAGTTGTAATGAATGTACCACACTAATGAAAGATGTTGTTACTGTGGGAAAATGTGAGAGGTTTAGGAAGCAGGATATATGGGAAACCCCTATATTTTTTTGTAACATTTATGTAATCTAAATACCTTTTTTAAAAAAAATAAAAAAGTAAAATAAAAAATAATTTTTAAAAAAATGGGCTAAATACTTAAAAAGACAGTTGTCCAAAGAAAAAATACAAATGGCAAAGAAACCCATGAAAAGTGCTCAAAATCACTAGTGATTAGGGAAATGCAAATTAAACCTACAATGAGATATCATTGCACACCTATTAGACTGGCTGCTATTAAAAAGTTGGAAAACTGAAAGTGTCAGAGAGGTTGTAGAGAGAAAGGAACACTTATTCCCTGTTGGTGGAAATGTAGAATGGTATAGCCACTGTGGAGGACTATTTGGCAGTTCCTGAGGAAATTGACTATAGACTTGCCATGTGATCTGGCAATACCAGTACTAGGTATATGCCCAGAAGAACTGAGAGCAGAAACAAGAACAGACATCTGCACACTGATGTTCATAGTGGTGTTATTCACAATTGTCAAAAGTGGGAAACAACCCAGGTGTCCATGAACTGATGAGTAGAAAAATAAATTGTGGTGTACATACATGATGGAATATTATGCAACAATAAGAAGAAATGAAGTAATGAAGCATATGGCATCATGGATGAACCTAGAGGACATTATGTTGAGTGAAGCAAGCCAGACAAAAAAGGACAAATTCTGTATGATTATGCTATTATGAACTAAATATATTGTGTAAACTTATGGACTTAATAATTAGAATATAGGTCACCAGAAAATAGAATGAGGGTAGAGAATGGAAAGCTGAGGGTTAGTCTATGCAGAATTGTTTTAAATGTTGTTTGTAAATCTTTGGAAATGAATAGAAATGGTGAAAGCATATTATGGTGTTTGTAATTAGCAGAGCTATTATACGGGTATGATAGTGGTTGAAAGGGAAAGTCTAAGGTATGTATATTACCAGAAGAAAAGCTAAAAACTGTAACCTGGGACTGTATAAGATAGTAAAACCTCATGGAAAACATGAATATGAGTGATATTTCATATATGACTGTTTCTACAAAATATATATATACAAATATACTAGAGAGAAGGAAAAAGAATAGCAGCTATGTATGGCAGTGGAAGCATAGAGAGATTGAGAGGTGATGAGTTTCATTTGTTTGTGTTTATTATTATTATTATTGGAATAATGAAAGTGCTCTAAGAATGATTGAAGAGATGAATGCACAGCTATGTGATTACACCAAATATCATTGATTATACACTTTGAATAGATTTATGCTTTATTAATATGTATCAATAAAATTGATTTCTTTAAAAAAAAAAAGAATCACCTGGAGGATTGAAACAAAAATTGCAGGACCCTACCCACAGAGTTTGTGATTCAACGTGGTGGGATCTCAGATGATGCTGGTATGGCGCACATCCCAGGACTATACCACTGCCATAGACCCTACCATACTGGTCAGCCTTCCAGGGTACAGAACAGAGTGTAAGAAGTGGAAAGTTGATCTGAAGGGGGAAAGGGAGGATTTCTAATGCACATGCATATATCAAATCCATACCCTTAGAACAGGAATAAACAAATGTTTTCTGTAAAGTAAATATTTTAGGCTTTGCAGGCCATGCAGTCTCTGTTGCTACTATTTAACTCTGCCATTGGAGTGCAAACATAGTTAGAGACAACACACAAATGTATGAGCATAGCTATGTTTCAATAAAACTTTATTTACAGAAACAGCCAGTGGGCCATAGTTTGTCAACCTGTACCTTAGACTGTAAACTCATTTAAGTCTTACCCATCTTGGTATCTCCCCAGTATTCAGAAACTACCACCACAATCATTCACTGAGTATCCACACATAAATGCCAGGAATTTTACATTCATTATCCCTTTGCTTCAAGGAAACCTGGCTTTAATCTGTCCCAGTTGGATAAGTACTTGGGTAGCTCTCTTTAACTCAAGTGTTAAGCAAATATTGAAGCCCTACTGTGTGTCTGAAAATGTTTTAGTTCACTCAGGATCCAAAGTTGAATAAGACAGCCATGGTGCCTAGCTTTTGGGGGTTAACAGGCTAATGAGAAAATATCAGTTAAGGTTTTCTGGTTGCAAGCAACAAAAGGGACCCTGAATAACTTAAATAAAAAGAAATGTGTTGGGAGAATACTGGAATGCTGATAGGCTCGAAGGACGAATAGGTCAGCCATTCCTCAGGAAGGATAGAAACCAGAATAAAAACCAGAATAGCTCTGACCTCACCCACAAGAGCTACCAAGGTCCAGCCCACCCCCTGGATTCTCTTCTAACCTAGGATGTGGTTCTGGCTCAAGTAGTTGTTTTGTTGTGGTCGTGGGGTTTTTTTAATTAATTTATTTATTTTTGTTGTTGCACCAGCTTGCTTTGCAGGCCAGCTCACCGTGCAGGCCAGCTCTCTTTCACCAGGAAGCCCCTGGAACCAAACCTGGTACCCTCCATTTGGTAGACAGGAGCCCAATCGCTTGAGCCATATCTGCTTCCCTCAAGTAGTTTTAAAATCTACCCTGATGATTCTTATTAGTAACCAGGGTTTATAACTACTGCTCTGGTCTCTTGCCTGGTTGTTTATAGCAGCAAGTTTACTGTTTTTCTATTTCATTCTGGTTTTTAGAAGATCACTGACTCTTGTTAAAGTTACAACAAAGTTTAGAGAATCCACCTCGATCACCCAACTTCCACCAAATGTAGCAAATAGACAACAATATGCTCCATGTTTATAGCATGTATCTCCTTTCAAAGCATTCTCAGGTGCATTTACCTCCAATAAGCCTCATGACTTCTCTATGAGATAGAAGGCACAGATGTTATTCCTCCATAACATAAGGAAACTGAGGCTCAGGTGACATGCCCAAATTCAACACAGCAAGTGAATGACAGAGCTGGGACTACAACCAAGGTCTCCATAGAGCAGTGGTTCTCTAACTTTAGAGTGATTAAAACACACCTGAGATACTTGTTCCGATGTATATGTCCTATACTTCAAACCCAGAGATTCTGATTTCCTAAATCTTTAGTGAGGCATAAGTACAAATATTTTTACCAAGCTCCCCCAGATGATTCTGATGCTTATCACTCCTGCATCTCAGTTGGTGAAACACTGCCATTGAGGAAATCATCTTCAGTCCATGACTTTGAATATTATCCTCCTCAGAAGCAAGGAAGTAGATCTAGCTGACCTAATGAAGACCCCTTCCAAACCCAGGGTATTTTGTTTCCTTCATCTCTCTTATTATCTACTAATATTGTCTTTCCAGAAAAATAGTCAATGATAAACTCTAGAACAGCAATGGTCAATGAGTTTCAGTTCAACATGCCAACTTGGATGAGTTGGCAGTGGCTTCTTAGAGCCTTGGGTTGAGAAGCAAAGAGGCTGCACCCAGGCACAGTGTGAAAGTCTGCTGTGATCGGTTAGTGATGTCTGTCATGGACACAGTTGGATTTTGGCAGCCCAGTGTCTTTGTTGCTCTAGATACTTCATCCTCAGCCCTATTCTTATTTTTCTTCTTAGATAGAGAATATTTCTATAAAGAGAGACCTAGTTTCTGACTACAGACAATGAGAAATGATATTGTTAAATTGCTTCCATGCTGCCCATAAACCAAGGGTTCTGCTTGAGATGTTCTTGATGCAATGATTCAAATGTAAATATCCCATGAAATTCACCAGCATCTAGGTTGCTGATTAAGCACCAGGAACTATAACAGTGTTCTCTTTTCTGATCTCCAGGCATTTTTTATTTTGGGGGAGCTGATGTATTACTACAGTGAGGGGACTTTCTCACACATTCTGCTCATGATAACAGATGAGGTGTGAAATTGATTCTGAACACCTAGGAGGGCTATGATTTATCATCATCTATTAGGCCTTGTGGAGCTTTACTGGATGAATCCCAAAAATACAAAGAATCCAGCCACACTTCTGTAATGAGGACAACTTATTGACTCAAGATGCATTGAATAAATGTTTCACAGCTAGCACCCAATAAGGGACTCACTTTCATGCATTCAATCAACAAATACTTATCCAAGCACCTAACATCAGCCAGATACTGTTTTGCAATCTGCAGTTATAACACTGGACAAGAAAGACAAGTTCTCTACAGACTCAGTTATCCTTAGACCTGGCTCCCCTTCCTGATTATAATTTATACTTACCATTGGTCCCTGGAGGAAATAATTGAGGTGCCCTAAACTGGACGTCATCCTGTGCTTTTCTGGACTGCAGATACTTAGAGGAGCCCACCTGATGATGGTCATTATTGCATCTTCAAAGATTGTTACCTTGTGGACAAAGAAGGAGTGGTCCAGGAAAATCTCTGAAATGAGGGTGCACAGAGCTTCAGGAACTTAGTGGGTGGAGAAGCTTCAGATAAAAACACAAAAAGATATGTAGGCATCTGAGAAATTCTCTCTTCTGCCAGCCAATGCCCAAAACCATTATCTTTGCACAGGGTTAGGCAAGGGAAAAGAGGGCAGCACTTCAGAATCACATAGGGAAGTTTTTTTTTAAATAAATACTCCTAGGACTCTCTTTTCCCACTTTGGAATTCTGCCTCTGAAGTTTTGGGTTAGGCCCCAGGCAGGTCTATTTTTGAAAAGTACACACTGGATGATTCTGATGAATCTAGGAAATACTTCTCTCAAGTTTCATTTAGATTCAGATCTGGCCTCTATTAAAATACAAAGTACAAATTATGGTAAAGTTGGAGGAAATAAAACCCACTGGACTGGGAAGACCAAAACCTGAGTTCCAGTCCTGATTTGTCTATAAAGCTGTGTGACTTGAGATAAGTCACTTCACCTCTCTTGGCCTCAGCTTCTTTTTCTGCGATATGAGGGGGAAAGGAATAGATGAAGTATGAAGCTATTTCACTATTCCCCTAGAATTGTTGCATATTAGAGCAATGGGATTCAAAGCTATGTTTGATAACATAACATCATGATAACATCATGGTCCAGTCAGGAAAATAGTAATGGGGAAGAATTTAATGCAAGAAATGCTATTGCCATGTAACAACACATCTTAAAACTGGTAGCTTAAAAGAACAGCTATTTATTACTGCTCACCAGTCTGCTGGTCAGCTGGATTGTTCTTCTGGCCTTGACTGGGCTCCATCATGTGTTTGTAGTGTGTCTCATTCTGGAGTTTGACTACCAGCAGGGGGG